>CM055274.1:62793296-63058294 GCA_029237695.1 Conchocele bisecta
TACCAAAATGGTTTTTTTTTTTACAAAAATATTACCTTTTTAAGTCAGCCATTTTTTCTAAATTTTTCTATCCAATTCTATATAAGTTGTACTTTACACATCTCTACCTAAATTAGTATACATGTTTAGCACAACGAGAGGAACAAATAATGCTATAGAGTTTCAAATTCTCATTAATATTTCTTGCCTTGGTGACAGCTTCGCATTTCTGCATCTTCGCTGTCTGGCCCATCTTCGACGGGCGTATTTTGTGACTTACGGCACTCTTGTTTTTTTCTACATTTTTGTATTCAATTCTAGATAGGGTACACAGTTTGTGTACACAACTCATATGAAACCGTTCTGTCAATCGATATGAAACTATACACACGTCTTCTACACATATTGAAGATGTGCACCTTGGTGTTTTTATGGCGAAAATATTTTTTTTAACAAAAATATCACCTTTTTAACTTAGCCATTTTTTCTACGTTTTTGTATACAATTCTATATCGGGTACAGTTTGTGTACACAACTCCTCTGAAACCGTTCAGTCATTCGATCTGAAACTATACACACGTCTTCTACACATATTGAAGATGTGCACCTTGGTGTTTTTATGCCAAAAACATATTTTGTAACAACAATATCACCTTTTTAACATAGCCATTTTTTCTACATTTTTGTATACAATTCTATATAGGGTACAGAGTTGTGTGTTTGTGTCCTCTGAAACCGTTCAGTCAATCGATCTGAAACTATACACACGTTTTCTACACATATTGTAGCTGTGCACCTTGGTGTTTTTATGCCGAACATTTTTTTTTAACAAAAATACAGTCGAGAACCAGTATCTTGAAGTCGAAGGGAGATCGTCCATATAGTCGAGATAGGACTAGGTTCGAGATAGCGATGAAGAGACATGGTCGAATATTTTCGCGAAAAATATGAAATCATTTTGTCCATTACACCACGAGTAAATAATCATCAATTAACTAATGACCAAAGGTAGTAAGCTAATCAACATTACAAGGTGGCGTAACGACTCTCAGTGACTAGATTAAATGACCAGCATGATATGCTTAATGAATCTTGACAAACACACAAATACAAGCAAACAACTTGAGGTAGGTGTGAATTTATTTTGTTTTGTTTGATAATATGTTTGGAAAATTAGTGTCAACTAAATCGATCTTGGCAGCCAGGCACTTAGGTGATTTATCCAAGCATTTAAGTGATCGAGATAGCGAAGAGATTTTTAACGTATTTTTATACGGAGGGGACATAATGAACAGTCGAGATAGAGAACATATACGAGATAAGGCATGGTCGAGATATCCGAGGAAATTTATATTAAACACATAAGGATATAATTCGGGACTTTAGTGAATCATCGAGATAGGGGATATCATCGAGATACTGATATTCGAGATACTGGTGCTCGACTGTATCACCTTTTTAACTCGGCAATTTTTTCTAAATTTTTCTATCCAATTCTATATAAGTTCTACTATGCGCATCTCTACATAAATTAGTATGCCTGTTTATCACAACAAGAGGAAGAAATAATGCTATAGATTTTCAAATTCTCATTAATGTTTCTTGCCTTGGTGACAGCTTCACATTTCTGCATCTTCGCTGTCTGGCCCATCTTCGACAGGCATATTTTGTGACTTACGGCACTTGTTACAAATAATTTCTGAAAATACTTGTTGTCACAGATAATTTGCCAATGTCTACTGTGGCAACCAGTCACGCCAAACCTAGCTTATCAACATTTACATTACAGTGATGTTGAAAAGGTTCAGCAGGTCACTGAATTTATATTTCAGGTCGTATGTTATCGGTCACGTTCCGTCATTGACCAACCAGTGGAAGTCTAGCTACCTGCCAAAGAAAAAACATATCATGTTCAGTAAGTTACATTCCAGAATATATTGCTTTATTTGAGAATGCTATAATGTGTCGCAGTTTCCAACATATAGAACCAACAAGGTCATATAACAAATTCATGACCCACTGCTCATCCCTGTCTTATAACATCTGTTTCCTTTCATGGCACGCCTTGATATTTCATACATGCATTCCTCAGATGACCCTCTATCATGCTGTAGCAAATTCACAACCCACCACCCAATTCTTACCCCAAGGTCAAGGTAACAAACTTGTTCATAAACTTAACATTGGGGTAGATTTACTTCCAACATCCAATACTTCTTATTCATCATCCGTATTTATACCCCCCCCCCCCCCCCCCCCCCCCCCCCCCCCCCCCCCCCCCCCCCCCACCCCCCCCCCCCCCCCCCCCCCCCCCCCCCCCCCGCAACGAGTTGTGCGGGGGGTATACTGGAGTCAGGTTGTCCGTCCGTCCGTCCGTGCGCTAAACATAACATCAGAGAAATATTGTTATAACTTATATTTCCTTCATCTAAAATGTTTAATATTTCACACATGCATTCCTGTAAGGCTCTACTACCATATGCTGTGCCAAATCCACGACCGTCCACCCCCCCGCTGATCCCAAGGTCAAGGTCAAATACTTAGTCTCTTTACAAAACTTAACATCAGAGAAATATTGTTATAACTTCTATTTCCTTCATCTAAAATGCTTAATATTTCACACATGCATTCCTGTAAGGCTCTACTACCATGCTGTGTCAAATCCACGACCGTCCAACCCCCGCTGATCCCAAGGTCAAGGTCAAATACTTAGTCTCTTTACAAAACATAACATCAGAGAAATATTGTTATAACTTCTATTTCCTTCATCTAAATGCTTAATATTTCACACATGCATTCCTGTAAGGCTCTACTACCATGCTGTGCCAAATCCACGACCATCCAAACCCCGCTGATCCCAAGGTCAAGGTCAAATACTTAGTCTCTTTACAAAACTTAACATCAGAGAAATGTGTTATAACTTCTATTTCCTTCATCTAAAATGCTTAATATTTCACTCGTGCATTCCTGTAAGGCTCTACTACCATGCTGTGTCAAATCCACAACCGTCCAACCCCCGCTGATCCCAAGGTCAAGGTCAAATACTTAGTCTCTTTACAACACTTAACATCAGAGAAATATTGTTATAACTTCTATTTCCTTCATCTAAAATGCTTAATATTTCACGCATGCATTCCTGTATGGCTCTACTACCATGCTGTGCCAAATCCACGACCGTCCAACCCCCGCTGATCCCAGGGTCAAGGTCAAATACTTAGTCTGTTTACAAAACTTAACATCAGAGAAATATGTTATAACTTCTGTTTCCTTCATTGCAGATTCTTAATATTTCACTCGTGCATTCCTCTAAGGCTCCACTATCATGCTGTGACATATCCCCGCTGATCATAAGGTCAAGGTCACATACTTAGTCTCTTTACAACACTTAACATCAGAGAAATTGGTTATAACTTCTATTTCCTTGCTTTGACCTGCTTCACATTTCACACACGCATTGCTCCAATGGACCTCTACCACCCGGTGACAAATTCACATTCGTGCCACCCCCGCTAAGCCCAGAGTCCAGGTCACAAGCCCACACACTTGGAAAATTTTACATATTTAGGGGTACCTGGGCCCACGCGGGGGGGGGGGGGGTATTCCGTAAGCCTCGCTTACTGACCAATCTAGTTTCATTCTATAGCCTGCCCATGTGGTCCACATGCCCAAAGGTCAAGGTCAAATGACTTTAAAATACACTCTGAGACCATCAAATGCCTCAGCGGGTTCGACATGTGGGCCGCAGCCATCTGGTTATAGATAAAATTCTCTATTTCCTGTATTGCTCTCCATTTGTTTTGTGTGACGTTTTTTTTTGTTTTGTTTTTTAATGATAACTGAAGTCTTGCATGAAGTGCAGTGTTTTGTTTTCTGTCCTGATCGACGAGTGGCCCACTGTGGGCCATGTCATGTTTTTTTATGACCTATTTGGGAACTTGGATGAGACCACAGGTACACTTTGGGATGATACCAACAGCTGGTAAGTATCATTTAGTAGCCAGATTTTTTTGGGAAAAAATCCAGGCTATTGGATTGGCGAAAGCCGGGTGGGCGGGCGACGGGCGGCGGGCCGGGCAGCGGGCCAGGCGGCAGGCCGGGCGGCGGGCGGCGGGCGGTGTCCACAATCAATGTTAAGTTTTCGTGTTTGAGTCCATTTCTTTGTTACTGTACCACCTAGGACCACCAAATTTTTACAGCTTCATCGGGTGCCCACCACATATCACTATCCAACATGTTACCTTTTTTTTAACTTGACCCATTTTTTCTGCGCAGTCGACTTAGCCATTTTTGTCTCGCCCGCGAAGCGGAAAGCGAGACATAGGTTTTGCTTTTCCGGGGTCGGCAGCGTCGGTGTCGGTGTCGGTGCCGGCGTCGGCGTCATCATTCAATGTTAAGTTTTCGTGTTACGGTCATTACTTCACACCTTATCAGCTACAGTCATCAAACTTTATACATACCTTTACTATGATATGTAGATGAATATAGGACTATTAAAAAAAATTCCGGGCTCCAGGGTCAAGGTCAAACTCTATTTCTTTCTATGCTACAAACTGAACATTAATGCATGAAGACCCATTTTGTCGTACACCTTACCTGTAGAGAGAACAATAGCCTTCTCCAGTTGAACACTTCTGCATGTGCAAGCATGTGCAAATTTCCAGCTTGACCACTAAATGTCCAGCTAAATTATTACAGGTAATTTATACAGGTAAATTATTATACCTGGGTATTACATTTCCGTAAACTGTGTTGACAATATTGTGGCAATATGTGGTGGACCTGTGCAGATATGATATGTAGATAAATATAGGACTATTATAAAAATTCTGGGCTCCAGTAGCGAGCATTATTTTTATGCCACCGGGTTTCGAAGAAACGGGTGGCATACATGTATAGTGTTTGGACCGTCCGTCTGTCCGTCCATCTGTCTGTTCGTCCATCCGTCCGTCTGTCCGTCCGTCCGCGCTGACGGTACTATACTTATGTGGCTAGCCCCACAGGGTTATGGACTTAGTAAAGGATAGGGTTGGTTACAATTAGCCACCTAAAAATCCTTTTATGTGGCTAAAAATCCTTTTATGTGGCTAATATTTAACATGTGATAAGCCACATAAGTATAGTACCGTAAGAACGTCCGTCCGTCCGTCCGTCCGTCCGTCTGTCCGTCTGTCCGGGCACACATTAGGGTACTTATGGGGTAGGGGACGTGGCCTAAGACAATAGAAGACAATGGAACTTATTCTGTACCCCGTAAGCCTATTGTGTCTTACGGGGTATTTCCTTTGATCTTTTATATAGCAAGTAACCCCTAAGGTCCGAAATGTAAGTTCGTCCGTCCGTCCGTCCGTCCGTCCGTCACACTTTTCGGTTAACCACTTTGTCACAGTTTTACAAATATGCTGCAGTTGGCATCCGCGTTCGGCAGACGCATTTCTTGTTTTGTTAATTTTTAAACTTTTTTTTTTTTTAATCTTTTTCCATTTTTAGCCAGGTTTTTTTGGAGAAAAAAATCCTTTTAAACTTTTTTTTTTTAAACTTTTTTTTTTTAAACTTTTTTTCCATTTTTAGCCAGGTTTTTTTGGGAAAAAAATCCTTTTAAGCTTTTTTTTTTTTTAACTTTTTTTCCATTTTTAGCCAGGTTTTTTTGGAGAAAAAAAATCCAGGCTATTGGATTGGCGAAAGCCAGGCCGGCGGGCGGCGTCCACAATCAATGTTAAGTTTTCGTGTTCCAGTCCATTCCATTACTGTAACACATAGGACCAACAAACTTTCACAGCTTCATAACCAAGGGGTGCCCACCACATATCACTATCCAACATGTTACCTTTTTGAACTTGACCCATTTTTTCCGCGCAGTCAATGTTAACTTTTCGCGTTTACAATGTTAAGTTTTCGTGTTTAAGTCCATTTCTTTGGTACTGTACCACCTAGGACCACCAAACTTTCACAGCTTCATAACCAAGGGGTGCCCACCACATACAAACTATCCAACAGTGACCATTTTTTTTTACCTTCACCTGTTATTTCTACGTAATTGACTTTTTCAACGTTAACTTTTTAACGTACGTCTGGTTAAAGTTTTTTGGTTAAAGTTTTTTGTTATACTATATCTCTGCAACTGCTTCGCCTATTACCTTGAAACTTTACATGGGTGTTTATCATCATCCATATTTTCATTCTACCCCCAACCATGCGGCCCCTGTGCCCAATGTCAAGGTCAAATTACTTTGAATTTTTTTGTTAAAGTTTTTTCGTGTACTATATCTCTGCAACTGCTTCACCCATTACCTTGATACATCATGGGTGTTTATCATCATTGTCGCACCCGCTTGCGGAAAGCGCGATATCATCGGCATTTTGGCGTACGTCCGTCCGTCCGTACGTCCGTGTGTCCGGTTAAAGTTTTTTCGTTAAAGTTTTTCCATCTACTATATCTATTTTTTTAGTGTCCATGCCTCGCCCCAAGGCGCGACATGCAGGCCACGGCCATCTAGTCTACAAAAAGTGGGTATAATTATGTTATCCAAGTGTCCATGCTTGCAAAAAACCTGGCCTTCGTGGCTTTGCCTCGTTTCTTGTTGTCTAGTAGCATAAGGTCGTAAGTGCTATATACTAAAACATTTATTGACTAGTGAGACATAGAATATAATCTGATATTCTATGGCTCACTAGTCAATAATTGTATCCCCCAGACTACCGTCGGGGGATACTATGGATTTGACAGCGCGCCGCGTCCGCGTCCGCGGTCCGCGTCCGCCGTAGACACTTCTTGTCCGGAGCATAACTCGAACACCCTTTGGAATATTTTCATGAAACTTCACACATGCATAGACCACGACCCGAAGGTGTGTCGCGCACAAGAATGACAACTCTTGCATAGCTAATTTTTTAGTTATCTCCCTTTTTTGTTTCTCGCACTGATTTCGTGTCCGGAGCATAACTCCACCACCCTTTCGAATATTTTCATGAAACTTCACACATGCATAGACCACGACCCGAAGGTGTGTCGCGCACAAGAATGACAACTCTTGCATAGCTAATTTTTTAGTTATCTCCCTTTTTTTGTTTTCGCGCACTGATTGACCATAACTCGACCACCCTTTGGAATATTTTTATGAAACTTAACACATTCAATTAGACCACGAACCGAAGGTGTGTCGTGCACAAGAATGACAACTCTTGCATAGCTAATTTTTGAGTTATCTCCCTTTTTTGTTTTCGCTCACTGATTTCCTGTCCGGAGCATAACTCGACCACCCTTTGGAAATATTTTCATGAAACTTCACACATGCATAGACCACGACCCGGAGGTGTGTCCGCACAAGAATGACAACTCTTGCGTAGCTAATTTTTCAGTTATCTCCCTTTTTTGTTTTGCGCACTCTACAAACTGGACAATAATGCATGAAGACCTGTTTTCTCGTCTGCTCTGTATACCTTTTTCTCGTGTGCTCTGTACACCTTACCTGTAGAGAGAACAATAGAAACTGGAGAACCATGTGCTAAGCATGGGCTAGCATGTGCAGATGTCCACTGCTTGACCACTGCTGACCAGGTAATTATACAGGTAAATCACTACATTGGGTACTGTGTTGAAAATATTGTGGCATTATGTGGACCTCTGCAGATATATGTAGATAAATATAGGACTATTAAAAAAAAAATCTGGTCTCCAATAGCAAGCATTATTATTATTTTAAACTTTTTTGTCATTTTTTTTTTTTTTTTTTTCATTTTTTTTTTCATTTTTTTTTTTCAAATTATTTTTCAATTTGACTGGAAAAAAAATCGGGGCTCCAGTAGCAAGCATTATTATTTTTAAACTTTTTTTTTTCCTTTTTTTTTATTTTTTTTTTTTAATTTTTTTTTTTCATTTTTTTTTCAAATTATTTTTTCAATTTTTGTCCAGTAGCATAAGGTCGTAAGTGCTATATACAGACTATTCACCTGTGCATGTGCTAGCATGTGCAACTGACCACTGACCACTTACAGGTAATTTATACAGGTAAATGATTATATTACATTTCCGTAAACTGTGTTGAAAATATTGTGGCATTATGTGGACCTGTGCAGATATATGTAGATAAATATAGGACTATTAAAAAGATTCTGGGCTCCAGTAGCGAGCATTATTATTTTTTAATTTTTTAACTTTTTTTCCATTTTTTTTTTTTCATTTTTTTTTCCAAATTCTTTTTCAATTTTTGTCTAGTAGCATAAGGTCGTAAGTGCTATATACAGACTATTATCATATAATAAAACAATTATTGACTAGTGAGCCATAGAATATAATCTGATATTCTATGGTTCACTAGTCAATAATTGTATAATATCGGTTCAGCCAGTGAAAATTGCTTTCGGGCCCAGGCTCGAGGTCAAAGCGGGACAAGGCGAGGCATCTGATTCCGCGGAATTCTTGTTTACTTATCTCCCTTTGTTGTTTCGTGCTCTGATTTTGTATCCAGAGCATAACTCGAACACGCATATACGTATTGCTCTAATGGTCCTCTACCGCCCTGTGCCAAATCCACGTTCGTTCTGCCCCCGTCAAGCCCAGGGTCAAGGTCACATACTTAGTGCTTCAAAAACATTAACGCTTGGGTAAATATCTTATACTTTCTGTTTTCTTTCATGGATCATGGATCATCTCATATTTCATATACGCATTGCTCTAATGGTCCTCTACCGCCCTGTGCCAAATCCACTTCGTCCTGCCCCACCAATCCCAGGGTCAAGGTCACATACTTGGTGCTTCAAAAACTTTAACGCTCAGGTAAATATCTTATAATTTTTATTTCCATTCACGGATCAACTTCATATTTCATATACGCATTGCTCTAATGGTCGTCTACCGCCCTGTGCCAAATCCACGTTCGTCCTGCCCCCGCCAAGCCCATGGTCAAGGTCACATACTTAGTGCTTCAAAAACTTTAACGCTCGGGTAAATATCTTATAATTTCTGTTTTCTTTCATGATCATCTTCATATTTCATATACACATTGCTCTAATGGTCCTCTACCGCCCTGTGCCAAATCCATGTTTGTCCTGCCCCCGCCAAGCCCAGGGTGAAGGTCACATACTTGGTGCTTCAAAAACTTTAATTTAACGCTCAGGTAAAAGAAAATTTTGACTTGCAATTTGGCCTCATTTATTATCAAAGCGATATGTGGGACATCCGTGTTCTATGAACACATTTTCTAGTTTATTAAACTTCACACATGCATAGAAGACGACCCAAAGGGGTGTGTCGCACGTAAGAATGACAACTCTTGCGTCGTTAATTTCTTAGTTATCTCCCTTTGTTGTTTCGTGCACTGATTTCGTGTCTGGAGCATAACTCGAACACCCTTTGGAATATTTTCATGAAACTTCACACATGCATAGACCACGACCCTAAAGGTGTGTCCCGCAAGAATGACAACTCTTGCATCACTAATTCTTTAGTTATCTCCCTTTGTTTTTCCGTCACTGATTTTGTCTCCGGAGCATAACTCGAACACCCTTTTTTCAAACTACTTGTGTATCTGGGGAGGGGGATACACATGCGCTTGTCGACAAGCGTCCATTTCTAGTTGTATAATATATTCGGGCCAGTGAAAATTGCTTTTTGGCCCAGGCTCGAGGTCAAGGCGGCGGGACAAGGCGGCGGGACAAGGCGAGACATTTGATTCAGCGGAATTCTTGTTAATGTTAAGTTTTCGAGTTTACAATGTTAAGTTTTCGTGTTTAAGTCCATTTCTTTGGTACTGTACCACCTAGGACCACCAAACTTTCACAGCTTCATAACCAAGGGGTGCCCACCACATACAACTATCCAACATGTGACCATTTTTGTCACTCCCGCTTGCGGAAAGCGCGATATAGTCGGCACTTTGGCGTACGTACGTACGTGTGTCCGGTTAAGTTTTTGGTTAAGTTTTTTGGTTAAGTTTTTTGGTTAAGTTTTTTGCTTAACGTTTTTGGTTAAGATTTTTATGCCACCGGATTTCGATGGCATATAGTGTTTGGACCATCCGTCTGTCCGTCTGTCCGTCCGTCCGTCCGGGCACACATTAGGGTACTTATGTGGCTAGCCCCACAATTAGCCACCTAAAAAATCCTTTTATGTGGCTACAAATCGTTTTATGTGGCTAATATTTAACATGTGATAAGCCACATAAGTATAGTATTGTAAGAACGTCCGTCCGTCCGTCCGTCCGTCCATCCATCACACTTTTCGGTTAACCACTTTGTCACAGTTTCTCAAATATGTTGCAGGTGGCATCCGCATTCGACAGACGCATTTCTTGTTGGTTATGTTTTTTGGTTAAAGTTTTTTGTTAAGTTTTTTGGTGAAGTTGTTTGGTTAAAGTTTTTGGTTAAGTTTTTTGGTTAAATCTTTTGGTTAAAGTTTTTCGTTATACTATATCTCTGCAACTGCTTTGCCCATTACCTTGAAACTTCACATGGGTGTTTATCATAATCTATATTTTCATTCTACCCCCCTCCCATGCAGTCCGTGTGCCCAATGTCAAGGTCAAATTACTTTGAAGTTTTTGGTTAAGTTTTTTGGTTAAAGTTTTTTGGTTAAAGTTTTTCGTTATACTATATCTCTGCAACTGCTTTGCCCATTACCTTGAAACTTCACATGGATGTTTATCATCATCCATATTTTCATTCTACCCTCCACCAGTGTGGCCCCTGTGCCCAATGTCAACGTCAAGTTACTTTGAAATTTTTGGTTAAAGTTTTTGGTTAAAGTTTTTTCATGTATATCTAAGCACCTACTTTCCCATTACCTTGAACCTTCACATGCCTGTTTATCATCATCCATATTTTCATTCTACCCCCCACCCATGCGGCCCCTGTGCCCAATGTCAAGGTCAAATTACTTTAAAGTTTTTGTTGCGCCCCCTTGCGGAAAACGCGATATAGTCGGCATTTTGGCGTACGTACGTGTGTCCGGTTAAAGTTTTTGGTTAAGTTTTTTGTGTCCGGTTAAAGTTTTTCCATCTACTATATCTATTTTTTTAGTGTCCATGCCTCGCCCCAAGGCGCGACATGCAGGCCACGGCCATCTAGTCTACAAAATGTGGGTATAATTATGTTATCCAAGTGTCTATGCTTGGAAAAAACCTGGCCTTCGTGGCTTTGCCTCGTTTCTTGTTTAGTAAGTAATTATACCCCCCGCAACGAGTTGAGGGGGGGTATACTGGAGTCAGGTTGTCCGTCCGTCCGTCCGTCCGTGCGTCCGTCCGTGCGTCCGTCCGTCCGTCCGGATAAACTTAACATCAGAGAAATATTGTTATAACTTCTATTTCCTTCATCTAAAATGCTTCATATTTCACACATGCATTCCTGTAAGGCTCTACTACCATGCTGTGCCAAATCCACGACCGTCCAACCCCCGCAGATCCCAAGGTCAAGGTCAATTACTTAGTCCGTAAACTTAACATCAGAGAAATATTCTTATAACTTCTATTTCCTTCATCTAAAATGCTTAATATTTCACACATGCATTCCTGTAAGGCTCTACTACCATGCTGTGCCAAATCCACGACCGTCCAACCCCCGCAGATCCCAAGGTCAAGGTCAAATACTTCCGTCCAACCCCCGCAGATCCCAAGGTCAAGGTCAAATACTTAGTCTCTTTACAAAACTTAACATCACAGAAATATTGTTATAACTTCTATTTCCTTCATCTAAAATGCTAGCTTAATATTTGCCCACACATCATTCTGTAAGGCTCTACTCACCATGCTGTGCAAAATCCATGACCGTCCAACCCCCGCTGATCCCAATGTCAAGGTCAATACTCTTTACACAAAATTAACATCAGAGAAATATTGTTATAACTTCTATTTCCTTCATCTAAAATGCTAATATTTCACACATGCCTTCTGTAAGGCTCTACTACCATGCTGTGCCAAATCCTTCACGACCGTCCAACCCCCGCAGAATCCCAAGGTCAAGTCAATACAAATACTTAGTCTCTTTACAAAACTTAACATCAGAGAAATATTGTTATAACTTCTATTTCCTTCATCTAAAATGCTTAATATTTCACACATGCATTCCTGTAAGGCTCTACTACCATGCTGTGCAAAATCCATGACCGTCCAACCCCCGCTGATCCCAATGTCAAGGTCAAATACTCTTTACAAAACTTAACATCAGAGAAATAAGTTATAACTTCTATTTCCTTCATTGAAAATTCTTATTATTTCACTTGTGCATTCCTCTAAGGTTGTACTATCATGCTGTCACAATTCTACGAGTGTCCAACCCCCGCTGCTCCCAAGGTCAAGGTTACATACTTAGTCTCTTTACAAAACTTAACATCAGAGAAATATGTTATAACTTCTATTTCTTTCATGGAAAATACTTAATATTTCATATGCTGTGACAAATCCCCGCTGATCTCGAGGTCAACGTCACATACATACCGTATAACCTTGGCTTAACGCCCCCCTCCTAATAAACGCCCCCCCCCCCCCCCCCCAAACCAATGTAATGGCTAATAAACGCCCCCCCCCCCCAAATAATTTTTTATTTTTTTTTACCAATGACCGCCAATTTCAAACACAAAATAGTCTTTAAATCTTTATTTGTGTTTGAAATTGGTGGTCCTTGGTTTTTTTTTTTTTTAATTTTTTTTTTTTTTTTTTTTTTTTTTTTTTTTTTTTTCCCCCCCCCCCCCCCTTTTTTTACTGGCTAATAACCCCCCCCACCCCCCAATAAATAAAAAAAAAAAAAAAATAATTTTTTTATAATTTTTTTTTACAATGACCGCCAATTTCAAACACAAATAATCCTTAAATCCTTATTTGTGTTTGAAATTGACGTCCTTGGTAATTTTCTTTTTTTTTTTTTTTTTTTTTTTTTTTTTTTTTTTTTTTTTCTTTTTTTTGGCTTACTGGCTAATAAACCCCCCCCCCCCCCCCCCCCCCCCCCTCCCCCCCCCCCCCCCCCCAATAAAAAATAAAAATAATAATAATTTTACCAATGACCGCCAATTTCAAACACAAATAATCCTTAAATCCTTATTTGTGTTTGAAATTGGCGGTCTTTGGTAATTTTTTTTTTTTTTTTTTTTTTTTTTTTTTTACTGGCTAATAAACCGCCCCCCCCCCCGCGCCCCCCCCCCCCCTTTTGTAAAATGTAACGCCTCCGGGGGCGTTAATTCGAGGTTATACGGTAGTCTCTTTACAAAACTTAACATCAGAGAAATCGGTTATAACTTCTATTTCCTTGCTCGGATCTGCTTCACATTTCACACACTCATTGCTCCAATGGACCTCTACCACCCTGTGACAAATTCACGTTCATGCCGCTCGCGCTAATCCCAGAGTCAAGGTCACAAGCCCACACACTTGGAAATTTGTACATATTTTAGGGGTACCTGGGCCCACGCGGGGGGTATATTCCGTAAGCCTCGCTTACTGACCAATCTAGTTTGACCTTGGACATGGGTGTGTTATGGAATGAAAATATGGATGATGATAAGGAACTATATAAAGTTTGACATCAATCAGACTTACCGTTGCAGAGATAATGGGTACCCAAAAACTTTAATGCAAATAGTTAAACAAGAATTCCGCCACGGATGTGGTCCGCTTGTCCACACAATAACTCAAGTTCTACTTCACCAATCGTAACCAAATTCGGTATACATGTTGACCACGGCAAGACGAAGAAACCTATTGATTTTTTAAAATATCCGATGACTTATCTCCCCTTGGCGACCATTTTTATACGCCCGTTTGAAAAAACGTGACGTATTATGTATTCATCTTGTACGGGCGGCGGGCTGGCAGGCACAGCTTATCAACACAATAACTAGAGTTCTAATTGACGGATTGTAACCAAATTTGGTATATATGTTTATCACGGCAAGACGAAGAAGCCTCTTGCTTTTGAAACATTCATATGACTTATCTCCCCTTGGCGGCCATTTTTAGCTCGCCTGTACGAAGTGCCGAAGAGCTTATGGTATACCCCCGGCGGCGTCTCGTCGGCTTCGGCGTCCACAAACTTAAAGTTGGGGTAAATGTCTTATAACTTCTGTTTCCTTGTTTGGAACACCTTGTTATTTCATACATGCATTCCTCAGATGACCCTCTATCATGCTGTAGCAAATCCTTGACCCACCACCCAACCCTAACGCCAAGGCCAAGGTCACAAACTTAGCACATTCATAAACTTAACGTGGGGGTAAATGTCTTATAGCATCTGTTTCCTTCCATGGAACGCCTTGATATTTCATACATGCATTCATCTGATGATACTCTATCGTGCTATAGCAAATCCATGACCCACCGCCCATCCCTTACCCCAAGGTCAAGGTCACAAACTTAACACATTCATAAACTTAACGTTGGGGTAAATGTCTTATAACATCTGTTTCCTTTCATGGAACGCCTTGATATTTCATACATGCATTCCTCAGATGACCCTCTATCATGTTGTAGCAAATCCACGACCCACCACCCAACCCTTACCCCAAGGTCAAGGTCACAAACTTAGCATGTTCATAAACTTAACGTTGGGGTAAATGTTGTGTAACTTCTGTTTCTTTACAGGGAACGCCTTCATATTTCATACATGCATTCATCTGATGACACTCTATCGTGCTATAGCAAATCCATGACCCACCGCCCATCCCTTACCCCAATGTCAAGGTCACAAACTTAGCACATTCATAAAATTAACGTTGAGGTAAATGTCTTATAACATCTGTTTCCTTTCATGGAACGCCTTGCTATTTCATACATGCATTCATCTGGCGACACCCTATCGTGCTATAGCAAATTCATGACCCAACGCCCACCCCTTACCCCAAGGTCAAGGTCACAAACTTAGCACATTCATAAACTTAACGTTGGGGTAAATGTATTATAACATCTGTTTCCTTTCATGGAACGCCTTGATATTTCATACATGCATTCATCTGATGATACTCTATCATGCTATAGCAAATCCATGACCCACCGCTCATCCCTTACCCCAAGGTCAAGGTCACAAACTTAGCACATTCATAAACTTAACGTTGGGGTAAATGTCTTATAACATCTGTTTCCTTTCATTGAACGCCTTGGTATTTCATACATGCATTCCTCACATGACCCTCTATCATGCTGTAGCAAATGCACGACCCACCACCCAACCCTTACCCCAAGGTCACAAACTTAGCATGTTCATAAACTTAACGTTGGGGTAAATGTTGTGGAACTTCTGTTTATTTACAGGGAATGCCTTCATATTTCATACATGCATTCATCTGATGATTCTCTATCGTGCTATAGTAAATCCATGACCCACCGCCCATCCCTTACCCCAAGGTCAAGGTCACAAACTTAGCACATTCATAAACTTAACGTTGGGGTAAATGTCTTATAACATCTGTTTCCTTTCATGGAACGCCTTGGTATTTCATACATGCATTTCTCAGATGACCCTCTATCATGCTGTAGCAAATCCACGACCCACCACCCAATCCTTACCCCAAGGTCATTGTCACAAACTTAGCATGTTCATACACTTAACGTTGTGGTAAATGTTGTGTAACTTCTGTTTATTTACAGGGAACGCCTTCATATTTCATACATGCATTCATTTGATGATACTCTATCGAGCTATAGCAAATCCATGACCCACCCGCCACCCCTTTCCCCAAGGTCAAGGTCACACACTTAGCACATTCATAAACTTAACGTTGGGGAAATGTCTTATAACTTGTTTCCTTTCATGGAACGCCTTGCTATTTCATACATGCATTCATCTGATGATACTCTATCGTGCTATAGCAAATCCATCCCTTATCCCAAGGTGAAGGTCACAAACTTAGCACATTCATAAACTTAACGTTGGGGTAAATGTCTTATAACATCTGTTTCCTTTCATGGAACGCCTTGCTATTTCATACATGCATTCATCTGGCGATACCCTATTGTGCTATAGCAAATTCATGACCCACCGCCCATCCCTTATCCCAAGGTCAAGGTCACAAACTTAGCACATTCATAAACTTAACATTGGGGTAAATGTATTATAACATCTGTTTCCTTTCATGGAACGCCTTGATATTACATACATGCATTCATCTGATGATACTCTATCGTGCTATAGCAAATCCATGACCCACCGCTCATCCCTTACCCCAAGGTCAAGGTTACAAACTTAGCACATTCATAAACTTAACGTTGGGGTAAATGTCTTATAACATCTGTTTCCTTCATGGAACGCCTTGGTATTTCATACATGCATTCCTCAGATGACCCTCTATCATGCTGTAGCAAATGCACGACCAACCACCTAACCCTTACCCCAAGGTCAAGGTCACAAACTTAGCATGTTCATAAACTTAACGTTGGGGTAAATGTTGTGTAACTTCTGTTTATTTACAGGGAACACCTTCATATTTCATACATGCATTCATCTGATGATACTCTATCGTGCTATAGCAAATTCATGACCCACCGCCGATGCCTTACCCCAAGGTCAAGGTCACAAACTTAGCATGTTCATACACTTAACGTAATGTTGTGTAACTTCTGTTTATTTACAGGGAACGCCTTGATATTTCATACATGCATTCATTTGATGAAACTATATCGTGCTATAGCAAATCCATGACCCACCCGCCACCCCTTTCCCCAAGGTCAAGGTCACAAACTTAGCACATTCATAAACTTAACGTTGGGGTAAATGTCTTATAACATCTGTTTCCTTTTATGGAATGCCTTGCTATTTCATACATGCATTCATTTGATGATACCCTATCATGCTATAGCAAATCCATGACCCAGCGCCCACCCCTTACCCCAAGGTCAAAGTCACAAACTTAGCACATTCATAAACTTAACGTTGGGGTAAATGTATTATAACATCTGTTTCCTTTCATGGAACGCCTTGATATTTCATATATGCATTCATCTGATGATACTCTATCATACTATATCAAATCCATGACCCACCGCCCATCCCTTACCCCAAGGTCAAGGTCACAAACTTAGCACATTCATAAACTTAACGTTGGGGTAAATGTCTTATAACATCTGTTTCCTTTCACGGAACGCCTTGGTATTTCATACATGCATTCCTCAGATGACCCTCTATCATACTGTAGCAAATCCACGACCCACCACCCTACCCTTACCCCCAAGGTCAAGGTCACAAACATAGCATGTTCATAAACTTAATGTTGGGTAAATGTTGTGTAACTTCTGTTTATTTACAGGGAACACCTTCATATTTATGCCCCCGCCACCGAATGGTGAGGGGGGCATATAGTGTTTCCGGCATCCGTACGTACGTCCCGAAACCTCAACGCTCGGGTAAATGGCTTATAATTTCTGTTTCCTTGCTCGGATCTGCTTGACATTTCACACACGCATTTCTCCAATGGTCTTCTACCGCCCTGTGACAAATCCACATTCGTCCCGTCTCCGCTAAGCCCAGGGTCAAGGTCACAGACTTGGTGCGTTCGAAACATTAACGCTGGGGTAAATGGCTTATAATTTCTGTTTCCTTGCTCGGATCTGCTTGACATTTCACACACGCATTGCTCCAATGGTCCTCTACCGCCATGTGACAAATCAACATTCGTCCCGCCCCCTCTAAGCCCAGGGTCAAGGTCACAGACTTGGTGCGTTGAAACCTTAACGCTCATGTAAATGGCTTATAGTTTATGTTTCCTTGCTTGGATCTGCTTCACATTTCACACACACATTGCTCCAATAGTCCTCTGCCACCCTGTGACAAATCCACATTCGTCCCGCCCCCGCTAAGCCCAGGGGCAAGGTCACAGACTTGGTGCGTTTGAAACCTTAACGCTGGAGTAAATGGCTTATAATTTCTGTTGCTTTGCTCGGTTCTGCTTGACATTTCACACACGCATTTCTCCAATGGTCCTCTACCGCCCTGTGACAAATTCACATTCGTTCCGCCCCTGCTAAGCCCAGGGTCAAGGTTACAGGCTTGGTGTGTTCGAAACCTTAACGCTCGGGTAAATGGCTTATAATTTATGTTTCCTTGCTCGGATCTGCTTCACATTTCGCACACATGCATTGCTCCCATGGTCCTCTACCGCCCTGTGACAAATCCACATTCGTCCTGCCCCTGCTAAGCCCAGGGTCAAGGTCACAGACTTGGTGCGTTCGAAACCTTAACGCTCGGGTAAATGGCTTATAATTTCTGTTTCCTAGCTCGGATCTGCTTCACATTTCACACACACATTGCTCCAATGGTCCTCTGCCACCCTGTGACAAATCCACATTCAAATACAGTGCAGTCTCCGTTTTTGTTCCACCGTAGACAACACTTGCAAACTCAACGCGAACGCAACGCGAACGCAACGGTTTGCTGTAGCGTTGTATACGTTGTTTAAACGTATAATACGGTTCGTACACGTGTAATACACATTGTCAAACCGTTTAGTTTTAAAGCGTTGTATACGTTGTTTAAACGTATAATACGTTCGTACACGTGTAATACACATTGTCAAAACCGTTTAGTTTTAAAGCGTGTAATACGTTTAGCTTCAAGGCGTATAACACGCTTTGGCTATACATATGTAGCGAGGTGAAAGAGTTGAAACGTGTACAACGCTTTACCTGGAAGCGTGTAGCTATATGAAAGCGTTGAAACGTGTACAACGGTTACACGTTTTAACACAAATACCTGTTCGGCGGCCCCGATTTCTTCGAGGCGTCCTTGTTTCGTCCCTTTTAAAATATCGCGAATACATACCCTCAGATCGAGATCAAAGTACATCGGCGGTGTGATTTAGCACTTCAATTGATCCCAAATCCCTGATGACTAATGAGTCACGCTTTTAACACGACAGATGTACCTTGTCGTTTATCAAAATGTTTGAGAATTGTAGATCACGTGAGCCGTCTCGTTAGGATCTGCGGCATTCCTATGTACATTTTATATACACAAAAATGACGCCTAATACAGCGTAATGTAACAGTTCCTAACTTAATATGGAATAGCCCGGGCCGATAGTCCGTGTCAGTTAATTGGGGTTGAAATTAAATTACGAACACAGATAAACACAGTGCATGGTTTCTTTATTTTTATTTTTAACATCATCAGAAATGGCGAGTCTAGGAACTCTCGTATTATCTTTACGCTGAAGCCAGTCTATTTCAGTCACTAATCCGCTATACACCTGTCCCACGCGTGTGTTAAGATTAATCGATATTTGGAGAAACTGAATACACAGCGAGCTGCACACTGGTTTAACTCGGATATGGCCCGCGGATATGTGTCATAAATTACTTGGTGGTCAAAACCGGTAAATTTACAAGGTTTATAGCGAAATAGCAGCCGACTGGCAATTTTTCTCGGACCGATTTTTAAGACTAGTTTTCAAATCTCAATCGGTCTGAGAGTTCAAAAATCGGTCCAGAACCGGAAAACTGAAAATGTTAGAAGCCCTGCAGTGAGTCTAGAAGTATATATAAACACTCGAAGAACGATCAGAGCATGCGCATCTACGCGATACAAGGTTGGCATACCAAAACGTGTAAATGCGTTAAAACCCGTGGAAACGTGTTATACGTATAACACGGTTTCATCTGTACGGTGCTGTGTACATGTAGATGCGTGTAACCGTTCGTCAAAGAAAGCGTTAAATCGTTTAAACGGTTTACCTTAGCGTTGTATACGCTTACAACCGTTGTATACGTTTACAACCGTTGTACACGGATTACACGCTTTTGAAACTCAATACGTTGTTTACAACCGTTGTATACGTTTTACAACCGTTGTACACGGATTACACGCTTTTGAAACTCAATGCGTTGAACACGGTTTGTTCGACTTTCGCGCATGCGCAAGAGTGGGGAAACGCAACGCATGGCCGAAAACGTATTACACGTAGACGACACACGGTTTGAAACGCAACTAACGGAAACTCCACGGATACGCAACGCACAACACTTTGTACACGTATAAACCCGGAACATTTTGACAGAAGCAACTGTATGCCTTGTTTTCTTTGGCTGCCAGCGGGGGCATTCGTGTGCCGACAGGCCACATTTCTAGTAATTTCTGTTTCCTTGCTCGGATCTGCTTCACATTTCACACACACATTCCTCCAATGGTCCTCTACCGCCCTGTGACAAATCAACATTCGTCCCGCCCCCGCTAAGCCCAGGGTCAAGGTCACAGACTTTGTGCGTTTGAAACCTTAGCGCTCGGGTAAATGGCTTATAATTTCTCTTTCCTTGCTTGGATCTGCTTCACATTTCACACACACATTGCTCCAATGGTCCTCTGCCACTCTGTGACAAACCAACATTCGTCCCGCCCCTGCTAAGCCCAGGGGCAAGGTCACAGACTTGGTGCGTTTGAAACCTTAACACTCGGGTAAATGGCTTATAATTTCTGTTTCTTTGCTCGGATCTGCTTGACATTTCACACACGCATTTCTCCAATGGTCCTCTACCGCCCTGTGACAAATCCACATTTGTTCCGCCCCCGCTAAGCCCAGGGTCAAGGTTACAGACTTGGTGTGTTCAAAACCTTAACTCTCGGGTAAATGGCTTATAATTTCTGTTTCTTTGCTCGGATCTGCTTCATATTTCACACACACAGTGCTCCAATGGTCCTCTACCGTCATGTGACAAATCCACATTCGTCCCGCCCCCACTAAGCCCAGGGTCAAGGTCACAGACTTGGTGCGTTCGAAACCTTAACGCTCGGGTAAATGGCTTATAATTTCTCGGATCTGCTTCACATTTCACACACACATTCCTCCAATGGTTCTCTACCGCTCTGTGACAAATTAACATTCGTCCCGCCCCCGCTAAGCCCAGGGTCAAGGTCACAGACTTTGTGCGTTTGAAACCTTAACGCTCTGGTAAATGGCTTATAATTTCTGTTTCCTTGCTTGGATCTGCTTCACATTTCACACACACATTGCTCCAATGGTCCTCTGCCACCCTCTGACAAATCCACATTCGTCCCGTCTCCGCTAAGCCCAGGGTCAAGGTTAAAGACTTGGTGCGTTCAAAACCTTAACGCTCTGGTAAATGGCTTATAATTTCTGTTTCTGTGCTCGGATCTGCTTCATATTTCACACACACAGTGCTCCAATGGTCCTCTACCACCCTGTGACAAATCCACATTCGTCTCGCTCCCGCTAAGCCCAGGGTCAAGGTCACAGACTTGGTGTGTTCGAAACCATAATGCTCGGCTAAATCGCTTATAATTTCTGTTTCCTTGCTCAGACCTGCTTCACATTTCACACATGCTTTGCTCCAATGGTCCTCTACTGCTCTGTGACAAATCCACATTCGTCCCGCCCCTGCTAAGCCCAGGGTCAAGGTCACAGACTTGGTGCGTTCGAAACCTTAACGCTCGTAAACGGCTTATCTGTTTCTGTTTCCTTGCTCGGATCTGCTTCACATTTCACACACACATTCCTCCAATGTCGTCTACCGCCCTGTGACAAATCAACATTCGTCCCGCCCCCCCCGCCTAAGCCCAGGGTCAAGGTCACAGACTTGGTGCGTTCGAAACCTTAACGCTCGGGTAAACGGCTTATAATTTCTGTTTCCTTGCTCGGATCTGCTTCACATTTCACACACACATTCCTCCAATGGTCGTCTACCGCCCTGTGACAAATCAACATTCGTCCCGCCCCCGCTAAGCCCAGGGTCAAGGTCACAGACTTGGTGTGTTTGAAACCTTAACGCTCGGGTAAATGGCTTATAATTTATGTTTCCTTGCTCAGATCTGCTTCACATTTCGCACACACGCATTGCTCCAATGGTCCTCTACCGCCCTGTGACAAATCCACATTCGTCCTGCCCCCGCTAAGCCCAGGGTCAAGGTTACAGACTTGGTGTGTTCGAAACCTTAACGCTCGGGTAAATGGTTTATAATTTCTGTTTCCTTGCTCCGATCTGCCTCACATTTCAAACACGCATTGCTCCAATGGTCCTCTACCGCCATGTGACAAATCCACATTCGTCCTGCCCCCGCTAAGCCCAGGGTCAAGGTCACAGACTTGGTGCATTTGAAACCTTAACGCTCGATCAAATGGCTTATAATTTCTGTTTCCTTGCTTGGATCTGCTTCACATTTCACACACACATTGCTCCAATGGTCCTCTGCCGCCCTGTGACAAATCCACATTCGTCCCGCCCCCGCTAAGCCCAGGGTCAAGGTTACAGACTTGGTGCGTTCAAAACCTTAACGCTCTGGTAAATGGCTTATAATTGTATCCCCCGGACTCCGTCGGGGGATACTATGGATTTGACAGCTCGCCGCGTCCGCGTCCGCCGCAGACACTTCTTGTCCGGAGCATAACTCGAACACCCTTTGGAATATTTTCATGAAACTTCACACATGCATAGACCACGACCCGAAGGTGTGTCGCGCGCAAGAATGACAACTCTTGCATAGCTAATTTTTTAGTTATCTCCCTTTTTTGTTTCTCGCACTGATTTCGTGTCCGGAGCATAACTCCACCACCCTTTGGAATATTTTCATGAAACTTCACACATGCATAGACCACGACCCGAAGGTGTGTCGCGCACAAGAATGACAACTCTTGCATAGCTAATTTTTGAGTTATCTCCCTTTTTGTTTTGCGCACTGATTGACCTAACTCGACCACCCTTTGGAATATTTTTATATAAACTTAACACATTCAATTAGACCACGAACCGAAGGTGTGTCGTGCACAAGAATGACAACTCTTGCATAGCTAATTTTTGTTAGTTATCTCCCTTTTTTGTTTTCGCTCACTGATTTCCTGTCCGGAGCATAACTCGACCACCCTTTGGAATATTTTCATGAAACTTCACACATGCATAGACCACGACCCGGAGGTGTGTCGCGCACAAGAATGACAACTCTTGCGTAGCTAATTTTTTAGTTATCTCCCTTTTTTGTTTTGCGCACTCTACAAACTGGACAATAATGCATGAAGACCTGTTTTCTCGTCTGCTCTGTACACCTTTTCTCGTGTGCTCTGTACACCTTACCTGTAGAGAGAACAATAGAAACTGGGAGAACCATGTGCTAGCATGGGCTAGCATGTGCAGATGTCCAGTGCTTGACCACTGTTGACCAGTTAATTTATACAGGTAAATTACTACATTGGGTCTTGTGTTGAAAATATTGTGGCATTATGTGGACTTGTGCAGATAGACGTAGATAAATATAGGACTATTAAAAAAAAAATCTGGTCTCCAATAGCAAGCATTATTTATTTTTAAACTTTTTTTTTAAATTTGTTTTTTTATTATTATTTGTTTTTTGTTTTCATTTTTTTTTTCTTTTTTTTTTCTTTTTTCTTTTTTTTTTAAATTTTTTTTTTTTTTTTTTTTAGTTTTTTTTTTTTTTTTTTTTAGTTTTTTTTTTTCTTTTTTTTTTCTTCAAATTATTTTTCAATTTTTGTCTAGTAACATAAGGTCGTAAGTGCTATATACAGACTATTCACCTGTGCATGTGCTAACATGTGCAACTGACCACTGACCACTTACAGGTAATTTATACAGGTAAATGATTATATTACATTTCCGTAAACTGTGTTGAAAATATTGTGGCATTATGTGGACCTGTGCAGATATATGTAGATAAATATAGGACTATTAAAAAAAAAAAAAAATTGTGCTCCAGTAGCAAGCATTATTTTTAAATTTTTTAACTATTTTTTTCCATTTTTTTTTTCCATTTTTTTTTTTCATTTTTTTTTCAAATTATTTTTCAATTTTTGTCTAGTAGCATAAGGTGGTAAGTGCTATATACAGACTATTCACCTGTGCATGTGCTAACATGTGCAACTGACCACTGACAACTTACAGGTAATGTATACAGTAAATGATTATATTACATTTCCGTAAACTGTGTTGAAAATGTGGGAATATGTGGGACCTGTGTATATAGATGTAAATATAGGACCTATTAAAAAAACATTGGGCTCCATAGGGAGCATTATTCTTTTTCTTTTTTTTAATTTAATTTTTTTTTTTATTTTTTTTTTTTACATTCATTTTTTAACTGACCACTAACTTATTACGGTAATTTACAGTACTATTACATCCGTAAACTGTGTTGAACAATATGTGGCAGTATGTGGACTTGTGCAGATATAAGTAAAAATATAGGACTATTAACATTCTGGGCTCCAGTAGGGAGCATTATTCTTTTTCTTTTTTTTATTTAATTTTTTTTTCCATTTTTTTTTTACATTCTTTTTAATTTTTTAACTGACCACTAACTTATTACAGTAATTTATACAGTACATTATTACATTTCCGTAAACTGTGTTGACAATATTGTTGGCAGTATTGTGGACTTGTGCAGATATATGTAGATAAATATAGACTATTAACAAAAAATTCTGGGCTCCAGTACGAGCATATTTAAAAAAAAATAAAAAAAATAAAAAAAAATTGTATATTACATTTTCCGTAAATGTGTTGAAAATATTGTGGCATTGTGGACCTGCAGTATATGTAGATAAATATAGGACTATTAAAAAAAAATTCTGGGCTCCAGTAGGCAGACAATTTATAAATATCAATGTCCAACTTATTTTATTTTTTCAATTCTAACTTTTTTTAAATTTTTTTTTTACATTCTTTTTCAATTTTTTAACTGACCACTAACTTATTACAGGTAATATACAGCTAAATTATTACATTTACCTAAACTGTGTTGACAATATTGTGGCAGTATGTGGACCTGTGCAGATATATGTAGATAAATATAGGACTATAATATTAAAAAAATTCTCGGCTCCAGTAGCGAGCATTATTTTTTTATTTACATTCTATATTACATTTCCGTCAATTGTGTTGAAAATATTGTGGCATTATGTGCACCTGTGCAGATATATGTACATAAATATAGGACTATTAACAAATAATTCTGCGCTCCAGTAGCTTTACACATGCATAGATCCTAAAGGTGTGTCGCGCAAGAATGACAACTCTTGCATCACTAATTGTTTAGTTATCTCCCTTTGTCCGTCACCGATTTTGTCTCCGGAGCATAACTCGATCACCCTTTTTTCAAACTACTTGTGTATCTGGGGAGGGGGATACACATGCGCTTGTCGACAAGCGTCCATTTCTAGTTTCTGTTTCTTTGCTCGGATCTGCTTCATATTTCACACACACAGTGCTCCAATGGTCCTCTACCATCCTGTGACAAATGCACATACATCTCGCTCCCGCTAAGCCCAGGGTCAAGGTCACAGACTTGCTGTGTTCGAAACCATAATGCTCGGGTAAATCGCTTATAATTTCTGTTTCCTTGCTCAGACCTGCTTCACATTTCACACATGCATTGCTCCAATGGTCCTCTACTGCTCTGTGACAAATCCACATTCGTTCTGCCCCCGCTAAGCCCAGGGTCAAGCTCACAGACTTGGTGCGTTTGAAACCTTAACGCTCGGGTAAATGACTTGTATTTTCTGTTTCCTTGCTCGGATCTGCTTCACATTTCACACACACATTCCTCCAATGGTCGTCTACCGCCCTGTGACAAATCAACATTCGTCCCGCCCCCTCTAAGCCCAGGGTCAAGGTCACAGACTTGGTGTGTTTGAAACCTTAACGCTCGGGTAAATGGCTTATAATTTATGTTTCCTTGCTCGGATCTGCTTCACATTTCGCACACACGCATTGCTCCAATAGTCCTCTACCGCCCTGTGACAAATCCACATTCGTCCCACCCCCGTAACGTCTTAGAATGAATGCATGTATGAAATAGCAAGGCGTTCCTTGTAAAGAAACAGAAGTTATAAAAAGACGTTTACTCCAACGTTATGTTTATGATGTTGATCTTGAGGAAAGGGGTGGGGGTGGGTCATGGATTTGCTGTAGCTCAATAGAGGATCATCAGATGAATTCATGTATGAAATTATATGAAATATCAAAGCGTTCCCTGTAAAGAAACAGATGTGGGCGGGCAGGCAGGCACAGCTTGTCAACGCAATAACTGGAGTTCTACTCGACTGATTGTAACCAAATCCACATTCGTCCCACCCCCGTAACGTCTTAGAATGAATGCATGTATGAAATAGCAAGGCGTTCCTTGTAAAGAAACAGAAGTTATAAAAAGACATTTACTCCAACATTATGTTTATGATGTTGATCTTGGGGAAAGGGGTGGGGGTGGGTCATGGATTTGATGTAGCACAATTGATTGTAACCAAATTCAGTATACATGTTTAACACGGCAAGACGAAGAAGCCTATTGATTTTGAAAAATTCAGATGACTTGTCTCCCCTTGGCGGCCATTTTTAATTTTCTCACTCTGTAGCCTTGTCCACGCAATAACTCAAGTTCTACTTCACCGATCGTAACCAAATTCTTGAATTAGCGACGAAGCCTATTGATTTTGAAAAATGTCCGATGACTTATCTGCCTTTGGCGGCCATTTTTATACGCCCATTTGAAAAAACAGGACGTATTATGTGTTCATCTTTTATGGGCGGGCGGGCGGCCAGGCACAGCTTGTCAATGCAATAACTAGAGTCTACTTGACTGATTGTAACCAAATTCAGTATACATGTTTAACACGGCAAGATGAAGAAGCCTGTTGATTTTGAAAAAATTCAGATGACTTATCTCCCCTTGGCGGCCATTTTTGTCGCGCCTGCTTTAGCAGAGGCGCGACTATAATCGGCGCTTTTTCCGTCGTCGTCGTCCGTTTTTTTTGTAAGGCAAATAGTTTTTTCACAATATCTCTTTAACCCCTTGCCAGACATTGATAATATTTCACATCAATGTTTGTCTAGGGATGATGCTTCATTACGCACACCCCCACATCCAAATTATCAAGGTCAAGGTCATTTATTTACTTGTAATGTTCACCGGTTTTGTAACAGAAATGCGTTAAAGTTATTGTTTTTTCACAATATCTCTTTAACCCCTTGCCAGACTTTGATAACATTTCACATCAATGTTTGTCTAGGGATGATGCTTCATTACGCACACCCCCACATCCAAATTTTGAAGGTCAAGGTCATTTATTTCCTTGTAATGTTCACCGGTTTTGTAACGGAAATGCGTTAAAGTTATTGTTTTTTCACAATATCTCTTTAATCCCTTGCCAGACTTTGATAATATTTGACATCAATGTTTGTCTAGGGATGATGCTTCATTACGCACACCCCCACATCCAAATTGTCAAGGTCAAGGTCATTTATTTACTTGTAATGTTCACCGGTTTTGTAACAGAAATACGTTAAAGTTATCGTTTGTTCACAATATCTCTTTAACCCCTTGCCAGACATTGATAATATTTCATATCAATGTTTGTCTAGGGATGATGCTTCATTACACACACCCCCACATCCAAAGTCTGAAGGTCAAGGTCATTTATTTACTTGTAATGTTCACCGGTTTTGTAACAGAAATGAGTTAAAGTTATTGTTTTTTCACAATATCTCTTTAACCCCTTTCCAGACATTGATAATATTTCACATCAATGTTTGTCTACGGATGATGCTTCATTATGCACACCCCCACATCCAAATTCTGAAGGTCAAGGTAATTTATTTACTTGTAATGTTCACGGTCAAATGCCTCGGCAGGCGCGACACTGCTTCCGTGGCGGAATTCTCGTTAAGTTCTACTTCACCGATCGTAACCAAATTTGGTATACCATGTTTATCATGCCAAGACGAAGAAGCCTATTGATTTTGAAACAATTCCGTTGACTTATCTACCCTTGGCGTCCATTTTTAATTTTCGCACTGTACCCTTGTCCACTCAAGAAGCCTATTGATTTTCAGTGAGTTATCTCCCCTTGTTGACTGGCCTTGCCTCGACGGGCGTATATTTTGACCTTCGGAACTCTCATTAACTACCAAATATACCTGCAACTGTCATTCGGATTCACTTGAAGCTTCACATACATCTCGGGTGGGTGGAAGGTGGGTGCAAGGGATGGGTAATTTAACGATCGGGGTTCATCCTTACCGGAATTCCGACTGGAGACCTGGTTTGGCCCTCACATACGTCTTTGGCATTTTGTATGCGACAGTTGAATCTGGTTATACCCCTTATGTGAGTATTACGATTATTCGTAATCCTATTTTAGGGGAAGGGGCCAAGTGACTTTGGTGTGGTATGGACCTGCCACCTGACCTAATATTCTAATTTCAGGGCTGAATATATTGTTTCTCGATGTAAATATTCAGTTCGATTTTGGAATTTTCCCCCCAATGCAGCAGGTTAAAACGGGATCGAACCCGTTTGCCCGACCTTACATGACCGTAGCTGTTGATAGGCCGTTAAACACCAATAAACAAACAAACAAACACATACATCTCGGACATCATCCAAATTTTCATTCTGTAGTCCACGCATGCGGCCTTTATGCCCAAAGTCAAGTTATGCCCGAAGTTGTTGTTCAGTTCATGCAGTGGCCGGGGGTATATGGGAGCCCCTGCTCACTTACTCTGGTTTTGAATTGTATCCAAATACTATTAAACTGTTATGTGATTAATTAGTACAACCATACTAATTCTAAATATTAAATCGCTCCTTGTGTAAACCATATATTTATTCCTCAGAATAAATTATGCCCGAATATATAGGGCTACAATGTATTATGGTATTTTGTTTTCCAGGCGAGATGTTTTTGCCGACTCAGCACCTGATATACTCGGACAGTGATGGAACAACAGTCCACCTGGAAAAGACAAGTATGTTACGGAACAACCAACACATGGGGCTGTATGACATGACAAATGATCATCCGTCCCTCCATCCCTCCGATAATCTGGTTGGCTTGAAACTTCATATACTTATTGGTCATTGTCCATATATTCATTCTGCGGCCCACGCATGCATCCCCTGTGCCCAAGGTCAAAGTCAAATGACTTAGAAGTTTGTGTTAATTTCTGTTTGCACTAAAGTTTTTGAGGGGTATATCAAACAGTGTTTCTTGTTCACTTAACATAGCTATCCCACTCTTCCATCCATCCGGCACAAACCTGGTAACTTGTACAACTGTCAAACCAGTATTTCAGTTAGAGTCGTGAAACTTTACAGGAATACTGGTCATCATGTGAAATTGCGCACCTGGGTTTTTAGATGCGGATTCATCCTGTATTCACAGAGTTATGGCCCTTGACTTAGCGAAAATTGGGATTTTCAACTTGTGTCGCGCGTATCTCCAAATGTATTTCAATTAGAGTCGTGAAACTTTACAGGAATACTGGTCATCGTGTGAAGTTGCGCACCTGGGGTTTTAGATGCGGATTCATCCTGTATTTACGGAGTTATGGCCCTTGACTTAGCGAAAATTGGGGATTTTCAACTTGTGTCGCACGTATCTCCAAATGTATTTCAGTTAGAGCCGTGAAACTTTACAGGAATACTTGTCATCGTGTGAAGTTGCGCAGCTGGGGTTTTAGATGCGGATTCATCCAGTATTCATGAAGTTATGGCCCTTGACTTAGTGAAAAGTGGGGATTTTTATCTTGTGTCATTCGTATCTCCAAATGTATTTCAATTAGAGTCGTGAAACTTTACAGGAATACTTGTCATTGTGTGAAGTTGCGCACCTGGGGTTTTAGATGCGGATTCATCCAGTATTCACAGAGTTATGGCCCTTGACTTAGTGAAAAGTGGGATTTTCAACTTGTGTCGCGCATATCTCCAAAAGTATTTCAGTTAGAGTCGCGAATATTTACAGGAATACTGGTCATCGTGTGAAGTTGCGCACCTGGGGTTTTAGATGCGGATTCATCCTGTATTTACGGAGTTATGGCCCTTGACTTAGTGAAAAGTGGGGATTTTCAACTTGTGTCGCGCGTATCTCCAAATGTATTTCAGTTAGTGTCGTGAAACTTTACAGGAATACTGATCATCATGTGAAGTTGTGCACCTGGGTTTTTAGTTGCGGATTCATCCTGTATTCACAGAGTTATGGCCCTTGACTTAGTGAAAAGTGGAGATATTCAACTTGTGTCGCGAGTATCTTCAAAAGTATGCAGAAAATACAAGGTAGCTACATATATGCTGTTGCTGCCTTAAATTCTACTTTTCCAAGTCCTGATAACATGCAGTAGTGGTATTGGGGAGACATATGTTTTTGTCTGAAAAACAATCCTCTAGTTCCGTCTGTCTTTCCATCCGTCCGTCCGTCCACGTTAAAGTTTTTGGGTATACATCATCTCTGTAACAGTATGTCGGATTGACCTCAAACTTCATATACTTCCTTATCATCATTCATATTTTCATTCCATACCACACCCATGCGGCCAGCCTTCATGTCCAAGGTCAAGGTCAAATTAATTTGCAATTTGTGTCCATAAGAATTTTCGGATACCGATTATCTCTGCAACGGTCAGTCAGTCGGATTGACTTCAAACTTCATATACTTCCTTATCATCATCAATGTTTTCATTCCATACCACACCCATGTGGCTTTCATGTCCAAGGTCAAGGTCAAATTTCTTATAAATAGGCGTAAAATTTTTGTCGGTCCAAGCGGCGGCCGGCGGTATACGTGAGCCCCTGCTCACTTTCTCCAGTGCCTTGTACTTTTAAATATTTTAAACCGTAATAATTGGAGGCTTATTACTTGGTATGTAGCTTCCTTGTGGTAAATAGATACAAGTGATTTTTTGTCGAGCCTGCTTGCAGAAAGTGAGACATAGTGATCACAATGACGTTCGTCCGTCCGTCCGTCCGTCCGAAATCTGCGATAGTTTTTATACGCCCGTTTGAAAAAACAGGACGTATTATGTATTCATTTTCTACGGGCTGCGGGCGGTACGGGCGGGCGGGCGGGGGGTGGGCGGGCACAGCTTGTCCACGCAATAACTACTTGACGGATTTTAACCAAATTCGGTATTCATGTTTATCATGGCAAGATGAAGAAGCCTATTGATTTTGAAAATTTTCCGATGACTTATCTCCCCTTAGCGGCCATCTTTATTTTTCACTCTCTGTATCCTTGTCCACGCGATAACTCAAGTTCTACTTCACCTCTCGTAACCAAATTCGGTATACATGTTTATCACGGCAAGATGAAGAAGTTTATTGATTATTAAAAATATCCGATGACTTATCTACCCTTGGCAGCCATTTTTAATTTTCGCACTCTGTATCCTTGTCCACGCAATAACTCAAGTTCTACTTCACCGATCGTAAACAAATTTGGTATACAAGTTTATCACGGCAAGACGAAGAAGCCTATTTATTTTGACAGATTGTGACCAAATTCAATATACATGTTTATCACGGCAAGAACCCTATTAATTGTCAGTGAGTTATCTCCCCTTGTTAACTGGCCTTGCCTCGACGGGCGTATATTGTGACCTTCGACACTCTTGTTAAATATCATATCTCTGCAGTCCTAAGTCACATTGACTTGAAACTTCATATGTTTATTAGTCATCATCCATATTTTCATGCTGTATCCCACTCATGCGGCCCCTGTGCCCAAGGTCAAGGTCAAATGTCTTAGAAGTTTGCGTTAAATTTTTGTCCAAATTATTACTATCTCTGTAAAAGTCAGATTTACTTGAAACTTTGTATGCTTATTGGTCATCATCCATATATTCATTCACTCATGTGGCCCCTGTTCCCAAGGTCAAGGGTAAAGGACTTAGAAGTTTGTAATTAAAGTTTTTGTCAAAATTTGCAAACGTTTTCAGGTACCTACTTTCTCTGTAACCGTAAGTCGGGTTGGCGTGAAAATGTATATGTTTATTAGTCATCATCCATATATTCATTCTGTCCCATGCATGCAGCCACTGTGCCCAAGGTTAACTGAGTTAGAAGTTCACCTTGTTTGTAAGGCAACAATGCTGAAGTTTTTTTCTTTTTTCACTAACTCATCAACCACTTCACCTCGTTTTGCTTTTAGCTCACCTGAGCGAAGCTCATGTGAGCTATTGTTACCGCAATGTGTCCGTCGTCCGTCCGTAGTCCGTCGTCCGTCCGTGAACATTTTCAAACGTCTTCTCCTCGGTAACCATTGGGCCTATAGTCACCAAACTTCATGGTCATGGTCCTTAGGTAGGGGGATTACAAAATTGTTAAAATGACGTCATTACGTAATCCAAGATGGCCGCCGTCTAAAAATAGCACAAATTCTTCAAAAAATTTCTTCTCAAGAACCGCCAACCGGATTTCGACAAAACTTGGTAGGAATGATCGATGTACAATGCTTTCAAAGTTGTTAAAATGGTGACCCTGGGGTCCAAAACGGGCGTGGCCCGTGGGGTCAAATTGGGGTCAAATTTTATTTTTGACCGAATATGCTCATGTCATATATCAAATTGAAGGTATCGATGAGGTGATTGCTCTGGTGCAATATTTGTTGGAATCGGATGAATGTGACATCCATGATGGCCGCCAAAAGGTCCATTTATTCGAGATTTTGAATGTCTTTTTCTCAGGAACCACATGGCCGAAGCTGGCCAAACTTCATAGTAAGTCAAGATCCTTAGGTGAAGCATTTTCAGATTTGGTAAAATGAGAGTCATCGCTTAATCCAAGATGACCGCCATCTAAAAATAGCACAATTTTTTTAATACACATGAACTCAATGTCACATTCTCCTCTGGTGTTCATGGAGTCAGGTGAGCGAATATGGCCCTCTTGTTTAAATTATTATTATCAAGGCTGCCAGCGAGGGGATTAGCTTCGTTTAACAATGCCAGTTCTTGTTTTTCTATGTATCTGTTGCTACATTATATGTAACTTGCCCTGAGATTATCAGATGCCTCGGCGACCGCGGCCATCCATTCTATTTTTATGCCCTAGTCTCGGTAGAGCCAGGAGGCATATAGTGTTAGGTAGAGGTGCAACGATACAGTCAAACCCGTATTGCGATATATTGCGATATAACAAACCCATATTGTAATACGTATTGCGATATTCAGGGCTTAAAAATATTCACTTTTCACACTTGCCCGGCCGGGCAAGTACAATTATAATCTACTCGCCCGGACAAAAAAGCTACTTGCCCAACATTTTAGGAAAATGTAAGTACATGTACATGTATTAATACCTTTAATAAATTAGCTTTAGTACCAACATTAATACTAGACATTATGTTTGTAAAACATGGATGTGCCCCTATGGAATACTGGACTCTAACTGGAGAAACACTTACAAACTTGTTGATGTAAATGTACACAGACGGACGGACATACGGAACCTCAGGAGCAAGGCAATATGTCCCCCTGGCTATCGCATAGGGGCATGATTAACCCAGGCAATCAGTAGATGCAATATATGTTTATTAAAAAAATATGATATCACTCATAAAAAATATTCACTTTTCACACTTGCCCGGCCGGGCAAGTACAATTATAATCTACTCGCCCGGACAAAAAAGCTACTTGCCCAACATTTTAGGAAAATGTAAGTACATGTACATGTATTAATACCTTTAATAAATTAACTTTTATACTAACATTAATACTAGACATTATGTTTGTAAAACATGGATGTGCCCCTATGGAATACTGGACTCTAACTGGAGAAACACTTACAAACTTGTTGATGTAAATGTACACAGACGGACGGACATACGGAACCTCAGGAGCAAGGCAATATGTCCCCCTGGCTATCGCATAGGGGCATGATTAACCCAGGCAATCAGTAGATGCAATATATGTTTATTAAAAAAATATGATATCACTCATTTGAACCGTCTCGTTTTGGGTTTGAACATTAATTGTTCAATGGGGGGGGGGGGGGGGGGGGGGGAGCCTTCACAATTTAATGAAAAGCTGTGGGAAGAGGTGGGGGCTTATACTTTACTAAAGTGAGTTAACAAAATTTATCCAGCCCCATTCCCACCCCAACCCCCTTGGTGATAAATAATGACCAGTCCCTTAGATTGGTATTATACTTGTTCAAAATATGAAGCATGAGAACATAATAATGACTGATGGATTGCCAATGGTGTTATATGTATGTTCAATAGCAAAATGTGTGGGGTGGGTGAGGGCTCCCTTGTATATTTAACAATGAAAATACAAACTTTCCTTCACTGGGAAACCAATTTGTTCGAATTATTTTGCTACTGGCGTTTTCATGTTAGACAAGAAAATGGAGTCATGTGTATGAATGTAATAACGAGATGGTGTCTAAAAAGGAGTATTAATATAAACACAAAATCATTTAAATTTCTTAAAAATTATATGGCTACAGCTTTTAAACGAGTACTAATGTACATACTATTAAGATTATATAGTATTACTCCTTCTTTATCCGTTTATTATAAAGTTATTTTCAAAAATAAATGTTCCACTATAACAAGTCCATTAGTAAACAAGAGTTATCTCCCCTAAGTCAGAACAAGACTACTGTCACGTACGCACATTTTTATCTAGAAAGTTTGTTTTAGTGCAAATTTTTATAACTTCGAACTCCTTGTTTGGTGTGTAGCACCAGAGGAAGACAAAACCAAACAATTTATAGTTATGACACAGTATAGACAAAACCAAACAATTTATAGTTATGACACAGTATATAAGACAGTAATCTGTGCTGGGCTAATGTTAAACCGATGATATGTTTTTTTATGCAAAGTCATGCTCAGGCCCATATGCAGGAATTAATTTAGGGGGGTGCGTTATCGACGGCCGAAGGGCTAAACATTGTTTTTTTTTGCACATTCACAGACAGACCTCGGCAGATTAACCATTTCACCCCTAAATAACTGGAATGGATTTTGATATGTTAATTTTGCAACCAATTCCAATCATCACAAAATGATTTTCAGACCAGTCCATTTATGAACATGAGGTGTTTTTGTTCTCAAAATTATGAACATTACTTGCAAAAAGTGCGGATCCTGATGACGTCACGAGCCGGCTCATCTGGATCTACACTTTTTGGCAATACCACTATACAGGCATGTGGTGTTGAACGGGTTAAGGGGGGGGGGGATGCATACGCACCCGTTGCACCCCCTCTGTGTATGGGCCTGATGCTGTCAACGCGAATGGGGACACATGATGGTTCACAACAGAAATTGGATGTCCAAGATTACTCGCTACATGTATTAGTCATCTAATTGTGGCGTGTTTATTCAAAATATTTACTTCTGTCATATTAAAAATTATGTTTTGAATGATTTTGAATAATTTTACACTATTATTTTAACACAAGATGGCGACCGAGAATATGGCGTAAATATCGCGATTCGCGAAAACCATACGCGAAAACCGTACCTCGATATGTATCGTCAGGATGACATATCGCAATATACCGGTATACCGGTATATCGTTGCACCACTAGTGTTAGGATTGTGTGTGTGTGTGTGAGTTCAGTTAAGAAATTTGGCCGAGTTTCTCCAATCTGCCACCGGGGCATTTCAGTGCTGACAGGCCAAGTTTTTGACGCTCTTGCTTTAGCAGAAGACTAATAGTCGCCGCTTTTCCGTCATCGTCGGAAATGTCAAATAGTTTGTAAAAGCTTTGTCATAATGGTATAACTTTACGGTTAAAACTTGACGGTTTGCTTTAAGTTTTGGACACTTGATGCATGTGAGCATTTGGAACACACTCATGCTACATGATTTGAAAAATTTTACCTTCACATTTTTGCGGAAACACTTGGCCATTCTTTTGCGTCAAAAAGTTTGTACAAGCTTCTTCATCATGGTACAGTGCGACCCTCGGTAGTACATGCTTCACTATAACACGGTTTCGGTTAGTACACGGTTGTGCCTTGGCTCCCGATTTTTTTGCCTATTTGTATATATAAATCGTGTTAAATTTGCGATCATATTGCTGCCGAAAGTGGTATTATATTGTTAACTATTGATTGCGGTATGTATTATCTCTGTGTGTTTGAAGTTAAGAAATAAAGGTAGTACTTGCATGTACGTACATTAGTACAATTCCACATTTCCTCATCTTCCAACGTCATTTACAGAAAATATCACAGTAACATCAAACAATACTACACGGTCCGATTTTCTTTTGAAGTCTGCCAGAAACCAGAGCACACATATCATCAGCCGATTACTCCATGACGTAACATTCCTTTCATATCTAAAGCCACTGACAAGTCCGCATGAACTCTGAATTTTGTGTCAACTTTTCAATACCATTTACGGAAAATATTTTCGAAATCAATATCGCGAAATATGGCGACAGATCTGCGTATAATCCAGTGTTGTTTTTTGTAATCCATTCCTTTTGGAATACACATTTACGTGTATGAAATTATTAAATAATTTATTTTTATTTTTGTTATTTCTCAATGAAAGTATATGTTGTGACCACTCATTTGAACTGTCTCGACGAGACGGTTTAAATGATGGTCGAGGCATATACTTCTGAGTGCATAGAAGGAAAATATTTTTCCGCAAACATAAGCGTATCCTCAGCATGAAATGGGTTACTGCATAATTGCCCCATGATGCAATGGTGAAAGTCGCACGTTCGCGACGTCTGCGGCACATCAAAAGGCGTGTGGACCAATCAGTAACATTTCAAAACATAGCCTAAAGGTCACACAGTTTACAGCCTCATGCTGAATGATGTCATACGATAAAGACCTGCTAGTTGACACGGATGGGTGTTATCGATTTTTTGCACAAAGCAACACACAAATCTCGTCTGTGTAATATGTGTCGGGTGTAATCGGATTTGGAATTCATATCCCCTGGCACTATTAAAATAGACTCGACGTTGAAAACTGACATAAATTTCGGAGCAGACATTATCGTATTTTGCCGATATTGAATTTCAAAATCGGTCCTATCTTCCGTAAATGGCATTGAAATTGACATAAATTTCAGACTAGTCCATTTATAAAAAAGGGGTGTACAGGTCTGTGGCCTTGAAAGGGTTAATCTAATGACCAGCGGGGTTTGAGTATACACTGTGCACAGATTGCAACGCATGAACTTTGGGCTGATGGAACAGGATATCGGTAATTGGGTCATTGCATCATCGAATGTTTACAATAATGCATTGCATGGATCTGCGTAGATCTACATTCTACATGGACACATTATAAAATAAAACATGACGGTAACAATTCTTGGTCGATTCAATATATTTATTACATGCGAAGATAACGGTGAAAACATTACATATGACATGTAGATGTAAATTTATGGCATATTATAAGTATTGGCGACGTCGTACATTCGCAAAGTGTACATGTATTTTTTGTTGACATTATGATGCGTCTTGGGCGAGCACGGATATAGCATGGTTCAGATAAGCAACACGGAAGATCGTATGTCGCCGGACTTCCGTGCAATAGGGGTGTCGCACTGTATAACTTTAATATTACTTAACGGATTGCTTCAATATTTCGACACTTGATCAGGGCTTCTAAAATTTCAAACAACGAGCCATCCTCCAAAAAAATCACTCCGAACTAGCTAAAGTTGCGACTATCAAAGCGAAGGCTGCTGAAAAGAAAGCGTTGTTAGAGGCCAGAAACAAAAAAACTATCATCAGAGACGCTGCGATCGCGAAGGAGTTTACATTAGTTACTATTTGGGAGTGCAATTATAACGGTCTCTGGGATAATACACCATACCCCCAATCAACAATTTACCCATACCAGATTTGAAGCGTATTTATCGAAATCCAACCCCAATCGCGGATTGGAGGGGGAAGGTGATAGTCACTCCAATTGGCGGAGTTAAAAAGGTGATCTCGAGTTTATAAGCGAGCATGTGCCCATAAGCGTGAGTATCGGTGATAATTTATGTACTGGAATAACTCACATATGCGAAATGGATCCGGCCAAATTAGTTGCTCTATTCATGGAAAACATACAGGAAAGGGGTAAGAATATACGAGAGGTTGTTGGTAAAGTATATCTTCCTACCTGTATGGACAAACTTCCCACTACCCAACAACGCGAGATCACCAGATGGATTGATCAAGTTCCTGTAATTGGTTTCAACTCTAATCGATACGATCTCAATCTGATAAAAAAACATTTTGTTGGGTTGTTGACAGATACAACATCGAAAGTTCTCGTCGGTAAGAAAACAAACACAACGATATTTCTATTTATATCTTAACCCAGACGTCGTATGATAACTGGATAAAGGCATACGGTTGCGAGGGGCAAAAGTCGTTCTTTCCATATGAGTGGTTTGATTCTATCGAGAAACTTGATTACGAAGGGTTGCCAGGAATAAAGTATTGGGATAACCAACTCAACCCAAATGGAAAAATAACAGCGACGGATTTGGCTGCATGCAATGAGATTTATAAAAATAAAAATATGAAAACGTTCCGCGATTGGTTGCGATACTACAATGATTTGGATGTGGACCCTTTTATAGAGGCGCTCGGTAAAATGTCCAAATTTTATAAGACGAGAGGTATTGACATGTTTAAAGATGCGGTTACTCTACCAGGGGTAGCGCTGCAGTACCTTCTTAGAGGGACAATAAAAGAACATGTAAAATCCTACCAAACTAAGCAAAGCATAGCGGCTGCGGTTATATTCACCCCATTGTTCGCCCCCAAGGGTGAGACGTACGAAATGTTGATATCCGCTTTGGTAGGTGGCCCATCAATCGTATTCTCCCGCCATGCAGAAGTCGGAGTCACAAAAATTAGGGATGGTAAAAAATGTGATGCGGATAATCTCCACACCCACATAAATCAGATCACCACAAAAATAATTAGGCCAACCCAAGAAGGGATGTTAAAAAATATCATGGGAGATACATCAACCATATTCTCTCGCCACACGAGGTCAACCCAAGAAGGGATGTTGAAAACTATCATGGGTGGGGGGTCGGCAACCATATTCTCTCGCCGGGCTACGCCAACCCCAGAAGGGATATTGAAAAATATCATGGGAGATACATCAACCATATTCTCGTCACACGAGGCCAACCCAAGAAGGGATATTGAAAAATATCATGGGGGTCGGACAGTCAACCCGCTCCGGAGCTTTATCTAATTGCATGCGACCAACACCTGAAGTCGGGGTCACAAAAATTAGGGACGGGAAAAAATGCGAAGCCGTAATAGGCCTCAATGCCAACGCTTTGTATCTATCTACATTAAATAAAGAGATGCCTTGCGGTGAAGAAGAGATACACCATAATGATGACCCCCACAACCAACAAGGAATATCATGTTTTACCAGAAAAGTTTTATTTGATGAATGGTTCGGATTTGGTTGATATAGAAGTTCCTCCAACATCGAAAGATAAATTTTCTGAAATGTCTCCATTATTTATCAACAGAGTAGTCGAGGAAGAGGAAGTACCAGATTACATGCTAAAATATTTAGACGACTCTGGAAGAAAACGCGGTAGCGGTAAGAAATTACCCTAGTGAAAATGTAAACGAAATTCCATTGAAATCCCAATGGGATTTCAGTGAAATCACAGTAAAATTTGGTTGAAATCTCAATGGGATTTCACTGAAATCCCATTGGGATCTCAGTGAAATCTCACTGGAATTTCAGTAAAAATCCCACTGTGATCCTGGTGAGATCTTGTTAAAATCCCACTGAAAAATTTGGTCGAAATCCCACTGGGATCTCGCCAGATTTCAGTGAAATCCCACTGATATCTCATTGGGATTTCTCAAAATTTCACTGGGATCTCGCCAGATTACAATGAGATCCCACTTTATTTCAGTGAAATCCCACTGGGATCCCGCCAGATTTCAGTGAGATCTCATTGGGATTTCTAAAACATTTACTGGGATCTCGCCAGATTACAGTGAGATCCCACTTTATTTCAGTGAAATCCCACTGGGATCTCGCCAGATTTCAGTGACATCTCATTGGGATTTCTCAAAATTTTACTGGGATCTCGCCAGATTACATGTATATATATATATAGTAGGTGTGATGTCCGCCAAAAAAGTATTGTTGTACTCACCGCTTCTAAAGTGGTATTTGGAACACGGTCTAAAAATCACAGGTGTCCACCGGCGTATCGCTTATGAGCGTGGTACACCATTTAAATGGTTTGTTAAGCAAGTTACTGACGCGCGGAGAACCGGTGATGAGCTAGGATATGAGTAAAGCCCCTATTGCTGGTATAATGAAATTATTAGGGAACTCCTGCTGCGGTAAAATGATAGAGTCTCCAGAGGGGCACCTGAATACGACATATACGAAGGACGAGAACCATGTAGACAAAGCTTTGAGATCCGCATACTTCCACGATTTGGAGGAGATCGGTGATGCGTATGAGATATCTTCTAGCAAAGTTAATGCGGTTATGACTAGGCCATTCCACTGCGGGATAGCCGTGTATCAACTAGCTAAGCTGAGAATGTTGGGGGGGGGGGGGGTGGAGGGGCAACCCCGACAGTGATGAGGCCAATGGTAACATTGGGGGTTGGGGGTTGGGTTCGCTGGAATTGGTAGATATGTGTGAAAACCACGGATTCCGAATGCGGGATGGTGTGATGAACACATATACACAGAAGAAGTTAGGACTATTGACCTATTATGATAAAAGAAGAATTCTTCCAGATGGTGTACACACAGAACCTCTGCTGTTATAAATTTTCCAATATTATTGGAATTTAATTAAATCTCCTACCCCAATGTTGCCATTGGCCTCAACACTGTTGAATTTGGGGGTGCGGATTGGAAGATTGGTGGTGTTGATAGATTGGGTGGGAATTGGGCTGAGGATTTTTAGTGCCCCTAGGTCTACCAACCGGTCTCTTCACCCCCAATCGCGATTCAGGGTCTACGAATACCCACTCTTCCAACCCAGTAGGTAGTGTGGGGTCTCGCGTCCACAGATTGGTAAGCCGGCGAGTTCCTATATGATATTTACTTGAGGCTGGCACATTCCCCCGAGCTGCGGCAATATCTAACAGAGCAGCGTGATCAAGAACAGATTTAGGCATTTTCAATTATCAAACAATATCCAACACTGTTGGTGGATATATACACACAGATTTAATGTTCAACATTGGAATTAATTTTATCTCCCAATTTTATCCGTAATTTATCAAAATCAGTATTCTCAATCTTTGGAAGTGTGGCTCGCGCCTTAGTTCTTATACTGTTTTTTAAATCCTCATATCGAGACATCTCCTCCATCACTGATTCGAACTCGATATCAGATATCTTGTTATCAGTTAACGCTTTGGACACGATAACGTCAATACAATTTTTCTTAGATCTTGCGAGAACCGATATTCTGTCATGCTTTCTACTTTTATTTTCAAATTTTCTTCCCACCACTCTGAACGCCATAATATCCCTGCTCCAGCGGCTATTCCACTTAAACCCCCCGCAATAGGGACTGCCACAATCGTTGTCAATAATGCGGCGGTACCAGCCCCACCCATTATAGAAATTGCTGCCAGCACGGTGGTTACCCCATCTACTATATTTGCAGCGTGTCTATACTTTTTAGCATTTATTTCCCTATCTTCTCCCTCTCGGTTCAGAATATCCTGCATAGCGACGATATTATCCAATCTAAAATCTGAACTTTTTTCACCAATCTCGTGCTTGATTATATCAAGAAATGTTCCAACTGAGTATTGGTTTTACAAATTTAGTTCAATTGAGTATTGGTTTTACAAATTTAGTTCAATCAACAATATCACAACAGTATAAGAACTCGATTTTTGTAACAAAGTTAATAACACTACCTTGAGTAAGTTCAATTGTACTTGTTTCGACCAACATCACTGCGGGACCAATATTACCCACAGGAACAGTGCTTGGGTTAGCCGCTATCAACACCTTAGAGTACTCACCGGCGGTTTAGTGCACCCCATCGGTTGTTCTTTTCCATCTACCACAATATTTATGGCGACCTCACCCACAGATTTCCCTTTAGCATTAACCGAACAGACCGACATTCGTAAAATTGGACCTGGAGCCGGCATGACGTATCCACCACATTTATTACTAGCTTTAGCACCAAATGAATATTCATAGGACCCCTCATTTAGTGGTCCACGCTTTTCAGCCCAAACAGCGATGGGACCCTTTCTACGCACGAGGGTGTCCACTCTCTCCGCTAACAACCTAGACCACTCACCATGGTCGAGCAGATTATCCATATACGTTTTAAAATTACCCTCCACTCTTCCTTTGAGAAACTCCACTCTTCCTTTGAGAAAATCAATACCAGTTGGATACTTGGCGCGTATGTGGGCTAGGGCTTCGCCAATAGATGTTGGATATTCTGTCTGTATGTGGACTATAGCAGTCTCAATAGCCTTTGGATATTCGGCTCGTATGAGGGCTATGGCGGTGTCAGTTGTTTCACGATTTTGTATTATACACGTGCGATGCTCTGAGCGCAACATACCATAGGCTTCCGCAAGGTCCGTCTCGGTGTATACTTTAAGCTGTGCTATACTATTATGAATCTCATCAGCAGCAGCTGATATAGTTTTATTGATCAGTGATATGATTTTTTTCAGTAGTTAAAAAATCCTCCAATCCTCCAATGGGGGTAAATTTAAGTGGATCGCTATGGGCCACCCCCAAATTCAAACGTGTTGATATTGGAGGTTGGATTGGAGAACCTGGTCCATATATACTCATTTTTAGCTCGCCTGCACGAAGTGCAGAAGAGCTTATGTCATACCCCCGGTGTAGTTGGCGTCGTCGTCGTCGGCGTCAGCGTCGTCCACAAACTTAACGTAGGGTAAATCTCTTATAACTTCTGTTTCCTTTCATGGAACACCTTGTTATTTCATACATGCATTCCTCAGATGACCCTCTATCATGCTGTAACAAATCCATGACCCACCACCCAACCCTTACTCCAAGGTCAAGGTCATAATCTTAACGTTGGGGTAAATTTCTCATAACATCTGTTTACTTTGATCGAACGCCTTGATATTTCATACATGGATTCCTCAAATGACCCTCTATCATGCTGTAGCAAATCCATGACCCACCACACAACCCTTTCCCCAGGGTCAAGGTCACAAAGTTGGCACATTCACAAACTTAACGTTGGGGTAAATGTCTTATAACTTCTGTTTGCTTTCATGCAACACCTTGTTATTTCATACATGCATTCCTCAGATGACCCTCTATCATGCTGTAGCAAATCCATGACCCACCACCCAACCCTTACCCCAAGGTCAAGGTCACAACCTTAGCACATTCATAAACTTAACGTTGGAGTAAATTTCTTATAACATCTGTTTCCTTTCATGGAACGCCTTGATATTTCATACATGCATTCCTCAGATGACGCTCTATCATGCTGTAGCAAATCCATGACCCACCACCCAACCCTTACCCCAGGGTCAAGGTCACAAACTTAGCATGTTCATAAACTTAACGTTGGGGTAAATGTCTTATAACACCTGTTTTCTTTCATGGAACGCCTTGATATTTCATTCATGCATTCCTCAGATGACCCTCTATCATGCTGTAGCAAATCCACGACTCACCAACCAACCCTTACCCCAAGGTCAAGGTCACAAACCTAGCACATTCATAAACTTAACGTTGGGGTAAATGTTGTGTAACTTCTGTTTATTTATAGGGAATACCTTCATATTTCATACATGCATACATCGGATGATACTCTATCGTACTATAGCAAATCCATGACCCACCTCCCACCCCTTACTCCAAGGTCAAGGTCACAAACTTATCACATTCATAAACTTCACGTTGGGGTAAATGTCTTATAACATCTGTTTCCTTTCATGGAATGCCTTGATATTTCATACATGCATTCTTCTGATGATAGTCTATTGTGCTATAGCAAATCCATGACCCACCCCTTACCCCATGGTCAAGGTCACAAGCTTAGCATGTTCATAAACTTAACGTTGGGGTAAATGTTGTGTAACTTCTGTTTCTGTACATGGAACGCTTTGATATTTATGCGCCCGCCACCGAATGGTGAGGGGGGCATATAGTGTTACCGGCGTCCGTACGTCCTACCGCCCTGTGACAAATCCACATTCGTCCCGCCCCCACTAAGCCCAGGGTCAAGGTCACAGACTTGGTGCGTTCGAAACCTTAATGCTCGGGTAAATGGCTTATAATTTCTGTTTCCTTGCTCGGATCTGCTTCACATTTCACACACGCATTGCTCCAATGGTCCTCTGCCACCCTGTGACAAATCCACATTCAAATATGCCTTGTTTTCTTTGGCTGCCAGCGGGGGCATTCGTGTGCCGACAGTCCACATTTCTAGTAATTTCTGTTTCCTTGCTCGGATCTGCTTCACATTTCACACACGCATTGCTCCAATGGTCCTCTACCGCCCTGTGACAAATCCACATTTGTCCCGCCCCCACTAAGCCCAGTGTCAAGGTCACAGACTTGGTGCGTTCGAAACCTTAACGCTCGGGTAAAGGCTTATAATTTCTGTTTCCTTGCTCGGATCTGCTTCACATTTCACACACGCATTTCTCCAATGGTCCTCTACCGCCCTGTCACAAATCCACATTCGTCCCGCCCCCGCTAAGCCCAGGGTCAAGCTCACAGACTTGGTGCGTTCGAAGCCTTAACGCTCGGGTAAATGGCTTATAATCAAATATGCCTCGTTTTCTTTGTTTCTTTGGCTGCCAGCGGGGGCATTAGTGTGCCCACAGGCCACATTTCTAGTTCATACATGCATTCATCTGATGATCCTCTTTTGTGCTACAGCAAATCAATGACCCCCCCCCCCCCCACCCCTTTCCCCAAGATCAACATCATAAACTTAATGTTGGAGTAAATGTCTTTTTATAACTTCTGTTTCTTTACAGGGAACGCCTTGATATTTCATACATGCATTCATCTGATGATACTCTATCGTGCTATAGCAAATCCATGACCCAACCCCCACCCCTTTCCCCCAAGGTCAAGGTCACAAACATAGCACATTCATAAACTTAACGTTGGGGTAAATGTCTTGTAACGTTTCCTTTCATGGAACGCCTTGATATTTCTTACATGTGTGACCGTCCCACGTGGTCGGGTGTGGTCTACGTCGGCTTGGATCCGTGGGTGAGATATATTGTAATACTCACCCTATAGCTGGAATGTCTATTACCGGGTTGAATATTAAACGGGGAATTCAGCATCAAGCGGTAGCACCCCAGCTTACAGATTCCAAGCCTAACCACACTATTCACCAGGAGGCACAGGGGTCCGATCAGTTGGCGTATTAATAAATTAATAGTGCCAAAAGATGTGTGTATAAAATATACAATTGTATAAATTAGGTTGCAGGTAGAAGTCCGATTGAAACGATAGCACACTAATTTAAAAAAAAATGATGTTGATGTCCAGAACATACATGTATACAAGTTAAACAGATTTATTTTTGTTCTATTATACCGGACACATTTGTGAGTATATGGGACCAATAAACAGTACATATAGTGGTAACCTTATAACCAGCGAATACAATTGGGCAGATCACAAAACAGGCAAGATATGTGATGAGAAATGTAAATGAAGACTGTACTCACCGCTATATTGTGGATTTGGCTGCACATAGCACACTAATTTAATGATGTTGATGTCCAGAACATACATACAGGTTAAACAGTTCCAAGTACAGTCGAACTTCGATGGGTCGAACCCTGGTAAACTCGTCAGCCATGCTTGCCTTGAACTAGCCTTTAGGTCCCGGCAGAATTCCTATATAAATACGTTAAAACTACCCGGTATAGGATGAACTTATGAAAGTCGAACAACCCTCAATGCCTCGAATCGCTGTCACGCCCGGTCGTGTATAAATCCACTATAAACACCACAAAAACTCGAACATGTCAGACGATTGTCTCCGGACTAGTTGATTGACTTTCACACCTATTGTTAACCGGTTGTCAAACAAATCTCAAGTGGCCATTTGAGCGTATACAATAACGGCAGTCGTGACCAGTATACGTGGTAATTATGCATTGACGATAAGGTATTTAGACGTGTTGTGATGGAGCAGGTGAAGCGGAAGACTACTAAGCAAGGAGAGATAACAGACTTCTTCAATACCGGACGTGTATAACTTCCATGTATAACTTGTACTGGGTTCCATGTGATAGTAAATTATGATATGCAGTGAATGTGGTTCCGGGTCCGAAGTAGTGATGGGGCGACTGGGCATGCATCTATTGATTTATCAGTGTATGACGAGCGATGCAATTTTATACCTACAAGCATGCGCATCATTTTATGGCAAATACATATTCACTCACAAAGATTTATATTTGATTAGATAAATATTTGTCATGAAATTACGCAAATAAACGACTGTGACAATCAACCGTAAATGCAAATGTAAGCGCATTTATATGAAACAACGTGTCGTAATGACGACTTGTTTCACTTAGTACACTGACCAACTCGTAGATCTGAAATGGTTACAGTAGAAAATCCCGATGGGTCGAACAACGGATGGGTCAAACTAAAACTTAACCCCGCAGGCTGTTCGACCCATCGAAGTTCGACTGTATTGATAATCTATTATTTCATGTAGGTATAGTGAATACAGTTCCATTTTGTGAATAATGGTTGGTATTCCGATAATAATATTTCACTGATAATAATGTTCTACATATATAGTTGCATGTGTACTTTCTGTAAATTGTAATGTTAATAAATAATTGCAACTTCCCTGTTACGTTAAAACTCCAACATTAAAATAATCCAAATAATCCAAATAATCCAAATAATCCAAACACAAGATTTTGCTCCTGAGTTCTTATAGTACCGCCTGACTGTATGTCGGGGTAATGAAAACTGATTTTACTAAAATTTGCACAATGTTATATAGCAAGAGTGTGTCTTAATCTCACTCGCCAATCAAACAATAAATGAAACCATCTAACAAACATCTTTCTGATCTGAGCATAATTGAGATAAGTTTGACACTTTGACAGTGTAGCTTCCTGATAGTCAAACATTGTATTTCGCAAACAATACATTCTTACTGACCAGTGCTTAGATAATATACCGGGTAGTGGCTGCTGTTGGCATCTGATCTTATCAATAAATATTAGTTTGCAGTTAGGGTAGATATTATTCAACTTTCCTATTAATCTTAATCAAACAAGTTAATGTTTTTAAACTTATCGGCTCATATGAAAATGCAGTTTATACAAGAATTGAAATATGTACATGAGCGAACACACATTATGATGAGATAATATGGTCACACGGTGACAGATTCCCCCTCCCTCAGCAAAGTTCGTCCTCGAACTTATATCGTGAGATAGAGAATAATTCATGTGACTTATATGAACATTGTAAACATGTTATCAGGCAAAATGAAAGTGCATGTAATTACATTTATGTACAACCATATGGTTTCCTTTTACCTCAACTCAGAAGCAAATGACAGTATATTTTGTATACGTTTGTATCTGACTATTGCTTTAGACATTAAATGGTTAGAAGCCACACATGAATGGATAGTGATGAATCAATAAGAAACAGTCAAGTGATTCATATTGTTTTCCAAAACTACATTTTGTAACTTAGATGCTTTACAGTGTAGATTATTATTACAAGATATGTTGAGTTATAGCTGATATGAGTATGATACTAGTCTGTAAATAAACATACATGTTATGGTTATCTGAAAATGGCAATAAATGTACAGTGCTTTATAAACATGACTACAACACATATGAGACTATGATGTAACTAGCATCAATTATGGCATGCACTGGGTATATGGTTACCATTAAGAATGATGTGATCAACTGTGTTATTAATTTGTTGCATAAGGCCAGACATTATAATTATGATTTAACTGTGGTTGTCTTTTACCATAAAAGTATTGTCATATTAATGCTTTGGATATGAAGATGGTATAAATATTGAAGAAATATATAATTTTGATTTCTAATTATGTCAGTAGGGAGGTTAGATACTTATTAATGTCAGAAGTTGCAAGGGCTGAGGTGACAGAATAAGTCTTAGCACTATTAAACGCTTACAGCCGAAGTCTCAAGTAAAAGTGTGACCTTGAAATATAGAAAACTGGTCCACTATGAAAATAATGAGTACCAACTTGGACGCATTTGTGTATCGTATTCATGTTCTACTGACTCCATCATTTTCTTGTGGGCATACATGTAGTTTGATACTTGGGACAGAGGCAACCATTCAGGTGCAATGTTGAGATTTAGAAATCCTTGTAAGCACCAATAAGATCCATCTTGCCTAATTTGAACTTCATGAACAACATCTGATGAGCATAGGTACATCTGATGATCAGACACTTTGCTTGATTTGCGGTTTGGATTCCGTTTGGACCTTATGTTCAGGATGGCTAATTCTTCTTGCTTGTCGTCCCATGAATTATGTAAATCATTGAGAAATGTTGGCACATGATCAAATGTTGTCAGTATTGACTGATATTTAGGCGTCTTACTACCATCTTCAACTAGATAGTATGCTCTGTTTTTCATGAAGCGAACAGACACAAGTTTTGGTTCTTCTGGTTGTGTGACAGTTTTACCTTCTGATGCTGAGACTACATTCATTTCTTTATCAGGTTTGTTAAAGAACTTGTGCTGTTTTTCTTGCAGTGGTCTCTTTCGCTTCTTGCCAGCCAGAGTTCGGTTTGCATGGAATTCCCCGGATAAAGTGACTTGGTATTTTACATGCAAAATACCAATTTGTCATGTTGTCCTGAAATTTTACCTTGTAGTACAGGATTCCATTGCTTCAAGTGGAAGAGACAACAGCTTTTATGTCATCAGGATTAAATGGCTTACAAATGCCCTTTTTACAATCCTTGTATGACGGCTTCTTATCTCGTGCCTCGGATGTCCCGGGGTCCTGTCTGCTGTACTGCTGTTTGACTTGCGTGTGTTGTTGCTGTGTCTTACTTAGCTGTTTTGATTGAGGTATATTTTCCTGTGGAATGTTCTTTGTTTTTGGCAATTCTATTGATTTATTGCTGTCTGTATTGTCGTCAGTTTCCTTCTTTTTCTGTCCTCCATTTTGTTGTACCTTACCAGACATTGATTCTTGGTTCTTTGGCTGCTTCGGCTTACTATTGTTATCGTCACTAGTTTCTGCTTGTTGAGTCTGCTTATTTTTCTCTTTGGCGTTTCTTTCCTTTTCTGTGGTTGATGACTTCTTTGCACTCGTATCTGCTGCTGGCTCTGCTCTCGCCTTCTGCTTACCACTTTTCATGTTGCCCTCTTGTGGTCTATTTGTCTTGTTTTGATTCTCATTACTAGTACCTTGTTGCTTATTTTGCTGATCCTCAGTATTACCATTTGACCATTATTACCATTTGACACTGGTCCTAACTGATCTGGATCGAAGGTGTCAACGAGGCGATCACTCTGGTTCATTTTTTGTCGAAATCGGATTGTTATGTCATCCAAGATGGCCGCCGAAATGTCAAAAGGTCGTTCTTTTATTAGAGATTTCAAAATTCTTCTTCACATGAACCGCTTGGCCCATGGTAGCCAAATTTAAAAGTTATGATCCATGGGTGAAGCCTTTTCAGATTTGTTAAAATGGAGATCATCGATAATACAAGATGGCCGCCATCTAAAATTAGCATAAATTCTTAAAAAATCTTCTCGTGAACCGCTGGCCGGATTTTGACGAATCTTGGTAGGAATGATCAATGTGCAATTCTCTTTCAAAGTTGTTAAAATGGTGACCCCGGGGTCAAAAATGGGCATGGCCCGTGGGGTCAAATTTTATTTTTGACCGAATATGGTCATGTTATATATCAAATTGAAGGTATCAATGAGGCGATCACTCTGGTATATTTTTTTGTCGAAATCGGATTGTTATGTTATCCAAGATGGCCGCCAAAATGTCTAAAAGGTCGTTCTTTTATTAGAGATTTCAAAATTCTTCTTCACATGAACTGCTTGGCCCATGGTAGCCAAACTTAAAAGTTATGGTCCATGTGTGAAGCCTTTTCAGATTTGTTAAAATGGAGGTCATCGCTAATACAAGATGGCCGCCGTTTAAAAATAGCATAAATTCTTAAAAAATCTTCTTCTCATGAACCGCTGGCCGGATTTTGACTAAACTTCGTAGGAATGATCGATTTTCAATGCTCTTTCAAAGTTGTGAAAATGGTGACCCCGGGGTCAAAAATGGGCGTGGCCCGTGGGGTCAAATTGGGATCAAATTTTATTTTTGACCGAATATGCTCATGTCATACATTCAATTAATATTGGTCGGAATCGGATGATTATGTCATCCATGATGGCCACCAAAAGGTCCATTTATTCGAGATTTTGAACGTCTTTTTCTCAGGAACCACATGGCCGATGCTGGCCAAACTTCATAGGAAGTTCAGATCCTTGGGTGAAGCATTTTCAGATTTGGTAAAATGAGAGTCATCGCTTAATCCAAGATGACCGCCATCTAAAAATAGCACAATTTTTTTAAAACATATGAACTCAATGTCACATTCTCGTCTGGTGTTCATGGAGTCAGGTGAGCGAATTAGGGCCATCATGGCCCTCTTGTTTTATAGTGGTGGGTGTATTAACACACCATAACACGCTTCCCCTTGGTCGCGGTAATGAACTCGTACCCTGTATACTACTCAATCAGAGGCCGCGATTAGGGGTCAAAGGTGAACAAATAAAGGCAAAAACGGCACTTCATGTATAATAGGCTAATTCAGGTAAATTAGGTTACTTCAGATATAAACAGCATTTATTCAACCCCCTTTTATTATGCTACATGGAGCAATGGTTGCGTTATAAATGTATGTATAGGTCAAGAACGTGTAAACGCAAGATTGCAACATGGCCCGAACAGGACACCGTATGATTCACATGTTTTAGGAGCCGATTCTCATGTTTTGTCAAAATATTTTCTTTTGTAATAAACATGTTTTGGCATCATATGAGAATCGTCTCCTAATACGATTGTTTGTGTCATGTTTTTAGCTCACCTGAGCGAAGCTCATGTGAGCTATTGTTACCGCAATGTGTCCGTCGTCCGTCGCCCGTACGTCCGTCCGGGCACAAACATTAGGGTACTTATGTGGCTAGCCCCACAGGGTTATGGACTTGTTAAAGGATAGGGTTGGTTACAATTAGCCACCTAAAAAATTGTTTTATGTGGCTAAAAATCGTTTTATGTGGCTAATATTTAACATGTGATAAGCCACATAAGTACCCTAATGTAAGAACGTCCGTCCGTCCGTCTGTCCGTCCGTCCGTACGTCCGTCCGTCCGTCCGTCCGTCCGTCCGTCCGTCCGTCCGTCCGTGAACATTATCAAACGTCTTCTCCTCGGTAACCATTGGGCCTATAGTCACCAAACTTGATGGTCATGGTCCTTAGGTAGGGGGATTACAAAATTGTTAAAATTACGTCATTACGTAATCCAAGATGGACGCCGTCTAAAAATAGCACAAATTCTTCAAAAATCTTCTTCTCAAGAACCGCCAACCGGATTTCGACAAAACTTGGTAGGAATGATCGATGTACAATGCTCTTTCAAAGTTGTTAAAATGGTGACCCCAAGGTCAAAAATGGGTGTGGCCGGTGGGGTCAAATTGTGGTCAAATTTTATTTTTGACCGAATATGGTCACGTTATATATCAAATCGAAGGTATCAATGAGGCGATCACTGGTGCATTTTTTGTCGAAATCGGATGGTTATGTCGTCCAAGATGGCCGTCGAAAGGTCAAAAGGTCCTTCTTTTATTATAGATTTCAAAATTCTTCTTCACATGAACCGCTTGGCCCATGGTAGCCAAACTTCACAGTTATAGTCCATGGGTGAAGCCTTTTCAGATTTGTTAAAATGGAGGTCATCGCTAATCCAAGATGGCCGCCATCTAAAAATAGCATAAATTCCTAAAAAATCTTCTTCTCCTGAACCGCTAGCCGGATTTTGACGAAACTTGGTTAGAATGATCAATGTACAATGCTCTTTCAAAGTTGTTAAAATGGTGACTCCGGGGTCAAAAATGGGCATGGCCCGTGGGGTCAAATTGGGGTCAAATTTTATTTTTGACCGAATATGGTCATGTCTATATCAAATCGAAGGTATCAAAGAGGCGATCACTCAAAATTCTTCTTCACACGAACCGCTTGGCCCATGGTGGCCAAACTTCACAGTTATGGTCCGTGGGTGAAGCCTTTTCAGTTGTTAAAATGGAGGTCATCGCTAATCCAAGATGGCCGCCGTCTAAAAATACCACAATTTTTTTGACTCAATGTCACATTCTCCTCTGGTGTTCATGGAGTCAGGTGAGCGAGTTAGGGCCATCATGGCCCTCTTGTTTTATTACTGATGGTGAACACATTTTGGTCTTCGCTAGTCGCATATCCAATAAGCCCGGTTTTGTCCAATTATGTCGTACATAATATGCACATGCGGTTGTAATCATTACTGACTGTGACGTGGTGGAGGGTGAGACATCAAAGGTTACAAAGTCGTGCCAATCTGACCTTTGATACACGCCGACGCGATGTCAACAGACACACATTTACACATATTTATCCATTTTGCGACAGGCAGGTGGGAGTATGTGATGGGTACTTTAACGATCGGGGTTCATCCTTACTGGAATCCCGACTGGAGACCTGGTTTGGCCCTCACATACGTCTTTGCCATTTTGTATGTGACAGTTGAATCTGGTTATACCCCTTATGTGAGTATTACGATTATTCGTAATCCTATTTTAGGGGAAGGGGCCAAGTGACTTTGGTGTGGTATGGACCTGGCACCAAGTCAGGTTATTCTAATTTCAGGGTTGAATATATTTTTTCTTGATGTAAATATTCCGTTCTGATTTTGGGATTTCCCCCCCCCCCCCAATGCAGCAGGTTAAAATGGGCTCGAACCCGTTTGCCCGGCCTTACATGACCTGAGCTGTTGATAGGCCGTTAAACACCAATAAACAAACAAACAAACATTTTGCGACACTATCACACATGGAATAAAATAGAACTTTATTTAGTAAGATCTGGCTTATCTTTCGCACATAATTATTCCATAAATTTATGTCGTCGAAAGTTAGAAGTCACGTATCAAAATAATTATGTTTTTTCCCAAATACACATGTATTGGTAGGACATTAAAATCTTCTAAGACGACGATTATGATGTTTTTGTCAAACTATGCTGTTTTGTTTTTTTTGTCAAGAAATATTGGTGTTTGTCCACATTTGTTCTTAATAAAAGCAGCACATGAGAATCGTCTCCTAAGACTGCTTTTACGTGTCCTGTTTGGGACATGTTACTGTCAAGGTCATTACCAAGGTCAGGAATGATCGAGACAAATTGTCTCCCCTATTATCATATGAACCAAGTATCCTTCAATTGTTATGACGTTATGGCCAATATAGCTTGATCTGACGAACGAAAAGTGGTAACAATGCAGTTGAAGTGTAAGCGATAGGCTAGAGTAGATAAGTACACGTAGTCACTTAATCACTTATAATGTACACTATATTACATGGGGAACACACAGGAATACATGACACATTGATATGCGAACATCACTGTACTGTGCATGATATTATTCAATTACTACAAGGTTGTAAGCCAATCGACTGTTATGCTTAACGCAACTTAAAAGCTATAGACGAATAAACTCGGTATGTGGTATCTCAATGGTCCCGTAGTGGACAATAGTATGAATGCACAAGTACTTTGATGATCGCTAATCAAAGTGAAATAACATACAAGTATAACATGGCAGAACGAACACTGGAGGACAAATGACAATCATCTGAGCTACCCCGGTGCTGGCGTATCTCAATAGATAGTGGTAACCTCTGAGTATCAAGGTCCCAAGGTCTATCTCACCCGCAGTATGAGGTCTAGTCAACAATATGGCTATAATCCAACTTCAAGTGGATTAATCCATAAACAATAGATGTAGTCTTACTACAATCCTTTAGCCATGATATGCCATGATAGGAGTATTACCATACACTATCAAAGTATACATGTGTATTGCCTATGCAATATATTTCCAAAGTATGAATGTCAAAGTCAAAGCCGGATGTGGCTACATCACATGATAGTCAATAACGATAATGTTCCGGAAGCTGGTACCGGAAGTAAAGTTCCACAGGTAGTATTATTTCCGGAAATGGTGGACCAGATGTAAAGTTCCTATGGTATCACTCGACTGTAGCAACCCGGATGTGGTGAACCGGATGTAAAGTATCCATGGTGAATCAATGGGTTGGAATACCGGAAGTGGTAGACCGGATGTAAAGTTCCGATATAATACAAAATGGCGATTATCACGTTGACTAAGACGCCGGGAAAAGTTTCACTTAGGTGACATTCAACTCGGTGGTAGTATAATGATATGATATGTGTGTATGGCGTTTCACTTCACTAAACTATGGCTGTGACTGTCTGCTGAACGCGATGTAGCTATCACACACTGCTCTATACAGGCCTGTACCCGGAGCTGCTACACACACTGCGCCAGATAGACGTACGGACACTCGGACGACTTGACACTCTGCACTGACTGGGGTCTGCCCTCAACGAGTGGACCAAAACGTCCAATGTTGCCCGCTGGAGCGATCTCAAGAGGCTACAAAAATGAAATGAGTCTCCAATTACTGGACGAATACGCACAGACAGACAGACAGAATGCACAACGGACTAGAACGGGAATCGAACAACGGCAAATCACAGCTGAATTAAAATGTTGTAGGTACATAACCAAAATCCTCCGTGTCACTGGTGAATACAGTACTAGTCTTATGTTACCAGAAAATATGTGTCCCACCAACACATAGCGAGACATCGCTTATATACGCACCAGTGAAACCATGCACGGAATAATGAATATGCCTACCCCTCGTTCGACATCTCACATAAATATTACAAAACCATGGCTTTTGCCACGGGTTATATTTGGCATAAATATATGTTCCCACGCCTTAAATGCGACCAAACTAGTGTACAGCCCTCGCGGAATAAATACCATCCAACATGGTATATCCCACACTACCCTAAATCTGCACACTATAGACCCAGATCTCATAATCCGAAATCTACTCGACTGGTCTCGACAATGCGAAGGTCGCTTTTTGGCCCCGCCAAACTCCTCCATATCGGTCCTACGGCTATACACTCAAATGAGAGTGTAGCACATACTAAACTCAAATATCGTGGTCATTTACGGAAATATCACGACACAAAGCATCACCAGTATGGGATCTGATATATCCGTGTTGGCCAGTACCAGGCTATGCTGAAACACTAACCCGTAGCATACATAACATGGCAGACCAGGTATGGTCTGCGCTATATACTCTTGGCTTTACCCTACAGAAGGTCCCTTATATGGTGAACAACTGACACGCGGATAAACTCGGCTGGCACGGATAGTGGACATCCGTAATACTAAAAGGGGTCTTTTCCCTAGCGAAAACAGCACACGCAGTCAACGAGTTCTCTACCACACACATGCATAGTCTGTGGCAAATATGGCGTGACATCAGTAAAACATTGCTCATAAAATAGACGTATATTCAAATCCACAAAAAGGACACGCATAAACGTATTTCCACCAATACAACATAAGCCCCCTTATTACACGCACATTGTACATGGCAAATGTACATGCTAAATCTCAGGTATGTAAAAATCACAGGTGTGTGAAATCACAGGTATGTGGAATCACAGGTATGTGAAATCAATAGTACGCACAACAATACAAAACAGTACCACATCACAAATATACAATTATACGGAAATCCGGAATACACAAGAATGCACGTGTCACGCGACAGTTACAATCTCGCGTTCTCGCGATATCGCGCTTAGGTTGATCCGGAAATGCGAAGTATGATCGCGAGATTTCGAGACGAAAATACGCGATTCTATCTTATTCAATCTTGCGTTTTCGCAACCTCGCCGCGCAATCTTGCGTTTTTGTCCTTTATCAAAATGTTTGCAAAGTGTAGATCCTGATGAGCCTGCTAATAGCAGTCTGAGTCTCATCAGGATCTACGCCATTTATACGTAGGCCTACTTTATTTATACCACAAATTATCCCCTAATACAGCGTAATTTAACAGGTCCAAACTTAATATGGAATAGTCTGTGTCCGTTACTTGGGGGTGAAAGGTGTATCGGTAATATAAATATTACAAAAACGGATAACCACAGTGCATGGTTTCTTTATTTTATTTTAAAATCCTGGCGAGTCTATCTTTACGCTAGAGCCAGTCTATTTACACCTGTCGCAATTACCACGCGATACTGGGAGAAATGTGTTGACAGGCGACCGAACACACAACAATTTATTACCCGACAATGTTTTAACACGGATATGCCCCGGATATGTGTCACAACATGGACATTACTTGGTGTCAAAATCGGTCAATTTACACAGTTTATATCGAAATATCAGCCGGATTGACATTATTTTCGGACCAAATTTTAAGGATAGTTTGCAAATCTCAATGGGTCTGAGAATTCTAAATTCGGTCCAGAACCGACAAACTGAAAATTTTAGAAGCCCTGCGCGACTTCATATACAATGTATATGAGCATTTGGAACACACTCATGCCGCCATTAACATGACCTTGACCTTTTTTGCAGAAATACTTGCCATTCTTTTGCGTCAAAAAGTTTGCACAAGTTTCTTCATCTTGGTATAGTGGGTGGTGGTCGGGCGAATGAGACGGCGTAAATTAACGGTATGGGTTCCTCCTTATAGGAATCACGATTTGCCTGGTTTGGCCCTCGGGTACGTTTTTATCTTTGGCTTGAATTGGGTTATTGCCCATTATAAAAGTAGTAAGATTATTACTGATCCTACTGCTTTTGGGAGGGGCCAAGTGATTCTGGTGTGGCGAGGACCTGGCATCAGATCAGGATTATTCTGATTTCAGGGCTGAATATATAGTTTTGTTATTGTAAATATTCAGTTCTGATTTTGGGATTTTCCCCCCATTTGTACATGTACTTGAACATGTACATGTACATGTACTTGTACAGGTAATATATGGGATTTAGTACTAAACCCATTGACCTGGCCTTAAATGACCTTAGCTGTTGACAGGCCGTTAAACACCTACAAACAAACAAACAAACAAAACATCTTGGTATAACTTTAATATTACTTGGCGGACTGCTTCAATATTTGGACAATTGATATATGTGAGCATTTGGAATACACTCATGCTGTCGTTAACATGACTATGACCTTTTTTATCTTCACATGTTTGCGGAAACACTATGTTTTGTGTCAAAAAGTTTGTACACGTTTCTTCATCATCATATAACATTGATGTTACTTGATGAATTGCTTTTGGAACACACTCATGCCACCATTAAGATGACCTTGACATTTTTGACCTTCACATGGTTATGTCAAAATGTTGCTTCTACATTGACCTTTTTTGTGTGTTTTAAGCATGCACTTCTGTGACGTTCTGTGCTGACTTTAGCTCATTAGTGTTATTTGAAAATGTGGTCAGCATTGCACATTTGTATATAAGGCCTATCAAAAATCAAAGTACTGAAAGTACTGAACATAGGGTACTACAAGATTAAACTAGATTGATTGATTGATTGTTGGTGTTGCAGTTTCATTAACCCTTAAAGGTACATGCCCACTCAGTAGGTACAAAATGTTCTTTACATCAGAGACATCATCTGAGACATTTCCTGGCAAAATAAACATTCATGCGCCATTATCCCACGTACTGATTGGCATTATTATACATTTTATATCAGACGTAAATTTACACACTGATATCAGGGGCGATAACTGTGCTTGCTTAAAATGTTAACGGACATTACTATTTAATCTCTGTATTTATTTTATGATGTGCAATGATCATACTTTAAAATCTGTCGAAAATATTATTTTTTCAGGTGACGCATTTCTTTAATATAAAATATCATGCCTCATTTGCATATGTTTTAAATATTTTTATATTTTCTCCTCAAAAACATACCGAGACGATTCTACTGCGCTGCCAAAACAGGTTTTTAAAGAGATTAAAATATACAAAATGAGCAGACGGCAATTTTATTTTTCAGCGTTTTAATGGTTAAGGGGTAAATTATTGATATGGCACAACTTAAAGTTCAGTATGCACTGCTACAGTATGTACCAAAACATTAAACACCATTACAGATTATGCATAGCAATATCAGAAAGATACGGTAACACATATACAAGACATCATCAATTCAAGTATACAGATTCCAGATATCTATGATCATTATTGATATATTGAAAACTGATTGAAGAGCAATAGTTACAATAATTCCGCCACGGAAGCGGTGTCGCGCCTGAAAATGCCTTATCGGTACATCGCCAAGTTTACTTCTGTTTTGTGAATGAAATAGTTGGCCCCGGATCGAGTATATTAAAACATACAAATGACGTCATTGGGGAAACCGCTGACAAAATTTTCAATGTATGGAAGCCCAAACTTGTTAGATTTTTTTTTGTCGTATTTCAGTACTTGCATTAATATGGGTATTAATATACGCTGGATGTGTTATACTGTCATTAATTTGTTCCCTGACTGTAAGTTATCACCTTAAATACTGACTTATTGACCCCCTTCCCTGAACGTAGAATTGACACTCATGTTGGCGTGTATTGGCCACCATAGACAAATGTCAATCAGGCCGAATTCAGGAAGTCACTAAAATCCGCTGTACATCCATCGATAGAGAGAGAATGAGGATTAAACATCAGTTAGACCTACACGTGCGAGTTTTGTTTCGCACAGGTGTCGGGTGAGTTTAGAAATAGGCTGACTCTTAACTTGATGTAGTTTGTGTGTTAAACGCGTCGCTTGTTTCGGAGAGTATTCGGAGGGGAGTTAACTCTGTTACTAAATTTAGCGATGACCACACGATTTGTGCTGCAAATGGGGGGCAAATCACGCGCAACAAAATAATCCGATGTATTTTTGTACGTAGAACATCCGTTGTTGATATTGTGCAGTGCAAGTAGTTTTTATGCCACCGGGTTTCGAAGAAACGGGTGGCATATAGTGTTTGGATTGTCCGTCTGTCTGTCTTGTCCGTCCGTCCGTCCGTCCGCTCCGTCCGTCCGTCCGTCCGTCTGTCCGTCCGCTCCGTCCGCTCCGTCCGTCCGTCCGTCTGTCCGGGCACACATTAGGGTACTTATAATGTGGCTAGCCCCACAGGGTTATGGACTTGGTAAAGGATAGGGTTGGTTACAATTAGCCACCTAAAAAATCCTTTTATGTGGCTAAAAATCGTTTTATGTGGCTAATGTTTAACATGTGATAAGCCACATAAGTATAGTACTGTAAGAACGTCCGTCCGTCCGTCCGTCCGTCCGTCCTCCGGGCACACATTAGGATACTTATGGGGTAGGGGCTGTGGTCTTAGACAATGGGTTAGGGTTAGAACACAATGGAACTTAATCAGTACCCCGTAAGCCTATTGTGTCTTACGGGGTATTTCCTTTGATCTTTTATATAGCAAGTACCCCCTAAGGTCCGAAATGTAAGTTCGTCCGTCCGTCCGTCCGTCCGTCCGTCCGTCCGTCCGTCCGTCCGTCCGCGCTGACGGTACTATACTTATGTGGCTAGCCCTACAGGGTTATGGACTTAGTAAAGGTTGGGTTGGTTACAATTAGCCACCTAAAAATCCTTTTATGTGGCTAAAAATCCTTTTATGGCTAATATTTAACATGTGAGAAGCCACATAAGTATAGTACCGTAAGAACGTCCGTCCGTCTGTCCGTCTGTCCGTCCGTCACACTTTTCGGTTAACCAATTTGTCACAGTTTCTCAAATATGCTGCAGGTGGCATCCGCGTTCGACAGACGCATTTCTTGTTCATAATATTATTTTCAATTAGCGGTTGCGTATGACAGTTAAACGTTGAGTAACACAATGCATTTTGTTGTTATGGTTACTCCAAGATATCACTACCTACCATAGCATCGAGGGGGGTCTGGGGCGTGGCTAACTGTCGGAGGCGATGCCTATACATAGGTATACCCTATGTAAAAATTGTTTGTTTCGGGGCACCCGACCCTACCTGCTATTTTATTAACAAAATGTGCCGACCCTATTTTTTTTCCACATTTCAGAAGATGAAATTTTCTTTTGTCTTTTTTGTTCATTTTGTTCATTTTTATCCCTCTCCTTGTGACTTTTGTCTCGCACCCATTCTGTGTTTCATGCAACTTTGTTGGTAAATGACATTTTAATATCCGATATATTAAACAACCCATCTTTTTTTTTACACTCGCGACCGTCTTACGACTCTAGGTGCGGCGAAAACGAAATGCCGGGACAAGCATTGCGGTAACTGCAGAGGTTATCCAAATATACAATTGTGTCTGGTGATTTCGCGCACCTCTTTAATTCGCATTGTCAACCTCTCGTTACCTGGTTTCAGTATATTAGAAGTCAACCTTTTCATAAACTATACAACTTCTGACGATATTTGGCCAGTCTAAGTATATTTGGCGAATACAAGTTTTTTTCTCAAAAACAGATGACATTTTGCAGGAGACATCATCTGTCAACACCATGTTTACTTCTGTTTTGTGAATGAAATAGTTGACCCCGGATCGAGTATATTAAAACATACAAATGATGTAATTGGGGAAACTACTACAAAATGTTCAATGTATGGAAGCCCAAACTTGTTAGAATATTTTTTTTTGTAGTATTTTGAGTATTTGCATTAATCTGGGTATTAATCTACGCTGGATGTGTTATACTGTCATTAATTTGTTCCCTGACTGTAATTTATCACATGCTGACTTATTGACCCCCTTCACTGAACGTAGAAATGACAGTCATGTTGGCGTGTATTGGCCACCATAGACAAATATAATTAACTGACGTCACTAAAATTGCACTGCGCAAGTACACTGGACATCAAGATTTTCGCACAGGCAATGTTCAATATCCCCCACCCACTTGAATTCATGTAGTATAAGTCATGACTCTATCCATACAGATTGAATACAATGGAATTATTTTAGTAGCCCTGTGGATTTTCGGGGAATACCCAACGTGATTTCACAAATGGCAGCCGTTTACATTGATGCACTTTGTTTTATTGCATGATATTTCGTAGAAATACGGCGAAATGGCGAGTTATTATGCATGTAAAGTTGTAGGTCTGAATATGCGATATTTATAGATCAGTTAAGTTATCGTTTCCTTAGCTGCGCGGAATCACCGGACAGCACCGTAAGCCTACAATCAACAACAACAACAAAAATTGCCAATTGGCACGGGTTTCGTCTGGTGGGACTCGCATCTTGTTACGTATGCCAACATTCTCCAGAAAGACGAACATTTAACATTTTCCCTATAGCTAGTTCATCAGTGTTTGCGGACATGATACCATTATATTGCGAGCAGTGCTCACGTGTATAAATCAGGCATCAAATTAGGATTATTCTGATTTCAGGGCTGAATATATTGTTTTCTTATTGTAAATATTCAGTTCTGATTTTGGGATTTTCCCCATTTGTACACGCAATATATGGGATTTAGTACTAAACCCATTGATCCAGCCTTAAATGACCGTAGCTGTTGAAAGGCTGTTAAACCCCAACAAACAAACAAACAAACAAACACATGTGCCTCAGCGTCTTCGGCATTAAACCATGGATTAAGTTTTGGGTCAAGTCTTATTTATTATCAACACTGGTTCATGTGCATTTACAGATAGATGGCTGTTGGGTTTGAATTAAACACTACAATTGATAATTGTTTACATAATATATTATATTCCATGTGCATTCTGTGTGTTATTTTGATGCAAAATATCCACCAGAATATACAATGAATTGTGAGCTTAATTAATATTCATACTACAACTAATGGCATGTAAAGTAAAGAAGGTACATGTTGTATTTAACGATTTACAGCTTCATTTATAAAAAAAAACAAAAAAAAAAAAAAAAAAAAAAAAATCTCTACCTACATATTTTGAGCCCGTTCCCCTAAACAAACAATTTTTTTTGATAGGCCTAATCACCATAAACATAATGTACATGCATGTTCATAAAAAATAACCAAATTTAAAAATGCCAGAACTAACTGTTATCGGTGACTATATATAGTGTCTAGTCAAAGCAAGGCACGTGGCTAGCAGCGCGAGCTCATCAGCGGGAAATTGAATTCTGTATTTAGCAACGCTAGTGTTTGCAACAACGCTAGTTATTTTTTCAATAATCATTGTTTTTTCTTTTTTACTTTTTTTCCAGGTCACCGATACAAATCTACAGTTGAATGCTCTTTTAGCAACTGTTTGCTCACATTTCATCCTCATCTGCCACACAGCCACTGTAAGATGCGATTATGGGCATAAGATGTGATTGTCGACGAAGGATTGACATTTAAATCCATGTGCCATAAATATAGAATTAAATTTCTTGAAAATTGATTATATTTTCTTTAAACCAATGTCCATTTTGCATTGACATATATAGCAGTGTTCGTACGGCCACTATGGGTCCTTAAAAAGTCCTCAAAAGTTCTTAATTATAAAAAGTAAAAACAGTGCGACCCCTCTATTGCACGGAAGTCCGGCGACATACGACCTTCCGTGTTGCTTATCCAAACCGTGCAATATCCGTACTCGCCCAAGATGCATCATGTCAACAACAAATATATGTACACTTTGCGAATGTACGATTCTATTTTAATAGTGCCAGGGGATATGAACCACCACCCAACCCTTAGCCCAAGGTCAAGGTCACAAACTTAGCACATTCATAAACTTAACGTTGCGTAAATGTCTTATAACTTCTGTTTCCTTACATGGAACACCTTGATATTTCATACATGCATTCCTCAGATGACCCTCTATCATGCTGTAGCAAATCCATGACCCACCACCCAACCCTTACACCAATAGTCCGGGGGCAAATGTGACTATACCTATAAGAATCCGGCACCTCTTGTTAATTTTTGTCACCCGATATTTTTATAAACTTGAATGTATAAGGTTTCCAAAAAATCCGGGTGTCATTTTTTCAAACCATGTTCAAGGTCATTTCAAGGTCATTTAACAGCCATTGAACTTCAGGTATTTTTTAAGTTCAAATAATTCTAAGAATAACATAATATGCAGTGCTACTTGATCAGAGAGTGGTAAAACTTGTCCAGAAGACACGTCTGATAGATATTCTACGGGTTAATAGCAAACTATATTAGTCTTTGCATTGTATGGTTGTCATATTTTCAAAATGGCTGCCAAACATGTTGGTTTTCTCACATATCTTGTCATGTGAGATACATAGAAGCTTAACTTTATACACATTTGTACCTATGCATATATTTGAAAGTCAGGAAATACAATAAGACAGATATAATATATAGATACCAACATTTTCAAATTCAAAATGGCCGCCAAAACTTCATTTTCTTATAAATATACGTTAAAACCAGACGTGCACTTCACTTTTACTGTATATTGCATATTGTATATTGCTTTGGTCAACATGTGTGATAGGCCGTGATAATTGTCAAGTCGATATGATCAGTACGGAGGCATATGTTTCATTGTAATGTGATAATATGTATCATTACGCATAATACGCAATGTGCCTTATCTGTGTTAGATAAAATATATGAGGAAACAAGGTGAAAAGTTTCAAACTCACACAAAGTTACAAAAGAAAACAAATACAAACGAAAATACAGGGTCTGCAACATGATTTACAGGTATAAATAAACCCGACTATAGACCGAATACAGTTACACTGTACTGACAATATAATCTCCGTCGCTATCGGAGTCATCATTTACCACTGTCTTACTGAAATCCGACTGATTTTCACAGGTGGTGTTGTCATTTAGACTGCATTTGCATAATTCCGTGCACACCAGGCTTGCCTTACGGCATGTACAGCTTGCCGTGGAACACTGACTTAACTTACAGTTGCAGCGTACCAGTTCGAGTACAGCCTTTGGAGCAGATTCCATTGTTGTGATAACAGGTACATGCAGCTCATCGGTTTCCTTCCATCCGAACTCATTTGGAGGTGGGTAGATTTTTTTGCTTCCTCAAGGTGAGACCATACAAATGACTGATACGCTGAACGTAGGAGATGCTGCTCTAACGCCGCTTTTGTAGGTGGAAGCTTGTCAGACTCTGGGATGTTTTAAACAATTCCCACCACAACCCAGCTAATTATGTTGCGTGTGACCCACTTTTCCTGTACAGAGAACACACGAAACCCTCCAGAGCTGTTCTAATGTCCTCACTTATTGTTTCCAGTCTGCCAAGAGTTGCAAATGCATCTATCGTTCTTCTTGGCTGTTTCAGTAGGCAATTACAGCATGTGAGTTTGCCCTTTCCATGGAATTTACCAGTGAATGCATGGAAGCTAGTGCATCAGCTATTGCTGGTCCAATAACACTGTAGACCGGCTTCAGCTGAATCTTCTGTTTCTTAGTTCCTATGCCTGTTATAATTCGGGGATTTTTTCCCAGCATCGGTAATCGCGACAAAGCTAAAATTAAGACATCAGTATCGGGGGATACAATGTCTACATCCAAACCTCGTTTCGCAGCATCCAGACCATGCAAGACCAGAATCGTGTCTGCTTCTTCCTGAGATGTCGATAAATGGTCCACATCGAGGTTGTTGGATTTGGTGCCTGTGCTCGTTGATACAACTTACTGGGGTGGTTTGATCCCTGCAGCTGTCTAGGAGTTTCTCCGCCAGGAAAATCGTCGGATTGTGCTTTGTTTTTGTATTTGAAATGAACTTTCCAAATGATAAACCGATGGGCGTTGCATCCTTGCACACATGAACTCTTTCCTGTTTGCCTTTATTGCATCTGTTGCGAGTATTTGCCTTTAATGACTTGTGAATATCATGGTCAAATATCACATGCGCCTCACCATACCCAGTAATCATAGTGTGCGACTTTTTCACAAACTGTCCACATGTTTTTACTGGTATTGTGCTTAGTCCCTGTACAACAGTCATGGCGTCAATTACTATTGCCCGAGTGTGTATCTCAGCGCTGCATTCAGCATTCTCGTCTGATGTCTCAGTGGAACTCGACACCAATGTGTGCATCAGTTTACCTTTGTCTGTGCATGGCAATAAGCTTCCGTCATGGACAAACAGCGAACGTGAGACACAGGAAAATTCAAACTTTCCTATGTCAGTGGCAATATCCATTTCCTGCCTTGATCTTGCTACTATAGCCATTCTAGCAAACAATGACCTATCTTCTTTCAGTTCCATTGTTTCGTTGCCTATCATTACCTTTGCTGATTTTCCTGTACTCTTCCGGTGTTTGAGCTTTAGTTTTGTCATCTTGTCCCATAGATTTCCTCTAATCCTTTTTTCAACGAATTTCGCATATGCTTGTTCACCGACAGTGACTCTGTTCAGAATGTCTTCTTGCACATCTTGGGGAATGACTGACTGTGTTATAATATTTATCAGTGTTGGCTCCTCGCGCTCAAACGGATCATCTCTTTTGAACACGTCCCGTAACTTTCTGACATTAGTTTCCTCTTTTCCAACCACACTATTGGATAGCTCACGATGCTTCAAAGACGTTGCTGTGCGTTGCAACCCGACCTGTCTCTCCGACTCTTCTGCCAGATGTGATACTTCAGGTGCAACCAGAAAGAAACGAGCCAGAGCATCAGCGTTCGTGGTTATTCCCGTAATCCCACCAAAGACCTTGAGCGAACGATTAACCTGCTCCAGAGCATGGTCCACACCGATTTTGGAGAACGCAACATGTGACTCCTTCACACAGAAGTTCCCATCACAAAGCCATTTCCAAACTTCTGGTTTTGACGTCTGAAGTGCGTACATCTGTGCTATGTATTCTGGTACACATTGAGCATATTTCAACCGCTTCATAGAGAAGAAGTATGCGGTCTCCCTTTTGTTCGTAGCGTGATACATGATATGTCTCCCGTGTTCAGTCCTGATTCATATGCTTTCTTTGCTCGTTCGATAAGAACACTGTGAGTTGCGGTGTTTTAGCATGAAGTGTGCCACTTTGCGTTTTCTTGCGCCAACTGACTGTCAGTGATACCCTCAAGACGCTTGCTTATAGGACGATAATCAGCATCACCATAATGTGCCCTCTCACGTATACAATTGAGGAATATGATTCAACATTTGGTTGCATGAGCCTTTCTTTCGTTGCATGCTGACATTTCAGGCAACGCTTATAATCAGTCCTAATGCACGGTTGTTTTGTTTGTGTGGGCTGGAAGCCACTGCTGGTTGGCGTTGGCTCAGCCATCATCACCAAAATGAACAAAGTTGCAAATATAGACTACACGTATTCGTTTCAAATACACGCGGTATATTACGACCCATTCATAGTAGGTATGAAAACGCTAGCGTTGTTAAATAGTTTATAACGTATCGGATACAACGCTGCGTTTTGAAAACTTTTCACTGGTGGGTCAACTTGTTCAGATGAGTAATAGAGGTTGCACGGGCGTATTTCAATTCCCATTTAAACTAACCGGGATTACATAATCTTAATAAAGGTACTTCTGCACGAAAAAGGGGCTTATTAAGTTTGTTTTGTCACTAGTGTAGCCCCAGATCAGCCTGATTCGCGATAGGGAAACAGATGCGGCTAACGAAAATTTTAGATTCATACCAGGGTGCATTACTGAGCAGAACTCACCAGAAACTACACTGGTCTGGCACTCAATGGGTCCTTTTTTGTCGTGGAGGATGAACTAATGAAACATTATGTCGCACATCTAACTCAGATATATACTTATAGGGCAAGTAGTGTACGACATTGGACAATAAAAACATTACGAAATATTCACTTTTTGACCTTGAAAAAAAGGTTTAGTGACCTTGACCTTGATTATTGTTGTTCGATTATATGGTGGCTATTGATTATACCAGTCTGTAATTATTATGAAGCATATTACCGATGACATTGATATTTTAAATGGATTAATTCCTCCGTTTTATAGCATAAATATCAGCATTTTGATCTTGATTTTGATTGACCTTGAAATGACCTTGAAAATGTCTGAAAAAAATGACACCCGGATTTTTCGGAAACCTGGATCCTAGAAGAATACAAAACCACCAAGAAAGAAAAATTAACACGAGGTGCCGGATTCTTATCAATTGCCTCCGAACTACAAGGTCAAAACACAAACTTAGCACATTCATAAACTTAACGTTGGGTAAATGTCTTATAACTTCTGTTTCCTTACATGGAACACCTTGATATTTCATACATGCATTCCTCAGATGACCCTCTATCATGCTGTAGCAAATCCATGACCCACCACCCAACATTCATAAACTTAACGTTGGGGTAAATGTATTATAACATGTTTCCTTTCATGGAACACTCATACATGCATTCATCTGATGATACTCTATTGTGTTATAGCAAATCCATGACCCACCCCTTACCCCAAGGTCAAGGTCACAAACTGAGCACATTCACAAACTTAACGTTGGGGTAAATCTCTTTATATAACGTCTGTTTCCTTTCATGGAACGCCTTGATATTTCATACATGCATTGCTCAGATGACCCTCTATCATGCTGTAGCAAATCCACAACCCACCACCCAACTCTTGCTCAAAGGTCAAGGTCACAAACTTAGCATGTTCATAAACTTAACGTGGGGGTAAATGTTGTGTAACTTCTGTTTCTTTACAGGGAACGTTTTGATATTTCATACATGCATTCATCTGATGATCCTACAGCAAATCCATGACCCCCCACACACCCCTTTCCCCAAGATCAACATCATAAACTTAACGTTGGAGTAAATGTCTTTTATAACTTCTGTTTCTTTACAGGGAACACCTTGATATTTCATACGTGCATTCATCTGATGATACTCTATCGTGCTATAGCAAATTCATGACCCACCGCCCACCCCTTACCCCAGGGTCAAGGTCACAAACTTAGCACATTCATAAAGGTAAATGTTTTATAACATCTGTTTCCTTTCATGGAACGCCTTGATATTTCATGCATGCATTCCTCAGATGACCCTCTATCATGCTGTAGCAAATCCACAACCCACCACCTAACCCTTACCCCAAGGTCAAGGTCACAAACGTAGCATGTTCATAAACTTAACGTTGGGGTAAATGTTGTGTAACTTCTGTTTCGGTACAGTGAACGCTTTAATATTTCATACATGCATTCATCTGATGATCCTCTATTGTGCTACAGCAAATCCATGACACACCCCCACCCCTTTCCCCAAGGTCGAGGTCACAAACATAGCACATTCATAAACTTAACGTTGGGGTAAATGTCTTAACATCTGTTTCCTTTCATGGAACGCCTTGATATTTCATAGATGCATTCATCTGATGAAACTCTTTCGTGCTATAGCGAATCCATGACCCACCGCCCACCCCAAATGTCTTATAACATCGGTTTCCTTTCATGGAACACCTTGATATTTCATACATGCATTCCTCAGATGACCCTTGTGCTACAGCAAATTCCTGACCCACCCCCCACCCCTTTCCCCAAGGTCACAAACTTAGCACATTCATTCATGCATTCCTCATGTGAATAGCTATCATGCTGTAGAAAATCACCAACTTAGTGCATTCATAAACTTAACAGGTTCAATTTTGTTTTACTTCTGTTTTCAGGGAGCGCATTGATATTTTATACATGCATTCATCTTAATATGCTATATTATGCTATAGCAAACCCACGACCCACCTTGCACCACTGACCCCAATGTCAAGGTCCACCGCACGCCCCTTAACCCAAGGTCAATTATATATAATATTCATGTTTTTTTATGCAACTGTGCCAAGTTTAAGTGAAGGCTGCCAACAGGCGAGCTTCGTTGTCTTCTGACAACTCTTGTTGTAGCATAAGGTCGTAAGTGCTATATACGGACTATTATCATATAATAAAACAATTATTGACTAGTGAGCCATAGAATATAATCGGATATTCCGTGGAATTCTTGTTATTGTGGGACACGATTTGTACTTCATTTGCGAGTATTTTTCAACATTTGTCGCAAGAGCCTCCTTAACTGATTGCGACAAGCGGTGATTTTATTAAGTCAACTGCCGCCCTCAGAAAAGCGGTCAAATTTGGCTATTTTCAACCGTCCCGTGATGCCTAAACAGCATGAATTTCTGCAGCAGAGATTCAGAATAATGGTAAATTTATCTAATCAGTTGGAAAAGCATGCTTGTTTAATAGGCATACAATGTGATTGTATTTGAGGTAGAAATACAAAAAACAATGCCTGTGAAGTCGAGTGCAATTTCCAGGATTCATGGTAAATATAGCATCCAGACTACAAAATATGGCTGTACAGTGGTCTGAGTACACTATATAGGTACAAAATGAGTTATGATGCAATAGTATTTCCAGATTTGCGTTTGAAGCATTCTTTGTTTACTTTCTGCTTCCTGAAAATGTGCCCTAGAAATTTGCTAATACACTGCACGGTCTGGTCTGTTCACCATTCAATGAAATGCATGTTCTGCTTCTAACAAACAGTACAGATCTGCATTGTGCTAATAAAGTGTATTATCAGATCAGGATCTAGTTGTCTGGTTAGCACAATTGGTAAGGAGCGCGCTTCTCACCAATGCGGCCTGGGTTCAATGCTCGACCGGAGCAGTGTGTGAGATGGTATAGTGTTAGTCAGACTGGACAAGTGGGTTTCCTCTGGGTATTCTGGTTTTCTCCCACATTAAGGATCATCTTCATGGCCCATCTGTGCCAATGAAAGCATAAGTGCTCTCATACTTGTTTGTAATCGTTGTGAAATAAATAAACTTATTGAACACGCGTAAAACCCCATTCAGTCAATGAGTCCATTGTTACCTCAGGTCTAGAAGCGGCGGAGGGGACACGTCGATGGAAAGACCGCACTATGCCACTGGTCCTATACTGGCAGTCGGGCGGTCACACGGCACGGCTGGACATTCTCAGCGCCTTCAAGACCGAAATGAAACGGGTATTAACTGCTGTGAAAGATAATTGTCATCTTCTGTTGTTTTATATTTATACCCCCGGCTTACTAAGTATGTCGAGGGTATATATTTTTTTCCGTCTGTTCATCTGTCCGTCCGTCCGTAAGATTTGCTTGAAATATTTTGTTTATCAGACCAAGTGGCCGGGGGTATCCATGAGCCTCTGCTCACTTGCTCTAGTTTCCATTATTTCTCAATAAAAACATGGTCAACCCATGTTTTTGGTTAAGAAAAGGGCATAAAGCATAAACGGCAGACAACAAAAGTTAATTCAGCAGTGTAAGGGGTAAATTGTTTTCCAATAGCATTGTATCCACTTTGACTGTGATACATGACACAAGAGCCTAAATATGACGCTTTGTTATGCTTGTGCCCCACATCACAAGGTCACATTAAGCCCCATTTCTCCAGTGACAGTCACATGTTAGTAAATACTAGCCTGGTATTCTCTATACCCGGTCATGATCCAAAATAACACAGAAATAGCCTCACATTGCTTATCTGCTCTAATTACAGTGGAACATTTTGGAAATGAACACCCTGGGAAATCTGAGATGCTCCAGTTTAGGGAGGTTCCACTGTACCATTTCCCATTTCTCTTTTTTGTATGAAATTCTATATATTTTTTTATGGTACACAGTTTGTGTGCACTACCTCTAAAACCTTTCAGTTAATCGATCTGCAACTTTACACACGTCTTCTACACATAGTGTACATGTTTACATTGGTGTTCTTATGCCAATTATTTTTTTTACAAAGATCTATACTTTTTTCTACATTTTTGTATGCAATTCTACATAATTTCTACTTTACACATCTCTACCTAAATTAGTATACCTGTTTATCACAACAAGAGGCAGAAATAATGCTATAGATTTTCAAATTCTCATTAAAGGTACATGCCCACTCAGTAGGCACAAAATGTTATTTATATCAGAGACATCATCTGAAACATTTTCTGGCAAAATAAACATTCATTCACCATTACACCACGTATCGACTGGCATTATTATACATTTGATATCAAACGTAACTTTCCACACTGATATCAGGGGCGATAACCGTGTTTCCTTAAAATGTTAACGGATATTACTATTTATACTCTGTATTTATTTTCTGATGTGCAATTATTATACTTTATAATCTGTCGAAAATATTTTAAGTTTTTTGGTTAAGTTTTTTGGTTAAAGTTTTTCGTTATAATATATCTCTGCAACTGCTTTGCCCATTACCTTGAAACTTCACATGGGTGTTTATCATCATCTATATGTTCATTCTACCCCCATCCCGTGCGGCCCCTGTGCCCAATGTCAAGGTCAAATTACTTTGAAGTTTTTGGTTAAGTTTTTTGGTTAAAGTTTTTGGTTAAGTTTTTTGGTTAAGTTTTTTGGTTAAAGTTTTTCGTTATATCTCTGCAACTGCTTTGCCCATTACCTTGAAACTTCACATGGGTGTTTATCATCATCTATATTTTCATTCTACCCCCCCTCCTGTGCGGCCCCTGTGCCCAATGTCAAGGTCAAATTACTTTGAAGTTTTTGGTGAAGTTTTTTGGTTAAAGTTTTTGGTTAAGTTTTTTGGTTAAGTTTTTTGGTTAAAGTTTTTCGTTATATCTCTGCAACTGCTTTGCCCATTACCTTGAAACTTCACATGGGTGTTTATCATCATCTATATTTTCATTCTACCCCCCTCCTGTGCGGCCCCTGTGCCCAATGTCAAGGTCAAATTACTTTGAAGTTTTGGTTAATGTTTTTTTGGTTAAAAGTTTTTTGGTTAAGTTTTTTGGTTAAGTTTTTTGGTTAAAGTTTTTCATTATACTATATCTCTGCAACTGCTTTGCCCATTACCTTGAAACTTCACATGGGTGTTTATCATCATCTATATTTTCATTCTAGCACCCTCCCGTGCGGCCCCTGTGCCCAATGTCAAGGTCAAATTACTTTGAAGTTTTTGGTTAAGTTTTTTGGTTAAAGTTTTTGGTAAGTTTTTTGGTTAAGTTTTTTTGGTTAAAGTTTTTGGTTAAGTTTTTTGGTTAAAGTTTTTGGTTAAAGTTTTTTGGTTAAGTTTTTTGGTTAAAGTTTTTGGTTAAGTTTTTTGGTTAAAGTTTTTCGTTATACTATATCTCTGCAACTGCTTTGCCCATTACCTTGAAACTTCACATGGGTGTTTATCATCATCTATATTTTCATTCTACCCCCCTCCCGTGCGGCCCCTGTGACCAATGTCAAGGTCAAATTACTTTGAAGTTTTTGGTTAAAGTTTTTTTCGCGCCCGCTTGCGGAAAGCGCGATATAGTCGGCACTTTGGCGTACGTACGTACGTACGTGTGTCCGGTTAAAGTTTTTGGTTAAGTTTTTTGGTTAAAGTTTTTCGTTATACTATAGCCCCGTGTAGGCACCGGGGCGGGATCAACTGATCCTGAGAATAGTGCTGCAGTAGCCATTGCTTGTCGTAAAAGGCGACTAAACTGGCTTAACGATTGGGTTCATACTTTCCGGAATCCACTATATCAGATTTGGCCCTCATGTACATTTTTGGCTTTCTTGTATGTGAGAGTTGAGTCAGGCTATGCTCCATATATAAAAGTAAGATTAATGCTAATCCTATTACTTTTAGGGGATGGGATAAATGATGCTGGTGTGGCGAGGGCCTGGCACCAGATCAGGTTGTTCTAATTTCAGGACTGAATATATATTTTGATTGTAAATATTGAGTTCTGAAGTTGGGATTTACCCCCCTCGGACAGGTGGATACGGGACACGACCCCGTTGACCCGTCTGCATGTAGACTCCCTGAGGCTTGTACCTCTATGTCAGAAAAGCGGATGTTAAGCCCTATTCACTCACTCACTCACTCGTTATACTATATCTTTTTTTTTAGTGTCCATGCCTCGCCACAAGGCACGACATGCAGGCCGCGGCCATCTAGTATTTGTATAGCAGCCACTTGAAATCTTTAGAACTGGTGGAATAGTGACACAATTATACACATATTTAATTCCTATAAAGAACATTTTGTGGCTACTGAGTGGGCATGTACAGGGGTTGAAAAAACCTTTTTTTCCACTCGCCCAGCTGGGCAAGTACAAAAAATAAGTACTTGCCCAGGTCAAAAATTTACTTTCCCAGTTTTTATTTTTAAATAAAATGCTATTTCCAGTATTTGTAATGTTGCATCTTATTAAAAAAGGGAAGAAGCTTTTACACATATATGATCATTACCAAAACGTATGAGACATATTCACTATTATTTTTATTTATATTTTAAGTATTAAATGAACATAAACAAACAAATAAATATTATTTATCGGGAGATAAACTTTGTCGAGTTTTTTCTTCAACAACGTTTTTTAGCAGCGAATTTGCTCAGAGGCTTGTACGCTTCTTATTTTCTATAAGCGTTGAGTAACATAGATTTTGTTTAATTTATAGTGGCTATGTTTGCATGCGCTGCGCGCTGCCTTAATTACTAAATTCAATGGTTTCGGACCTGGCGCCGACCGTTTTGTCCCAAGCCGTTATGTTCGGCGTCTGAAATGCGCCTTAACCCAATTGTATACGAGACATTATATGTGGCCGCGTATACACTAGTCTATACTCGCAGTCATATTATTTGTTAGCTCGGCCACGTACAGCAGACAAATAATCCGTGAATTAAACTTGCCCAATATGGTCCGTGTTCAAAATCGCTAGCGATTCTACCCGTAACCGTGTACATAGACACTGCTTGAATCTTACTTCCGGCAAACTGACGTAAACTGTAAGGTACCAGTCCACCAAGATTTTATAATTTTTTAGCAATTCTTGGCCGAGCGAGCACTTCCGCAAGTTTTTTTCTCAGATACCCTCTTCATATATTCACAGAGGCTGTTTGCTGTATACACCTGTTACATTATATGTCAAGAAACTTTAGTAGCTACACAAATCAAATTGGCATACAGCTAAGAGCATTTATAATGTGTAAAAGTTAGCATGTGGTGGTCAATTTCTGCACTTATTCCGTCATGGCCGCTGGACTAAAGGCGACAGAAAGCTATGTGACGTGCGGAGTTTGCACCAACAAATAATGTGTGAATCAAGTCTACATGTATACCTGCCCACACTGATCATGGTCTGTACTGGTACTGAGTGTTTTGTTTTCGAGCCACAAACCTCTGTTTCAGACTGCTAATATTGCGCCCTAAACAGCAAACACACATTTCGAGCGGAAGATGCGTACAATTTTAATCTGAATATGCTCACTAAATGGCCCAGATCACAGTTTGGCACATAATTTTACAAATACAGACAGGCAGTTTTGGAATATTCAGTAAAAAGCCCATAGGAAAACTACTAAACTAAGCCTTTTTCAAGTGGACTAGTACCTAAACAACAAATGGTCGCTGAATTAATACCATTTGTTGGTCGTTATCGATGGAATTAATAGGCAATTTCTTCAGAAAAAACTCTGACCAAATCTTTCACTCGCCAAACTGGGCGAGTGCCTGTAGAAAGTACTCGACCGCCACAAAAAGCACTCGCCATGGCGAGCTGGGCGAGTGAAATTTCAACCCCTGATGTACCTTTAAGCTTTCTTGCCCTGGTGACAGCTTCACATTTTTGCATCTTCGCTGTCTCGCCCATCTTTGACGTCTGTTTTGTGTCTGTGACTGGAGAAATGGGATTATTACCAGCATAGATCCTGATCAGACTGCAGATGCAGGCTGATCTGGATCTACACTACTCGCAAAACCCATAAGCTGACATTTGAAAAAACGTTTTGTTCTATATATTTGAGGCCCAGTACTTTTGTTCTATTTATAGCTGGAGGAGGAAAAGGTGAGGAATACGGCAGGCTTCTCTGAGGACATGAGACAGGAAATGATGGACATGATTCCTCTGTGTTACCGCATGAGCCGCAGTATGAGTGTCGAAGTAAGTAGATTAACCTGTACTTGTAATATAGGGAGACATTTTTCTCTTCCATTCCTTAGATGTGACATTTTTTGGGCAAGATAAACTTTCATTTACTAGATACATGTGAGCATTTGGAACCCACTCATGCCCCCATTAACATCACCTTGACCATTTGTACCTTCACATTTTTGCAGAAACACTTAGCCATGTTTTGTGACAAAAAGTTTCTTCAAGTTTCTTCATTATTGTATAACATTCACATTACTTGATGGATTGCTTCAATATTTGGACACTTAATACATGTAATCATTTGGAACACACTCATGCTGCAAATAACATGACATTGACCTTTTTGACCTTCACATGGTTGTGGAAACACTTAGCTATTTTTTTATGTCAAAAAGTTTCTTCAACCTTGACCTTTTTTGTGTTTTAAGCATGCACTTCCCTGACAGTTTTTGTGATACTTACTTTAGCACATGCAACTGCCGAATCACAATCTGGCCGCTATCATTTGAATTCTCTTTTGAAAACATTTATCTGGCCCATATCGGTCGGTGTCATTGTCAAGGTCATTACCAAGGTCAGGAATGATCGAGACAAATTGTCTCCCCTATTATCATACTGAACCAAGTATACTTCAATTGTTATGACGTTATGGCCAATATAGCTTGATCTGACGAACGAAAAGTGGTAACAATGCAGTTGAAGTGTAAGGGATAGGCTAGAGTAGATAAGTACACGTAGTCACTTAATCACTTATAATGTACACTATATTACATGGGGAACACACAGGAATACATGATACATTGATATGCGAACATCACTGTACTGTGCATGATACTATTCAATTACAAGGTTGTAAGCCAATCGACTGTTATACTTTATAAACGCAACTTTAAAAGCTATAGACGAATAAACTCGGTATGTGGTATCTCAATGGTCCCGTAGTGGACAATAGTATGAATGCACAAGTACTTTGATGATCGCTAATCAAAGTGAAATAACATACAAGTATAACATGGCAGAACGAACATTGGAGGACAAATGACAATCATCTGAGCTACCCCAGTGCTGGCGTATCTCAATAGATAGTGGTAACCTCTGAGTATCAAGGTCCCAAGGTCTGCCTCACCCGCAGTATGAGGTCTAGTCACCAATATGGCTATTATCCAACTTCAAGTGGATTACTCCATAAACAATATATGTAGTCTTACTACAATCCCTTAGCCATGATATGCCATGATAGGAGTATTACCACACACTATCAAAGTATACGTATGTATTGCCTATGCAATATATTTCCAAAGTATGAATGATGTGGTTACATCACATGATAGTCAATAACGATAATGTTCCGGAAGCTGGTACCGGAAGTAAAGTTCCAAAGGTAGTATTATTTCCGGAAATGGTGGACCAGATATAAAGTTCCTATGGTATCACTCGACTGTAGCAACCCGGATGTGGTGGACCGGATGTAAAGTATCCATGGTGAATCAATGGGTTGTAATACCGGAAGTGGTAGACCGGATGTAAAGTTCCGATATAATACAAATGGCGATTATCACGTTGGCTAAGACGCCGGGAAAAGTTTCACTTAGGTGACATTCAACTCGGTGGTAGTATAATGATATGATATGTGTGTATGGCGTTTCACTTAACTAATCTATAGCTGTGACTGTCTGCTGAACGCGAGGTAGCTATCACACACTGCTCTATACAGGCCTGTACCCGGAGCTGCTACACACACTGCGCCAGACAGACGTACGGACACTCGGACGACCTTGTACTCTGCACTGACTGGGGTCTGCCCTCAACGAGTGGACCAAAACGTCCAATGTTGCTCGCTGGAGCGATCTCAAGAGGCTACAAAAATGAAATGAGTCTCCAATTACTGGACGAATACAAACAGACAGACAGACAGGATGCACAACGGACTAAAACGGGAATCGAACAACGGCAAATCACAGCTGAAATAAAATGTAGGTACATACCAAAATCCTCTGTGTCACTGGTGAATACAGTACTATCCTTCTGTTACCAGAAAATATGTGTCACACCAACACATAGCGAGACATCACTTATATATGCACCAGTGAAACCACGCACGAAATAATGAATATGCCTACCCCTCGTTCGACATCTCACATAAATATTACAAAACCATGGCTTTTGCCATTTCACCCGTGGGTTATATTTGGCATAAATATATGTTCCCACGCCATAAATTCAACCAAACTAATGTACAGCCCTCGCAGAATAAATACCATTCAACATGGTATATCCCACACTACCATAAATCTGCACACTATAGACCCAGATCTCATAATCCGAAATCTACTCGACTGGTCTCGACATGCGAAGGTCACTTTTTGACCTCGCCAAATCCCTCCATATCGGTCCTACGGGCTGTACACTCAAATGAGAGTGTAGCACATACTAAACTCAAATATCGTGGTCATTTACGGAAATATCATGACACAAAGCATCACCAGTATGGGATCTGATATATCCGTGTTGGCCAGTACCAGGCTATGCTGAAACACTAACCCGTAGCATACATAAACAAAATATATACTGGCTTCACCTACAGAAGGTCCCTTATCTGGTGAACAACTGACACGCGGACAAACTCGGATGGCACGGATAGTGGACATCCGTAATACTAAAAGGGGTCTTTTCCCTAGCGAAACCAGCACACGCAATCAACGAGTTCTCTACCACACACATGCATAGTCTGTGGCAAATATGGCGTGACATCAGTAAAACTTTGCTCATAAAATGGACGTGTATTTAAATCCGCAAAAAGGACACACATAAACGTATTTCCACCAATACAACATAAGCCCCGTTATTACACGCACATTGTACATGGCAAATGTACATGCTAAATCACAGGTATGGAAAAATCACAGGTGTGTGAAATCACAGGTATGTGGAATCACAGGTATGTGAAATCAATAATACGCACAACAATACAAGACAGTACCACACATCGCAAATATACAATTATACGGAATCCAGAATGTACAAGAATGCACGTGTCACGCGACATATCTCCCCCCTAAACAAAAAGTGTTTACACTTTCGTGCATAATCGCGAGACACGTTGGCACAGCTGAATCTACCCCGATATCCTGCTCAGGTAGCCTGCCCCAGATTGTTGGCCCCTTTTATCGCAACAATACGCATTCTGTCTGACTGTTTCCCTGACCTTAAATGGGATAGGGTACCCCTTAATTCTTAATGGGTCTTGCGTTGAAAACTTTATCTCACGTTTCTCTATATGGGTGTGTCCCGGTGCGTCCCTCAGGACATGGGTGAATTCCCGTAAGATCTCTGTGACTTGGGTCTTTTGTTTCTTGCGACAGGTCAACTTTGGTCTCCGTATCGGACTCTAATCCCCTGGGACATAACATGTTTTCTTCGGCACTACACCCACTTGGACTAGGATCCCCCTCTTCTATCACGGCCGCATTTATTACAGTGAGTATTCCCTTCCCCGGGTGCTCAGGCCTAGTCTCGTACCTCCTTAACATGTTTGCATGAAAGGTTTTCAACTTCCCTCCCATGTCAACCCTATTGTCCCACTCATTAACTACCTCTGTTATGGGGTATGGTCCCTTCCACCTAAGAAGCAATTTGTTGTTGTCTGTCGGTAGTAGTACAAGTACCTGATCTGCCACTGCATACTGCCTACTACGGGTCTTACGGTTGTAGTACTTTGCGTACTTTTTGGACGCACTCTTCAAGTTCTCATGCGCGATTTCGCACGTTTTCTCGAGCCGTTCGCGCAAGTCGAGGACGTACTGATACGTCGTTTTGACGTTGTCCTCTATGTCCTTCTCGGACCACAGATCTCTTAGTATGCTCATCGGACCCCGAAAGGTCCTTCCGTACAATAGTTCAAACGGTGAGAAAGCCAAACTTTCTTGAGGGACTTCGCGATACGCGAATAAGAGCGCGTTAATGTATTTGTCCCAATCTTTGGGACGTTCGCCTGCCATTCTACGAAGCATTTGCTTTAATGTACCATTGAACCGTTCCACGAGACCGTTACACTGTGGGTGGTACGGTGTCGTGGTTAATTGTCTCAGCGATAACAATCTACTAACTTCCTCCATGACTGCAGACGTAAATTGACTACCCCGATCGGTGAGCATCTCCTCGGGGATACCCAGTCTACTGAACATATCCACGAGTGCTTCCGCGACTCGTTCGGCCTCGATGCCTGGTAGTGGTACCGCTTCTGGGTACCTAGTTGCATAATCAACTAACGTTAGTATGTAACGATTCTTTCGATCGGTAGCTGGAAAAATTGGCCCTACAATGTCAACTGCGACTCATTTGAACGGAGTGTCTATCAATGGCATAGTTCCTAACGGAACCTTGGTGATGTGTCCCTTTGACACAGTCTTTTGATATATGTCACAAGACCTACAAAACCGTGTAATGTCACTGCCCACGCCTGGCCAATAAAATTTCTGATAACCACTCGATCAGTTGTCTTCTTAACCCCTAAATGGCCCGCCATGATTGATTCATGTGCCACTTTCATCACGGTAGTCCTAAGTGTTTTTGGGACTACCAGCTGATGGTACATCCTACCTGACCCTATCGATTCGAAATTACGATACAACAAGTCTTTTCGGTATGCGAATTTCGATTTGTTTCCGTTCTTACTTGACTGTACCGTTCCGTCTTTTGCGTTATTTCGAACCGACGTCAATGTGACGTCGTGTGCCTGCGCCTCTTTGAATTCATCGCGTGATACGTTCGCGATTGCAGTAGGGACTTTGAGGGTCTTATATGATTCGTCTCGGGCTGTCGTTTGTGACCTAGTTTCAACTGCGCACGATTTTGCGCCTCTAAAATCGGATATCACTGGTAATTCTGACCCGTCTACATTACCTATGGTAACATCATACATTGTATCTGTCATGCAAAGGGCTTCTACCCGACCTTTGAAAAAAGGTGTATCTAGATCTACCCGGGCGGTAGGAATTCCACTCATTTTGCTCCTATTTACCAGCATGCATGTTGAAACCTTGCTTAAAAACTGATCTGGTTGTACTAAACCTTCCCTGACGACCACCCCGGTACACCCAGTATCTCGCATTACTGTGACCTTTTTCCATTTAATGTGCCCTCTGCTACGGGTAGCCTGTCCATACCAAATGTACATCCGTTAATTAACTCCGGCTGTCTCTCGCTACCAGAACATACAATAGTGGTGTCGGTATCAACCATACAGAAATGTCCTTGGTTTTCCCCTGGTTGTTCCGTGTTTTGCCATCTACCTCTACCTCTGCCTCTAGTGTGCCTTCCACTTCTACCTCTATTTCTACCTCTGTACCGACCTCTCTGATCTTTATCTGCAAAACTTACATGTATCTCTTCCTCGACTGCTGCTGCTTTGTAAGCTGAGGACCGGTCATGTTTAGGACAATCGTAGGACATGTGACCTTCTTTGCCACAATGGTAACATGTCCCGCGATGCCTATCGTAGCCGTTTCTGCTGGTACTTCTGTCATAACTGCCCCTACTCGGGCTTCTATCATAACTACCCCTACTTGGGCTTCTATTTTGGTCTCTATTCTGATATCTGTCCCTATCTCGACTCCTATCTCTGGATCGATTATCCGCACTACTTACCTTGCGCCTCTGGTTATCTACTGACCTGAACTCAGTTCTGTTGCTAGTACTGTTCCTCTGAACTACATACTTGCTACCTCCTCTAGCTTCTGCAAAGTAATCTGCCTGAACCGCCATCTGATCTATCGAGTCAAATGTTTTCTCTTTGAGAAATAAGTAGAGCTCACGACTGCATATACTTAACATCTGATCTCTGATCATGTAGTCTAGTACTCCTTCATATGTTCTCTACCACCTTACCTAACTCAAACCATCTATCTAAATAGTTCTTTGACCGACTGACATATTGCACAAATGATTCACTGTGATCAGGTTTGGTGTTTTTGAATATGCGTCTGAACCCATCTTCCGTTAGATCAAAACATTTCAACAATGCGGATTTCAACTTATCATAGTCAAGAGCATCATCAATAGGTAGTCTAGAATATACATCTAATGCCTTGTCCTTCAATAAAGCACTCAAGTGTAGTGACCACTTATCTCTCCCCCACCTTTGAATTGCTGCGTACCGCTCAAATCTAGCTAAGTAGCTATCCATGTTGTCATTATTCTGATCAAAATGTGGCAGCTTCGGACCGAATGCTCTGCCATAGTCCCTATCATGCCTTCATCTACTACTCCACCCCTTTCTACTTTTGCCATTTCTACCTGATGCTTAGTGTCTAGTTCTCGCAATTTAAATTCTAGAGCTAACTGTGCTTCATTGGCATCTATTCTATCTTTCCCCATCTGTCGCTCAACCTCTTTAGCCAACTGCTCAGCATCTAACCTATCTTTTTCCATCTGTCGCTCAACTGCTAACTTATCTTTCTCAGCCTGCCTAGCCTCTAGTCTTTCCTGTCTTTCTCTCTCCTGCTCTTCTTTTACAAAGGCCCTTAACTCTGAATCTGCTAGCCCTAAGCTTTTGTCTATCTCCATTAGCTCCTTAATGGACGACATTCTCACTCTCACCTCAACTCCGGATTATCGATTTACACGCTTTACCCGACGGTACACAAGGCCTCTAGCACTCAAATCACTTGGTGATTTGTGCGAGTCTCTTGCTTCACGTCTATAAGGTTAAGGTAAATCAATCCGGTCTCTACTCCTAACGACGGTATAAGTTTCTCAATTCGGGTAAGTCAATCCGGTATATGTATGGTCTAATGTAATGGTATATTTACAATTCCCCCTCTATGGTACTGGACACAAACAATGGGGACTGGTTATAGACACCTGGCAGGATATAGTATTGTTCATACACAATATAATAGTGATAGTAATCTCGCCTCAGATGTAAAAGTGTCTAGTGATAACCTAGAACACCCGCTGTGCCATCATCACAGGGAGGTACTGTTCAACAAATCGAAAGTTACAATGACCCTTACATCGACTATCTCACAAGATCGTCTCAACTCTATACTTCTGTACCTAGGTAGTCAAATCATGTATGTGGTGATGTATTAGTGCCTAAGTGTTGGAGGGCATCTACATTAACTCGCAAGGCAAACAAATACAAGATTTAATTTTGACGACGCTAGGGGTACAGCTATTCTAGCCTCCTTACTTCAACTGCTTTGAAGAGACTGATTATAAAAGAGGAAACAAACCCCACTTCTGACACCATTGTCAAGGTCATTACCAAGGTCAGGAATGATCGAGACAAATTGTCTCCCCTATTATCATACTGAACCAAGTATACTTCAATTGTTATGACGTTATGGCCAATATAGCTTGATCTGACGAACGAAAAGTGGTAACAATGCAGTTGAAGTGTAAGGGATAGGCTAGAGTAGATAAGTACACGTAGTCACTTAATCACTTATAATGTACACTATATTACATGGGGAACACACAGGAATACATGATACATTGATATGCGAACATCACTGTACTGTGCATGATACTATTCAATTACAAGGTTGTAAGCCAATCGACTGTTATACTTTAACGCAACTTAAAAGCTATAGACGAATAAACTCGGTATGTGGTATCTCAATGGTCCCGTAGTGGACAATAGTATGAATGCACAAGTACTTTGATGATCGCTAATCAAAGTGAAATAACATACAAGTATAACATGGCAGAACGAACATTGGAGGACAAATGACAATCATCTGAGCTACCCCAGTGCTGGCGTATCTCAATAGATAGTGGTAACCTCTGAGTATCAAGGTCCCAAGGTCTGCCTCACCCGCAGTATGAGGTCTAGTCACCAATATGGCTATTATCCAACTTCAAGTGGATTACTCCATAAACAATATATGTAGTCTTACTACAATCCCTTAGCCATGATATGCCATGATAGGAGTATTACCACACACTATCAAAGTATACGTATGTATTGCCTATGCAATATATTTCCAAAGTATGAATGATGTGGTTACATCACATGATAGTCAATAACGATAATGTTCCGGAAGCTGGTACCGGAAGTAAAGTTCCAAAGGTAGTATTATTTCCGGAAATGGTGGACCAGATATAAAGTTCCTATGGTATCACTCGACTGTAGCAACCCGGATGTGGTGGACCGGATGTAAAGTATCCATGGTGAATCAATGGGTTGTAATACCGGAAGTGGTAGACCGGATGTAAAGTTCCGATATAATACAAATGGCGATTATCACGTTGGCTAAGACGCCGGGAAAAGTTTCACTTAGGTGACATTCAACTCGATGGTAGTATAATGATATGATATGTGTGTATGGTGTTTCACTTCACTAATCTATGCTGGCGTATCTCAATAGATAGTGGTAACCTCTGAGTATCAAGGTCCCAAGGTCTGCCTCACCCGCAGTATGAGGTCTAGTCACCAATATGGCTATTATCCAACTTCAAGTGGATTACTCCATAAACAATATATGTAGTCTTACTACAATCCCTTAGCCATGATATGCCATGATAGGAGTATTACCACACACTATCAAAGTATACGTATGTATTGCCTATGCAATACATTTCCAAAGTATGAATGATGTTGGTTACATCACATGGATTAGTCAATAACGATAATGTTCCGGAAGCTAGGTACCGGAAGTAAAGTTCCAAAGGTTAGTATTATTTTCCGGAAAATGGTGGACCAGATATAAAGTTCCTATGGTATCACTCGACTGTAGCAACCCGGAGTGTGGTGGACCGGATGTAATAGTATCCATGGTGAATCAATGGGTTGTAATACCGGAAGTGGTAGACCGGATGTAAAGTTCCGATATAATACAAATGGCGATTATCATGTTGGCTAAGACGCCGGGAAAAGTTTCACTTAGGTGACATTCAACTCGATGGTAGTATAATGATATGATATGTGTGTATGGTGTTTCACTTCACTAATCTATGGCTGTGACTGTCTGCTGAACGCGAGGTAGCTATCACACACTGCTCTATACAGGCCTGTACCCGGAGCTGCTACACACACTGCGCCAGACAGACGTACGGACATTCGGACGACCTTGTACTCTGCACTGACTGGGGTCTGCCCTCAACGAGTGGACCAAAACGTCCAATGTTGCTTGCTGGAGCGATCTCAAGAGGCTACAAAAATGAAATGAGTCTCCAATTACTGGACGAATACGCACAGACAGACAGACAGGATGCACAACGGACTAAAACGGGAATCGAACAACGGCAAATCACAGCTGAAATAAAATGTTGTAGGTACATACCAAAATCCTCCGTGTCACTGGTGAATACAGTACTATCCTTCTGTTACCAGAAAATATGTGTCCCACCAACACATAGCGAGACATCGCTTATATATGCACCAGTGAAACCACGCACAGAATAATGAATATGCCTACCCCTCGTTCGACATCTCACATAAATATTACAAAACCATGGCTTTTGCCATTTCACCCGTGGGTTATATTTGGCATAAATATATGTTCCCACGCCATAAATTCAACCAAACTAGTGTACCACACATCACAAATATACAATTATACGGAATCCAGAATGTACAAGAATGCACGTGTCACGCGACAGTCATTTTGCCATGAAAAATATTGCATGACGCCATTAACGGTAAATCCCAATATGCATAATGCAATTTGACGTAAGTTATAAAACGCCATCATTAGTTTCGAAACTGTGTGTTTACACGATGCTGATTCATCTAAAGTGGCAAGCCTAAGTCAGCTGGCCGACATCAAACACACCGCGTGTCAAGATTTACCAAGTGTATTCACCCCGCGGCGCACAAAGCCACAGGCGATCGGCATGTTGATAGGATAGTGTATTATACTTGTTTAGACAGGTAGAAAAAAATATTAAAATGCAGTCATCCAATAGGTAAACTGATAATATAACAGTTTATCTATTGGATGACTGCATTTTATTTTATTTTTCTACATTTCTAAACAAGTATAATACACTATCCTATCAACATGCCGATCGCCTGTGCACAAAGCCATATCAATATCAATACACACGGTTGCTGACGTCAGTTTCGTATTCGTCACTAGACTGGTACCCTGTCTGATGCGTGCCTAGTGAAACAATACTACCGGGAACCAGTCTATTTATGACACGGCAAACGTGTTTATGTGAATTGGGTCTCTATCTCTGAATATTTCCGAGTTATTGCAACCAGACCAGGCGGTGGATTCGCGTAGTCTGCACATGATGTACAATGTTCGCCAATCTCTAATTAAAAACATTATAATTACGTCAGCGGACAATGCAAATTCGTCATAGCAATATACTGCTTTCAGCGTCATTTACGGAAGATACGACTGATTTTGAAAATCAATATTGGCAAAATACCATGTCTATTTATTTTACTAGTGACCTGCACATGATACGATGATGTCTGCTCTGAAATTTATGTAAACGATCGTAGACTGTAATTGAAGATACTTGAAAACGGTGAAATACGGACTGGGGAATCACGGACATAGTTGGCAAATTACGGACATAGCAAACTATGATAGGGAAAATACTGACAAAAACGTCCAAGGTACAAATAAAAAAACTGTGCGGGGGAATAAATAACAACAACTCGGCGAGTTTTTTTAAATTTTGATTTTCATTTTGACTGAAAATAGGGGTGCGTCTTATACACTCTTGCGACCTATACACGGCCAAAATACGGTATACTTTATAATATGTTGATACACTGAGGTCCTATCCCTAAATGACATTAACTGTTGCTCGGACGTTAAACCAATTTACTTTTTCCATCACTGGTTTGGTTCCCGCATTCTAAGGATTAATGTGGGAGTATTTTATACCCCCCGTAACGAGTTGTGGGTGTTATACTGGAGTCGGGATGTCCGTCTGTGCGTCCGTCCATCACTAAACTTAACATCAAATCATATGTGATATAACTTCTATTTTCTTCATAGAAAATTCTTAATTTTTCAGGCATGCATTCCTTTAAGGCTCTATATCATGCTGTGACAAATCCACGACCGTCCAATTCGCGCTGATCCCAAGGTCAAGGTCACATACTTAGTCTCTTTACAAAACTTAACATCGAAGAAATCGGTTATAACTTCATCTAAAATTCTTAATATTTCATGCATGCATTCCTCTAAGGGTCTTACTGTCATGCTGTGACATATGCATGACCGTCTGACACCCGTTGATCCCAAGGTCAAGGTCACATACTTAGTCTCTTTACAAAACTTAACATCGGAGAAATCTGTTATAACTTCATTGAAAATTCTTAATATTTCATGCATGCATTCCTCTACGGGTCTATTATCATGCTGAGATAAATCCATTACCCTCTGACCCCGCTGATCCCATACTTTGTGCATTCGAAACCTTAACGCTCGGGTAAATCGCTTATAATTTTTGTTTCCTTCCTCGGATCTGCTTCACATTTCACACACACATTGGTGATAACGGTCAAATCTACGACCACTACCTGTCAGGCCCACAGACACAAAAAAAATCTACATATTTAGGGGCATTTGTGCCCACGTGGGGGTATTCCATAAGCCTCGCTAACTGACGAATCTAGTTTATTTCTGGCCTTGTTCAACACCATTGTCTTATACAGCATTTACAAGAGTCGTATCAGAAGAAGCGAGTCCACGATAAGAAAGCTGGTAAGAAGGAGCAGAAGCGGAAGCCGCCACCAAAGCGGAGTAAATACTGGTACCTGCCCGAGTTGCCAATCTACGTGATACAAACTGGGGAAGCCGTCGTCTACGGCAAAACCATCTGGATCCCATTCCGGTGTCATCAATCTCAACAGTGGTCTCTTGTAAGTCTTTCCCAATAGGTTTTTCGCAGTTATTTACCAGGTAATGAGATTTGTATTGGCCAAATACTACTGACTGATAACATAATGTTGTATCAGGCATTGACTCGGTACGAATATCCAGTTACATCGAACTGAAAACTGACGTTTCGTAAGTCAAACGGCATCACATGACATTTACAATTGGGGATAGTGTAATGACGCGATGTAAACAAGTCTGTGTTAGCCCAGTGGCTTGCATAAAATGGTACTTGATAAATAGAATACCAGTCTAGTGTCTGTGGATATCAAATTTACCAGGTTCGGCTCATAAACGTTAGGAATTCCTTGGCATGCCTTGTAATTCCTACGCGTTTCCTAGCCTTGCCTGATAAACTGTATATGAAAAGACACTAGCCCAGGGTATTCTGGATATGGTATGTTGAAATGAACTTAATAAACCACAAACCCACTGTTCCAATGTTTCGGTCCACAAGACCTTTATCAAGGAATATGTTGAATTGTACTTTTTAAACTACCAACCCACTGTTCCAATGTTCAAGGCCTTTATCAAGGAATATGTTTTATCCCGTCAACGCAGTGCCTATGTGCCGTGAAACAAGGTGCCGTGAAACATATTTGATATCCTGTCAATACGACCTAATCACAATTCATACGCGTCATTCGTGTTGGTGACTACTTTCCCCAGTATACTTCTTGAGTTGACTGAATAGTCTGATGGAAATGGAACTGTTTACTATGTGGGGGTTAAATTTGGCAAATAAAAACGACATCGCCAGAAAATAAAATTAAGTGCATGCCATTTTCTGAATGTCAAATCAATTTCCATTATGACCCTCAATTTCCAATTGCGTTTGCTCTCTACCCATTCCGTGCGTCATTCAGACATGACTGACGTCATACTTATATTTACGTCAATAAGTCTACTACGTCATTTAAAATAAGAATGGCTGCTCCCAGTGATTCCAGTCAGGTAAGGAAATAAACGAAACAAAATGGTGTTTGTTGTTGATTTTTATTCTGGACAGATCGCAATCGTTGCAGAATCTGCCCCAAATGGAAATGGATGGGTCTGGTGAATTTTGAGAGTGTATTTCGTTGAAATGAAGCTGTAATTTCACATTGTCGGTGACAAAATATAAAGTATCAACAGAACATTTATCTGTTGAACCTGCCTGAAGTACACGTTTTAATGGTTAATTCGGGATGGATGGTTGCCATTCTACATAGGATTAAATCGTAAAGCTGCCATCTTGTTTTGTTTTTTTTCATTTCCATGATTCACGAACTGTGAAAAGAACAGAAAGAACATCGTTGTAACATTTTAAGATTATTCGTGAAATATTTTGATGTGTAAAGTTCCTAAAGTCTAAATTATTGATCAATTTACTGTCATGACTGTTGATTAACGGATTTTACAACCATACTTTATCAAACTATGTTCTGTGCGCCAATGAGTGTTTGATGTAATTCGGTTCTAACTTATCTCGCTTTTGAAGGCTACATTAACTAAATTAAGTTGATTTAAATGCTGTTTTAGAATGTTGACGGGATAAATAGAATAGTAGGTTAGTGCCGTGCATGGGAAAAAATATCTGGCTTGGCACGGAAACCGGATAGGCTCGGCAGAGCCTCGCCCATCCAGTTTCCTAAGCCTTGCCAGATATTTTTTCCCATTCACGGCACTAACCTACTATTCTCTATGAATTGTACTTAATAAACCACCAACCCACTGTTTCAATGTTTCGGTCCAAAGCCTTTATCAAGGAATATGTTGAATGATACTTAATAAACCACCAACCCACTGTTCCAATGTTCAAGGCCATATCAAGGAATATGTTGAATGGTACTTAATAAACCACCAACCCACTGTTCCAATGTTTCAGTCCAAAGCCTTTATCAAGGAATATGTTGAATTGTACTTAATAAACCACCAACCCACTGTTCCAATGTTCAAGGCCATTATCAAGGAATATGTTGAATGGTACTTAATAAACCACCAACCCACTGTTCCAATGTTTCGACCCAAGGCCTTTATCAAGGAGTGTGTTAAAATAGAGCTCTTAAACCACAAGGCCTTTATCAAGGAATATGTTGAATGGTACTTAATAAACCACCAACCCACTGTTCCAATGTCCAAGGCCATTATCAAGGAATATGTTGAATGGTACTTAATAAACCACAAACCCACTGTTTCAATGTTTCGGTCCAAGGCCTTTATCAAGGAATATGTTGAATGGTACTTAATAAACCACCAACCCACTGTTCCAATGTTTCAACCCAAGGCTTTTATCAAGGAGTGTGTTAAAATAGAGCTATTAAACCACAAGGCCTTTATCAAGGAATATGTTGAATGATACTTAATAGACCAGGGGCGTAGCTTGGACAACTTGTCTGTATAGGCCGACAGTAGAATGAGTGAGCATGCCCCCGGACCGAACATTTTTAAATTTAGGAAGCAATTCCTGCATACTGGCCTATTTCTTGACTGTTGTTATGTGATACACCAATATAGATTTAATTTATATAAACATAACAACAAAAATAAAGCACCAAACATTTATGTTATGCAAGCGCTATCGTAATGAAAGGGTTATTTCGACCTGCATAGATCCAGATCCCATTCGCATTCTAATCGGAATGCACACTGAAGATTATTCAGTCAATTCACCATTATTAATGCATTTGAATAACAGTTTACGCAGACATCCACAACCCATTGAACATGTTTGGAAATTATGAATTAATTTTCTGTGATCTAAAGTATTTATGGACAGATTTACAATCTGCTTATCAGTTTCAATGCATTCATTCATTATGATTATCAGGATCTACACTTCTAACATATGTCGTAACCATTAGATATCAGATGATCGCTGTTGTCAGTTAATTTGTGATCAAATGAGGTTAATGTTCCTCGACTTAACAGACGCACATTTGTTGATAATCTTGTCAAAATCTATATCCACATCACGATGAACGTGCAAAACTGCCAGACTGGAGAGACGGTCACCAGTCATCGTACTTCACAAATAAGTTTTGATCGGCCTCAGCCGGCTGAATGAACGTTCACATGATGCGAATGTTGCGGGCATTGTGACCGAAGCAATTATATGGAGTATATGCAAGGGTATGCATCACGGCTGGTTCTATCCAGTGTGGATATTATAAGACTTGGCCGTTCAGGCTCAATGGACCATTTTGTTTGCCATCTCTTTACTTCCGACGTAAACGCTGCATTGCCGTCACATTCTGAATCAATATCTGCCTTGTAGGTATCGTATATTGTCTCAACATCTTTGTCTTGAATACCGGCAACCTTAGACGGGATCAGCAGCTGCGCTGTAAAACGTGGTTCGTTTGTTATAACCCGGGCCTCGATTTCCGTGATGAGGTGGTCGGCGAACACATTATAAACTTCTACTCGCCAGTATTCTTTGGGGTCAGCAATGCCATAGTTGGCTCTGTTCTGTTGGCGTTTGCTTTGCTGTGGTATTTTGTCCCAGATGATACTCCAGATATGCCATCATGCATACTATTTTCCAGTAAAAATATATTGTATGAAACTTTGTTGGTTGCCCCTACTCTGGTCATAGGCCTATAAGTTTCAAAACCGATATAAATTTATAAATATTAAATGCGGATTTATTAGTCAAATTTTGCTCTTTTCATCTACATCTAAGACCCAATTCCTTTAAAATAAAAAATAATTGAATTTATTACTTGAAAAAAAAAGCAATACAAAATAACGGTCGAAGCCGGATTTGAACCCACAACGTTCAGTTTCAAGACCTAACGTCTTAACCGCTTGCGCCACGAAGCCCACCATCGGTGCAACAACGTTTATTTCTGGTACATAAAATTTAAATCTGACACTTCAGTCATTGACGGACGTCTACATCACTTGATTTAAGAATTGAGGGTGTGGAAGCATACACATTTTGTTTCATAACACCTTTGTTCGTATCGTTTCAGTGATTGTATTACCGAGATGTTCGTTAGATGCCGACTAGCTAGGAACTCATATATGTTAAACTGATACAACAACTGTAACAGGGAGGTTTAGAGCAGTCTGCAGTCGAGATGCGACTGAATGCAAAGTAAGGCCTCTGTCCACACCTAAACATGTTTGCGCTGTTTTCATAATAACAGCTTAACTACAAATGCGTTATCCCACTTGGCATTCAGAAGCTGTAGTTTTTCTTCATCATCCCAGGATGTTCTCCGCGCAGGGTCTGGGTAAACAAAGGGACTGGACGCCATTATTTAGCACCAGACTGTGTTTCGAATCCTCCCGCGCTGTAAAATTTTCAATCTGCATCGCGCAGGAGCACTCTGGACATGCTCTCTGACTACATTACGCGTCAAATTGGAAGACGCAGATATAAGCCTATCTACACTCTGGTCAAAATTCTACCCGTCCCACACCCAAATTTATTATTGCAGTTTTCACATTTTTATTTTTCTCAAAAGCGTATAGGCCCGGGCCTACAGTGCCTATACGGAGCTACGCCACAGTAAACCACCAACCCACTGTTCCAATGTATCAGTCAAAGGCCTTTATCAAGCAATATGTTGAATGGTACTTAATAAACACAAACCCACTGTTCCAATGTTTCGGTCCAAGGCCTTTATCAAGGAATATGTTGAATGGTACTTAATAAACCACCAACCCACTGTTCCAATGTTTCGGTCCAAGGCCTTTATCAAGCAATATGTTGAATGGTACTTAATAAACACAAACCCACTGTTCCAATGTTTCGGTCCAAGGCCTTTATCAATGAATATGTTGAATGGTACTTAATAAACCACTAACCCACTGTTCCAATGTTTCGGTCCAAGGCCTTTATCAAGCAATATGTTGAATGATACTTAATAAACCACCAACCCACTGTTCCAATGTTTCAGTCCAAGGCCTTTATCAAGCAATATGTTGAATGATACTTAATAAACCACCAACCCAATGTTCCAATGTTTCGGTCCAAGGCCTTTATCAAGCAATATGTTGAATGGTACTTAGTAATCCACCAACCCACTGTTCCAATGTTTCGGTCCAAGGCCTTTATCAAGGAATATGTTGAATGGTACTTAATAAACCACCAACCCACTGTTCCAATGTTTCGACCCAAGGCCTTTATCAAGGAATATGTTGAATGGTACTTAATAAACCACCAACCCACTGTTCCAATGTTTCGACCCAAGGCCTTTATCAAGGAATATGTTGAATGGTACTTAATAAACCACCAACCCACTGTTCCAATGTTTCGACCCAAGGCCTTTATCAAGGAATATGTTAAATGGTACTTAATAAACCACCAACCCACTGTTCCAATGTTTCGGTCCAAGGCCTTTATTAAGGAATATGTTGAATGGTACTTAATAAACCACAAACCCACTGTTCCAATGTATCGGTCCAAGGCCTTCATCAAGCAATATGTTGAATGGTACTTAATAAACCACAAACCCACTGTTCCAATGTATCGGTCCAAGGCCTTTATCAAGCAATATGTTGAATGGTACTTAATAAACCACCAACCCACTGTTCCAATGTATCGATCCAAGGCCTTTATCAAGGAATATGTTGAATGGTACTTAATAAATACCAACCCAATGTTCCAATGTTTCGACCCAAGGCCTTTACATATGTTGAATCATACTTAATAAACCACAAATTCACTTTTCCAAAGTTTCTGTCCAAGGCCTTTATCACGGAATTACATGTACTCTGTTCCACGTTTTGCTGCCGACGATCTGTTGGCCATTAAACACATTAAATCTTAGAAATATTTAAATATAAGTACTTTTTCATCAATAACAAAAAAGGCACCCTCCCCAATTTTTTTTATTTGAAGAAATTCTGTCTAATATTGACTTTATTGTGAAAATAGGGGAATTTAACATGGGGGCTAAAAATAGATTGTTTTAAATAATTTTTTATTTGTGGACCAATTTTCAAAATCTAATTTCTAACTTCCAAGCTATCTAGCCAGGTTTCGGAGTCAATTTCCAATTTTTTTTTGTTTTTTGACTCTTCCCCCACTGCTTCCACCTCATGTTAAATTCCCATAATAAAATTGTTTTTAGCTCACCTGAGCGAAGCTCATGTGAGCTATTGTTTCCGCAATGTGTCCGTCGTCATCCATCGTCCGTCGTCCGTGAACATTTTCAAACGTCTTTTCCTCGGTAACCATTGGGTCTATAGTCACCAAACTTCATGGTCATGGTCCTTAGCTACGGGGATTACAAAATTGTTAAAATGACGTCATTACTTAATCCAAGATGGCTGCCGTCTAAAAATAGCACAAATTCTTCAAAAATCTTCTTCTCAAGAACTGCCAACCGGATTTCGACAAAACTTGGTAGGAATGATCGATGTACAATGCTCTTTCAAAGTTGTTAAAATGGTGACCCCGGGGTAAAAAATGGGCGTGGCCCGTGGGGTCAAATTGTGGTCAAATTTTATTTTTGACCGAATATGGTCATGTCATATATCAAATTGAAGTTATCAATGAGGCGATCACTCTAGTGCATTTTTTGTCGAAATCGGACGGATATGTCATCCAAGATGGCCGCCGAAAGGTCAAAAGGTCGTTCTTTTATTAGATTTCAAAATTCTTCTTCACATGAACCGCTTGGCCCATGGTAGCCAAACTTAAAAGTTCTGGTCCATGGGTGAAGCCTTTTCAGATTTGTTAAAATTGAGGTCATCGCTAATCTAAGATGGCCGCCGTCTAAAAATAGCATAAATTCTTAAAAAATCTTCTCATGAACTGCTGGCCGGATTTCGACTAAACTTGGTAGGAATGATCGATGTACAATGGTCTTTCAAAGTTGTTAAAATGGTGACCCTGGGGTCAAAAATGGGCGTGGCCCGTGGGGTCAAATTGTGGTCAAATTTTATTTTTGACCGAATATGGTCATGTTATATATCAAATCGAAGATATCAATGAGGCGATCACTCTGGTACATTTTTTGTCGAAATCGGATTGTTATGTCATCCAAGATGGCCGCCGAAATGTCAAAAGGTCTTTCTTTTATTAGAGATTTCAAAATTCTTCTTCACATGAACCGCTTTGCCCATGGTAGCCAAACTTAAAAGTTATGGTCCATGGGTGAAGCCTTTTCAGATTTGTTAAAATGGAGGTCATTGCTAATCCAAGATGGCCACCGTCTAACAATAGCATAAATTCTTAAAAAATCTTCTTCTCATGAACCGCTGGCCGGATTTCGACTAAACTTGGTAGAAATGATCGATTTACAATGCTCTTTCAAAGTTGTGAAAATGGTGACCCCTGGGTCAAAAATGGGCGTGGCCCGTGGGGTCAGATTTTATTTTTGACCGAATATGCTCATGTCAGAAACCAAATTGAAGGTATCGATGAGGCGATTGCTCTGGTGCAATATTTGTCGGAATCGGATGATTATAACATCCATGATGGCTGCCAAAAGGTCCATTTATTCAAGATTTTGAACGTCTTTTTCTCAGGAACCACATGGCCGATGCTGGCCAAACTTCATAGGAAGTTAAGATCCTTGGGTGAAGCATTTTCAGATTTGGTAAAATGAGTCATCGCTTAATCCAAGATGACCACCATCTAAAAATAGCACATTTTTTTTAAAAACACATGAACTCAATGTCACATTCTCCTCTGGTGTTCATGGAGTCAGGTGAGCGAATTAGGGCCATCATGGCCCTCTTGTTTCAATATAAAATCAATATTTGATGGAATTTCATGAAACAAAAGTATTTGGGGAGGGTGACTTTTTTGGTTATTGGTGAAAAAGTACTATCATTTAAATATTTTTTAGATTTAATATGTTTAATAGGCAAACGTTTGTCGGCAGAAAAACACTACAATCAGCTAAGTGGCATCCATTTCAGATTATCTGCCCTTACGTGATTGTAGTACCTACCTAATTCCTTGATAAAGGCCTTGGACTGAAATGTTGGAATGATGGGTCTTGGCTGTGGTCCCGTCCCTTTATGACCTTAGCTGTTTAGCTGTTGCTGGGACATTAAGCCCCATTCATTTCATTTCCTTTCACCCCAATTCTTATGCCATGACAAATCCACAACCCTCAGTCCCCCACTAGCACCAAAGTCAAGGTCATAATCTTAGTGCGTTCACAGACTCCAAATTGCTGGAAATTCTTTTAATTTCCATTCACACTGCTTCTTGATATTCATTTCAACTAAACCACCAAAGGGCATGCTTCGTTGTCTTCTGACAACTCTTGTTTTATTTAGACCAAACGCATGTACAGGATAAAATGAAAAGAAATATCTCCTTTTCCTAAAATCTTTTTTATTTCATATCTTTTTATTATTTTCAGTTCGTTGATGTGAAGGACAGGAAACGTTTCCTAAATGTCAAGGTCAGAGCAGAACACCGAACACAAACCAACCAGAAACTGCCGTCATTCCAACTCGACTCGACAGATTCAGAGTTTCTGCCACTGCTCAATCCAGGGTATATGACCTTCTGTTTGTTCTGCGTTTTCCTGCTGACCTACTTTTGGCCATTCAACACATTACCGTATTTCGCAGTGTATTGCAAATTTTTTCAGCCACATTTTTAATCCAGAAGTCACCCTGCGTGTTATGTTTAGGAAGGTAAATTTCAAACATTTTTCCAGCCGATTTCTGTGCCAGTTTTACCCATTTTTTATCGAAGAAAACAAGTAATGTTTACCCGGAAACGGAAACGGAAATATCAATTTCTGCTATGACGTTAAAATACGCATAGTGTTAAACACCAGAAAAAGTATAGGTAAGTACGGGTGAGGTAAGTGTTGATTGGTGATTTCGTGATGTTTTTGTGTTGCCCTGAATAGGGCTGTTGGTAGCCTAAGAAGGGCTGTTGGTAGCCCTAAGAAAAATAATGAAGCCATAATTACCAATTAACTGGTATTAAATGTCTGTTTGTAGCACATTACGGTCAGTCAGACGTTGCACCGCTACTGCTAGAGTGTGAAATTCAAATTAGCAGGTGCATTAAGAAATAGGAAAATGCATATTTTTTTGGACGCATATGAGAATCGTCTCCTAAGACTTTTTACGTTTTTTTTTCGTTACTGATGGTGAACACGTTTTGGTCTTCGCTAGTCGCATAATATACAATAAGCCCGGTTTTGTCCGATCCCGTCATACATAATATGTCATACATATCAAAGTCGTGCCGATCTTACCTTTGATACACGCCAACGCCATGTTGAACAGAGAGAACACACATTTACGATCAATTACTCAACACATATTTATCCATTTCGGGACACTATCACGCATTGAATAAAAAAGATTTGGCTCTGGAATGATCTTTTGTACATAATTTGTTAATTATTCCATAACTTTATGACATCGAAATTTAAAAGTCGAAGGTGCAGAATCCCCAAAATAAAGGTAAGACAAAAACTGGCGATGCGATGCAGTAACCAATAACACATATTGAAATATGTTTTTCCACCAATAAACATGTATAGTAGCACATACAAATCTTCTCCTAAGACGACGATTATCATGTTTTTGTCAAACTATGTTGTTGTTTTTTGTCAACATATTGTTTGTCAATATTGGTGTTTGTCCACATTTGTTCTACTTCTTAACAAAAGCATGTTTCAGCAGCACATGAGAATTGACTCCTAAGACTATTTTTATGTGTCCTGTTGGGCACTTTATGTGTACTTTTGGGCACATTTTACAATCTCGCGTTCTCGCAATATCGAGCATAGGTTGATCGCGAAAATGTGAAGTATAATCGCGAGATTGCGAGACAAAAACACACGATTCTATCATATTCAATCTTGCTTTTTCGCAACATCTCCCACAGATGGAGTTTTTGCTTCGTGATCTGCATCAACACGCATGAGCAAAACTAACCCAAATTTTCTGTCTGCAACACAGGGCGTTACCTGCGTTTTATAATTTGTTATATATTTCCAAAAGCGGAAGGCGAGATGGCGAAAATGGGAGACAATTCTCATGTCTTTAGGAGACGATTCGCATGTTTTCGCAAGACGGAAAAATTGCGAAGCGACATGATTGCAGATGAACGTTTTTAACTGGACAAACGTACCTTTGTCCTTTATCAAAATGTATGCAAAATGTAGATCCCGATGAGCCGGCTATTAACGAGACGTCTCATCAGGATCTACGCCTATTAACGAGCCGTCTCATCAGGATCTACGTCATTCTTACATACTTTATTTATACCAAAAATGACCCCTAATACCGCGTAATGTAACAGTTCCACACTTAATATGGAATAGTCCGTGTCAGTTACTTGGGGGTGAAATGTGTAATATAAATATTACAATCACAGATAACCACAGTGCATGGTTTCTTTATTTTATTTTAAAATAATCAGAAATGGCGAGTCTTAAATACGCTAAAGCCAGTCTATTTATAAACCGCTATACTATGATCTCTACAATACCACGCGCATGTTATGAAAAATCGATACGGGGAGAAATGTGTTGAAAGGCGACCAAACACACAACGATTTATTACCCGACAATGTTTTAACACGGATATATGCTCCGGATGAAATTGACATTACTTGGTGTCAACATCGGTACATTTACACGGTTGGTACGGAAATAGCAGCCGGATTTCATTATTTTCGGACCAAATTTTAAGGATAGTTTGCAAATCTCATTCGGTCTGAGATTTCAAAGTCTGAGATTTCAAAATCCGGTCCAGAACCGACAAACTGAAAATGTTAGTAGCCCTGGTTGCAATACCATAAACCATTAATCCAGACAAAGCCTCATTTGTCCTTTTCTGTCTTGAAATTAATTTATATTTGATGGGTGTCAATTTTTAATTGCCAGGATTAAATGACGTAACAAGTTTTCTCGATCTAGCTGGTGTCGCAGTCTCATATCGGTCAATTGTTGTGGGCTCACACGCGAGCCATTTGATGAATATTTAGTGAGGACAGTCGTTGCAAAGCAAAGTATCCTTATAACATGTGCGAGTAGCGTAGCTCCGGATACGCCTGCGCGTATCAGATCAGTACAGTATACGTTGATCACATTCAATCAATACGACTATAGTCGATATGTGTGTGTATCTGTGATACTGTATTAGCAGCGACTGCTATGTCTATTTTTAAACCCAATCAATAAACAGTGAATACACACTGCGTGTGCCAATATTTGGCTCGGTTACCGGTATTTTTATATATCGTCTTGGGGAAGCTGTCTGACACATGGCTGCCACGTGTTGTTGATTACGGGGCGACACGTGAATTGCGGTCTGTTCTGTTACAGACGAAAGGTAAATATAGTGGATTAAGTAAAAACATAATTTCTTCGCAAATAGTTCCAATAAATTTATTACATGCATCGTAAATTTTTAATAAGTATATTAATTGGTAAATACCGATCAACACAATTTTGATGATATAAATTCAAATTTATGCCTCAATTAGTAGCAAACTGTTTGTCACCGACTAGCTGCTTTGAGAACTAACCGCACATGTTCAGCATGTGTGCAGAAACACATTTCCTTATACTATTGACAAAATTTCGGCCGATTTTGTGAAAATTTAGTGTGCACTATTTACCAATTTTTTTTCCCCGATTTATTTTTAGATGCTCGTTTTACATCAATGTGGTCAATACACTGCAAAATAAAGTAACCACAAAAATATATTTTTCTTCTAAAATTATAAAAGTTAAAAGAAATTTTGTCAAATCAAATGCCTTGTCATGCTGTACATGTGGGCTGGAATCGTGTTACAGTACACCCTGGTTCAGTGTACATGTATACTTGCAGCCGTACGAGCATCAACGTCATCAGCCAGGGTGGGGACTGTGACGACATCTTACCTGACATGTTGCACGAAGGCGCGCCAGTTGCCGACTGCTGCCCCTGTATAGTCGGCTCCTGCATCTTCACCATTGACAAGGGCAGGATCAGGTACTAATCATATGTCATATGGGAAAGATTTATTGAAGATTCCCAAACGAAACAGATGAAAATAAATGGAAAACAAAGTGAAAACGATCGTTTTGTACGATATACATAGAAATTATTATTGTTTGTGTTGTTTGTGGTCGAAAATATATTTTTGTTAGCTCACCTGAGTGAAGCTATTGTTACCGCAATGTGTCCGTTGTCCGTCGTCCGTCGTCTGTCGTCTGTCGTCCGTGAACATTTTCAAACGTCTTCTCCTCGGTAACCATTGGGCCTATTGTCCCCAAACTTCATGGTCATGGTCCTTAGGTAGGGGGATTACAAAATTGTTAAAATGACGTCATCACGTAATCCAAGATGGCCGCCATCTAAAAATAGCACAGATTCTTCAAAAATCTTCTTCTCAAGAACCGCCAACCGGATTTCGACAAAACTTGGTGGGAATGATCGATCTACATTGCACTTTCAAAGTTGTTAAAATTGTGACCCCGGGGTCAAAAATGGGCGTGGCCCGTGGGGTCAAATTGGGGTCAAATTTTATTTTTGACCGAATATGGTCAGGTCATATATCAAATTGAAGGTATCAATGAGGCAATCACTCTGGTGCATTTTTTGTCGAAATCGGATTGTTATGTCATCCAAGATGGCCGCCGAAAGGTCAAAAGGTCGTTCTTTTATTAGAGATTTCAAAATTCTTCTTCACATGAACCGCTTGGCCCATGGTAGCCAAACTTAAAAGTTATGGTCCATGGGTGAAGCATTTTCAGATTTGTTAAAATGGAGGTCATCGCTAATCCAAGATGTCCGCCGTCTAAAAATAGCATAAATTCTTAAAAAATCTTCTTCTCATGAACCGCTAGCCGGATTTCGACGAAACTTGGTAGGAATGATCGATGTACATTGCTCTTTCAAAGTTGTTAAAATGGTGACCCCGGGGTCAAAAATGGGCGTGGCCCGTGGGGTCAAATTGTGGTCAAATTTTATTTTTGACCGAATATGGTCATATTATATATCAAATCGAAGGTATCAATGAGGCGATCACTCTGGTACATCATTTTTTGTCGAAATCGGATTGTTATGTCATCCAAGATGGCCGCCGAAATGTCAAATGGTCGTTCTTTTATTAGAGATTTCAAAATTCTTCTTCACATGAACCGCATGGCCCATGGTAGCCAAACTTAAAAGTTATGGTCCATGGGTGAAGCCTTTTCAGATTTGTTAAAACGGAGGTCATCGCTAATCCAAGATGGCTGCCGTCTGAAAATAGCATAAATTCTTAAAAAATCTTCTTCTCATGAACCGCTATCCGGATTTCGACGAAACTTGGTAGGAATGATCGATGTACAATGCTCTTTCAAAGTTTTTAAAATGGTGACCCCGGGGTTAAAAATGGGCGTGGCCCGTATGGTCAAATTTTATTTTTGACCAAATATGATCATGTTATATATCAAATCGAAGGTATCAATGAGGCGATCACTCTGGTACATTTTTTGTCGAAATCGGATTGTTATGTCATCCAAGATGGCCGCCGAAATGTCAAAAGGTTGTTCTTTTATTAGAGATTTCAAGTTTCTTCACATGAACCGCTTGGCCCATGGTAGCCAAACTTAAAAGTTCTGGTCCATGGGTGAAGCCTTTTCAGATTTGTTAAAATGGAGGGCATCGCTAATCCAAGATGGCCGCCGTCTAAAAATAGCATAAATTCTTAAAAAATCTTCTTCTCATGAACCGCTGGCCGGATTTCGACTAAACTTGGTAGGAATGATCGATTGACAATGCTCTTTCAAAGTTGTGAAAATGGTGACCCCGGGATCAAAAATGGGCATGGCCCGTGGGGTCAAATTGGGGTCAAATTTTATTTTTGACTGAATATGCTCATGCCATATATCAAATTGAAGGTATCGATGAGGCGATTGCTCTGGTGCAATATTTGTCGGAATCGGATGATTATGTCATCCATGATGGCCACCAAAAGGTCCATTTATTCAAGATTTTGAACATCTTTTTCTCAGGAACCACATGGCCGATGCTGGCCAAACTTCATAGGAAGTTAAGATCTTTGGTTGAAGCATTTTCAGATTTGGTAAAATGACAGTCATCGCTTAATCCAAGATGACCGCCATCTAAAAATAGCACAATTTTTTTAAAACACATGAACTCAATGTCGCATTCTCCTCTGGTGTTCATGGAGTCAGGTGAGCGAATTAGGGCCATCATGGCCCTCTTGTTTAAATATCTGGCTTTCCACTATTTAAACGCCTGTCGTTTCTTTCAACACATCATTTAGACATCGTTGTCACTGATTTTAATTTGAAAATGACGTTTAAACCAACAAAAACATCTTTTTCTAATTACAAACATGAAAATGATGTGAAAATGATGTGTAAATGATAGGCAAATCGTTCGTTTTGTGGAACCAAGAATAAACATGGACTAGCTATTGTCGGTAAAATCCGCCAATGGATTCTTGTCAATATAACATATTAAATTAGAAAACTACAATTTGAAGAATATTATTATTATATAGAGACCATTCATAGAAATGCTGTCATTGGCACAAATGGAGACGTAAGGGTGATTCTTAATGTGGGAGGAAACCGGTGTACCCGGAGGAAACCCATTTGTCCAGTCTGCCGACCACTATACCATCTTACATACTGCCCCAGTCAAGGATCGAACCCGGGCTTGTTACTGATTGCGCTAACCAGATAACCAATTAATAATATGTTATGTTTAGTGTATTTTCCAACTTATACGATTAGAATAAATCTGGCTTTATTAGCATTTAGAAACCAAATGCTTTGTTAACTGAGATCATTGCCCCTTTGCAGCGTTGGGAAGCACCTGATTGGCTTTGAGGATTTGAGTTCAGACGAGGACATTGAAGATCAGCGCGCGATAAAATCGTCCTGGGCCCTCACTCCATACTGGTCCCTCGTTTGTGGAGTCGAGGAGCGCGAAATTAAAGACATGAAAGTTGTTGGCAGACATTTCCAGGTTTGTGGAGTGTTGTGTTTGTGTGGCATGATTATTATATTTTATGCCCCCTGCATGACATCATAATTTACACCTGTCTGTCTGTCTGTCTGTCTGTCTGTCTGTCTGTCTGTCTGTCTGTCTGTCTGTCTGTCTGTCTGTCTGTCTGTCTGTCTGTCTGTCTGTCTGTCTGTCTGTCTGTCTGTCTGTCTGTCTGTCTGTCTGTCTGTCTGTCTGTCTGTCTGTCTGTCTGTCTGTCTGTCTGTCTGTCTGTCTGTCTGTCTGTCTGTCTGTCTGTCTGTCTGTCTGTCTGTCTGTCTGTCTGTCTGTCTGTCTGTCTGTCTGTCTGTCTGTCTGTCTGTCTGTCTGTCTGTCTGTCTGTCTGTCTGTCTGTCTGTCTGTCTGTCTGTCTGTCTGTCTGTCTGTCTGTCTGTCTGTCTGTCTGTCTGTCTGTCTGTCTGTCTGTCTGTCTGTCTGTCTGTCTGTCTGTCTGTCTGTCTGTCTGTCTGTCTGTCTGTCTGTCTGTCTGTCTGTCTGTCTGTCTGTCTGTCTGTCTGTCTGTCTGTCTGTCTGTCTGTCTGTCTGTCTGTCTGTCTTGCCTGTCTGTCTTGCCTGTCTGTCTTGCCTGTCTGTCTGTCTGTCTGTCTGTCTGTCTGTCTGTCTGTGTCCGTCCGTCCGTCCGTCCGTCCGTCCGTCCGTCCGTCCGTCCGTCCCGTCCCGTCCCATCCCGTCCTGTCCCGTCTGTCATTACTTGTCCAGCGAACATCCGTCGTCCGTCCGTCCGTCCGTCCGTCCGTCCGTCCGTCCGTCTTGTCTTGTCTTGTCTTGTCTTGTCTTGTCTGTCCCGTCTGTCCCGTCTGTCATTACTTGTCCAGCGAACTACTTCAACAGTTATCAGCTGATTCTCTTTATACTCGGTATACACCAGAACCATCAAGTGCAGGAGTATGTAACACATGTTTCGCTCTGCCCCCTATCCATCCAGCGCTGTGTCCTTTTTTATGCCCATGCCATCAAATGGTGAGGGGGTCATATAGTGTTACCGGCGTCCGTACGTCCCGTCCGTCTGTATGTCTGTCTGTATGTCCCGACATCTTAATGCTCAGGTAAATGTCTTTTAATTTATGTTTGCTTACACGGATCTATTTGATATTTCACACACGCATTGCTATAATGGTCCTCTACTGCCTGGCGACAAATCCAAGATCGTCGCTGCTAAGGTCTACTTGGTGCATATGAAACTTTAACACTCGGGTTTATGTCTTATAATTTCTGTTTCCTTGTATGGATCTGCTTGATACTTCGCACACGCATTGCCCGTGTACATTTACGTAAAAAAGTTTGTAAGAGTTTCTCCATCATGTAATATCTACACTTGAACATGTGTGACACACTCGCAACACCAATGACCAGTGCTTCTAAAATTTCAGAATGCCAATCGGTCCAGACGTAACTGTCGGACACTCGTATGTATAGGTCGAGAACGCTTTAACGCGAGATTGTAACATAGCCCTAACAGGAGACTCATGGAATAACATTGAACTTTATTTAGTAAGATCTGGCTCTGAAATTATCTTTCACACATAATTATTCCATAAATTTATGTTGTCGAAAGATAAGTCGGAGGTGCAGAATCCCCAAAAAAAAAAGGTAAGGCAAAAACCGGCGATGCGATGCAGTAACCAATAACACGTATCAAATTATGTTTTTTCCTCGATAAACATGTAGTGGTAGGACATCTTCTCCTAAGATGACGATTATCATGTTTTTGTCAAACTATGCTGTTGTTGTTGTTTTTTTGCCAAGAAATATTGGTGTTTGTCCATATTTGTTCTACTTCTTAATAAAAACATGTTTTAGCAGCACATGAGAATCGTCTCCTAAGACTATTTTTACATGTGCTGTTTGGGACATGTTACAATCTCGCGTTCTCGTGATATCACGCATTGGTTGAGCCAGAATTGCAAGGTATGATCGTGAGATTGCGAGACGAAAACACGCGATTCTAGCATGTTCAATCTTGCGTTTTCGCAACCTCGCCGTGCGATCTTTCGTTTTTGCGTCACTTGAGCAACCAAATGTTCTGTCTGTAATGCAGGTTAAGTCGCCCTGTGTTTTATAATTCGGATTCCAGCAAAATGTATTTCCAAAAGCGGAAGGCGAGATGGCGATTCTCATGTCTTTAGGAGACAATTTGCATGTTTTCGCAAGATGGAAACATTGCGAAACGACAGCTCTAGACGAATCATAATGCTGATTGCATTATTTTGGATTGCAGATAAACGCTTTTAACATGGCAGACGTACATTTGTCCTTTATCAAAATGTTTGCAAACTGTAGATCCTGATGAGCCGGCTATTCGTCGTCTGGACCTACGCCATTCATACGTAGGCCTACATTATTTATACCAAAAATTACCTCTAATACAGCGTAATGTAACAGTTCCAAACTTAATTTTGAATAGTCTGTGTCCGTTACTTGGGGGTGAAAGGTGTAATATAAATATTACAAACACGGATAACCACAGTGCATGGTTTCTTTATTTTATTTTAAAATCTTCAGAAATGGCGAGTTTAATAAATCACGTATCTTTACGCTAAGGCCAGTCTATTTACACCTGTCACAATTACCATGCGCATGTTATGAAAAATCAATGCTGGGAGAATTGTGATGAAAGGCGACCAAACTCACAATGATTTATTACCCGACAATGTTTTAACACGGATTTGCCCCGGATATGTGTCATAAAATGGATATTACTTGGTGTCAACATCGGCACATTTACATGGTTTGTACCGAAATATCAACCGGATTGGCATTATTTTCGGACCGAATTTTAAGGATAGTTTCCAAATCTCAATCGGTCTGAGATTTCAAAATTCGGTCCAAAAGCGACAAACTGCAAATTTTAGAAGCCCTGCCAATGACATGACCTTGACCTTTGTGATCTTCAAAATGGTGCTGAAACACTTAGCCATTTTCTTATGTCAAACAGTTTGTAAGACTTTCTCAAATGACTTGAAATTTGTGTAAATTTAAAGTTTTCTATTTTTACACACTATCTTCTAGTTAAGAGTCCAGTATGCCATTCGATGCATATCCATGTTTTACAAACATAATGTCTACTGTCTGTTTCACGAAAACTGCCCAAATTTTACGGCTATATAGACAATTCAAAAACAATATTATTTTCGATAATATTAAATTAAAGGAAAATTTAAGAATGAGCCTTCTTTTTATTTCGTGAAATTTGGTCAAATATTGGTTTTATTACGAAAAATTGGAAATTGGCTCCGAAACCTGGCTAGATATCTTGGAAATGAAAGTTAAATTTTGAAAATCAGTCCAGTATTTCTGAAATTCTAAAAATTTCCCCATGTTAAATCCCCATAGACATCTTCACTCTGTGAAGATGTCTATGGGGATTTGACATGGGGAAATTGTTTTTTTGCAATAAAATCAATATTTGACCAAATTTCATGAAACAAAAAGAAGGCTCGTTCTTAAATTTTGCTTTAATTTAATATTATCACAAAAAATATTCTTTTTGTATTGTTTATATAGCCGTAAAATTTGGGCAGGTTTCGTGAAACAGACAGTAGTTAATATTTTTCTTGACACTGGGTTGCCCCGTGCAGGCACCGGGGCGGGATCAACTGATCCTGAGAATAGTGCTGCAGTAGCCATTGCTTGTTGTAAAAGGCGACTAAACTGGCTTAACGATTGGGTTCATACTTTCCGGAACCCACTATACCGAATTTGGCCCTCATGTACATTTTTGGCTTTCTTGTATGTGAGAGTTGAGTCGGGCTATGCCCCATATATAAAAGTAAGATTAGCGCTAATCCTATTACTTTTAGGGGATGGGATAAATGATGCTGGTGTGGCGAGGGCCTGGCACCAGATCAGGTTGTTCTAATTTCAGGACTGAATATATATTTTGATTGTAAATATTGAGTTCTGAAGTTGGGATTTACCCCCCTTGGACAGGTGGATATGGGACTCGACCCCATTGACCCGTCTGCGTGTAGACTCCCTGAGGCTTGTACCTCTATGTCAGAAAAGCGGACGTTAAACCCTATTCACTCACTCACTCTTGACACTGGCAATATACCAGAACCATGGTTGGAAGGTCTAACAGGGTTCGCACAGGTCTTGAAAAACCCCTGAATATGACATCTGACTTGAAAAACCCTTGAAAATGATCAATTGCCTTGAAAAACCCTTGAAAAGCAATATTAACCCTTAAAAAAATATTGAATATTAAACGACCCACTTTGGTCAAAACGCCACCATCAAATTCAATTAATTGTCAAAATGACACCAGCCTTAAAGTCAATGGTCAAAACAGCTCCTGTCTTAAATATCAAGCTTTGTATCAGCTCCGGCTAAAAAGTTATCGTCCAAAAAGTCTGGTTAGTTGCTTTGGGAAATTATTTCCATCAAATTTCAAATCGTCGTCTTACAAAATTCTTCAGGTTGGTGTCCGGAAAAACTATTCCACTACAGATCACATTTACCCTACATTCACTGATTGAAATTTTAAAAGCGCGAAAACAAGAGTTGTTTTGTACATTTATCAATTTTATTAAGGCTTTCGACTCAGTATGGCGAGCAGGTCTCTGACAAAATCTTTTGTTTACTGAAATAAATGCAAATTATTCTGAGTTATATATAATATGTACCAGAATATTAAATTATGGTTTACATTCAATGGTGAACAATCACCATTTTTTGTTAGCAACATTGGATTGAGTCGGGGTGAAATTTGTCCTGGTTACTTTTCTCTCTCTATTAGATTTATAATTTTTTATGCCAGGAAATAACGGAGAAGGTGTAGAATGAAGCGATTGTGAAAGAGACGCGTTTTTATTATAATATTAATTCTGCTATATACTGACGACACAGTGGCAAGTTTCACTATCTTCTGGAATGTGGTTTCTTCAAGGAAGAAAGGAAGATGTATTTAAATGCATAATACTATAGAAGACTGAATATTCTGAAATTCCAAAAACTTATGATACGGTACTTCAAATCAAATTAAAAAATCTGCTACAAAATTTTCCAAGTTTATACGTGAAATGTGTTCATTATTATGAACACATTTCACGAATAACAAGTGATGCATAAATAATCAATGTATGTGAATTATGATAACATTATAACAAGTCTTACAAACAAAATATGCGTGATTAATGGTGACTAATATAAAAATACCTCCCTGCAAAACTTAGACCAATAATGCTATATTTCCTACTGTAAAACATGAAAATATTTTAATGCTACACGAGTAAGGTACATTCATGAAGCACAATACATGTATTATTGTCATTAAATACATTCAAGTTGTAACATGTAACCTGCATTTCCAAGAAAGTTCATTTGTAATAATTCCATGTTTTATCTGCCAGCTATTGCAACCAGCAAATGCTAAGTGGAACATGCGTCAACCTCCCTGGTAAAAATGCTAAGTATACGTTCAATTGAAGTAATTCTCATTGTGGACGGCAATGTTTAAATTATTATTATACAAATTACATGTATGTAGTTTATTAGCTCACCTGAGCGAAGCTCATGTGAGCTATTGTTACCGCAATGTGTCCGTCGTCGTCCGTCGTCCGTCATCGTCCGTGAACATTTTCAAACGTCTTCTCCTCGGTAACCATTGGGCCTATGGTCACCAAACTTCATGGTCATGGCCCTTAGTTAGGGGGATAACAAAATTGTTAAAATGACGTCATTATGGAATCCAAGATGGCCACCGTCTAAAAATAGCACAAATTCTTCAAAAATCTTCTTCTCAAGAACCGCCAACCGGATTTCAACAAAACTTGGTAGGAATGATCGATGTACAATGCTCTTTCAAAGTTCTTAAAATGGTGACCCCGGGGTCAAAAATGGGCGTGGCCCGTGGGGTCAAATTGGGTTCAAATTTTATTTTTGACCGAATATGGTCATGTATATATCAAATCGAAGGTATCAAAGAGCCGGTCGCTCTGGTACATTTTTTTCGAAATTGGATGGTCATGTCATTCAAGATGGCCACCGAAAGGTCAAAAGGTTGTTCTTTTATTAGAGATTTCAAAATGTTTCTTCACACGAACCGCTTGGCCCATGGTGGCCAAACTTCACAGTTATGGTCCATGGGTGAAGCCTTTTCAGATTTGTTAAAACGGAGGTCGTCGCTAATCCAAGATGGCCACCGTCTAAAAATTGCACAAATTCTTAAAAAATCTTCTTCTCATGCACCGCCAGCCGGATTTCGACGAAACTTGGTAGGAATGATCGATGTACAATGCTCTTTCAAAGTTGTTAGAATGGTGACCCCGGGGTTAAAAATAGGCGTGGCCCGTGGGTCAAATTTTATTTTTGACCGAATATGGTCATGTTTATATCAAATCGAAGGTATCAAAGAGGCGATCGCCCTGGTACATTTTTTATCGAAATTGGATGGTCATGACATCCAAGATGGCCGCTGAAAGGTCAATAGGTCGTTCTTTTATTAGAGATTTCAAAATTCTTCTTCACACGAACCGCTTGGCCCATGGTGGCCAAACTTCACAGTTATCGTCTATGGGTGAAGCCTTTTCAGATTTGTTAAAACGGAGGTCGTCCCTAATCCAAGATGGCCGCCATCTAAAAATAGCACAACTCTTAAAAAATCTTCTTCTCATGAACCGCCAGCCGGATTTCGACGAAACTTGGTAGGAATGATCGATGTAGAATGCTCTTTTAAAGTTGTTAAAATGGTGACCCCGGGGTCAAAAATAGGTGTGGCCGGCAGGATAAAATTTTATTTTTGACCGAATATGCTCATGTCATATCAAATTGAACACACTTTTTTTAAAACACATGAACTCAATGTCACATTCTCCTCTGGTGTTCATGGAGTCAGGTGAGCGAATTAGGGCCATCATGGCCCTCTTGTTTGAGAAATGTGGCATAATACCCTCACTACCTTTCATATTTTTGACTGTATATCGTGAGGAATTCACGAGCAAGGACTTGAAATAATGGCAATAACTGCATTCTCCTTATCCATACTTATGGAGAGAGAGAGTACATGTGGATCAAATCAGACACAGTCTGTTGTGTGTACATACAATCGTGTATATATATACATGTATAGACATGTATTTGTATATATACGTACAAGTACCACTCACAAGTATATTCTGTATCCTGCGTCGCTGGTGGATGGTCCACATTATGCAGCTCTGGGACTATAGACCTAACTAAGAGTGTGCCGTTAGGAGCTACACTGTCACAAATCCCATGAACCCCATTTTTTCAGTCAGAACAACATATGAGATAAACCATGTGGTTTTGCATTTTGTGCGAATTTTCATGCAAAATATTTGCAAAATTTACTATTTTCCGTAAATGATGTCGAAAGTTGATGAAATAGAATAGAATGCCACATTTATCATTAATATTTCATTAACCTCTGACGTCCTTTGCATAAAATATCACAGTTTCTTACATATAGAATCACATGGCCTGTCTAATGTTAGAGATGACGTGTCGATGTGTTGTAGGGCCGTGGCAAGTTACTGTTGCTCTACTCCACCATCGGCCTGTCCTTCATGGACCCAGACACCCTGGAGCTCGTGCCGTTTGTCATCCGCACCGACAACGGGTACGTTTTAGGAATTTTATATTATTTATTTTATTTTATATTGGTTTCCCAAAGCAAATGATGTCCAAATACTTGGGGTTATTACGATACCTTTAGTATTATATCTTCATTGTGAAAGGGGATATCTTGCTTTGCAATTGATATTTAGGCTGTACAGTCAGAATTTGTTACAGCGGCACACGTTACAGCGGCATATCGCCTCCCGGCACAATAAGCCGCCAAACCGATCGGCATGCTCTTTAATCTGCTCGATATACCGGCAAATTCGGCTTCCGGCACCGGCAGGGAATTCCCGCAAAGGAATACACAGTTTAAGTCTTATTTAATGTGTGTTATAATGGCGGCGGTACCCGGCGTTGCTGGTACCAGTGCTGTGACCCAGCTCTGTTATCCGGCATTATGTGCCGGAAACCGATATTCGGGAACCAGTCACTGACCATTTAATGTGCGTCATAACGGCTGATTAACCCCGACCTGCTGTCATAAATCGCGGCAATTAACATGTCGGTACCTTGTCACCTGCTGTGATGTACTATTTTGCAAACATCAATTAAGAAATGAACAGTTAGCAACTAAATTTACAAGTGATTAAATCCAGCAAGGACCGATAGATTGTAAATAAAAAAATATCATAATCGTGAACAATTTAAATAATTATCGTGTAACATTGCCTATGGGGCGAGTTCAGATAGGGATGAATCGTCATGGAAATATTTTAAGGGAAACCACTCTACATGTTTTTGCTTTGTATTTTTATAAATATTAGCATGTAAATTAAAACAAACTGTTTATTAAAATATGTGTTTCTTTTCTATATGCACATGTTTGCGAATTGCTAACAATAAAGAAACAATTTCACAGATAATCCGTATTCACCATGCGCTCTACAATTAACAACAGGTTCGCCTGCAGCCTAGACTTTGTCAAATACCGGATTAGCTTTGAATGTTGTTGGTTTCCTTCATATAAAATTTGTATATATGCATTGCTTTATCAATGTGGTGACAAATAAGTATATATCTCGCCGATAATGCTAATGTAAAATGACAGTAAATAGCGTCGATACAATGCGTGGTTACCAATTACCGACATGTTCCAATTACCGGAATTATCACGACAGTCCGATAGCGAGGAGAAAATTGCCGATTCTTTATACCGGCATATTCGTTATAACGGCAGATTCATCTCTGACGAACTATGCCGTTGTAACGAATTCTGACTGTATCTTTATCATTCATTTACGTAATATTTGAACCAGATTATTCTCCACTCGTCGATAGGCAAGAGGGGATATAGCATTAGTCCATGTATGTGTGTGCGTGCTTACGTTAGTAACTCATTTATCAATAAGTTATTAAGCGCTTCACTGATTTTGATAATATTTGGCAACAATATGTGTCTAGGGCTGGTGCTTTGTTTTGCATACAACCCAAGTCCGACCGCCAAGGTCAAGGTCACTGAGGACTTACGTTCACCTTGTTTGTAAGGCATATGCATTAAAATGCTTTTGTATGCCCGTTTGAAAAACTGGACGTAATATGTATTCAACTTGTGAGGGCGGGTGGGTGGGCACAGTTTGTCCACACAATATCTAGAGCAAAGCTCCAGATTAGGTGCGTATTGGCATATTTTACGCACTTATTTTAGCAGAATACGCATTGATTATCAAAAGTGGGAGTACAAAATACTCACAGCAATGTGAAAATACGCATTGATTTTCAAATTCAGTAGTGAAAATACTGTAATAAAGTTGAAATTTACTTAGTGATTTTTTAATTGTTTTATTATTTTTTTCGTTTTCTCCATATTTTATAAGGAAGAAAACATCTATAATACATTTGTAAAAGTAAAATACGCATTTAATTTGAAATCCGGGGGTATTGTCGATTTGCAATGCTTATGAATTATATGTCGGACCAATGAATAGTCTATAGTATAAGGTTTTTTGGTGTATTTACATTCCCACAGGTACCTTAGAGCATATCAGCTTGGTTGTCCTCTTGACGACCTTGGGCAACCTTTTTAATATGCAAATTAGTTGCCACCATTAGCGGAAAACATAGCTCTACAACTATGCACTACAAGTTCACACAAATGGTGTCTATACCTATGTTTTCATGGTCAAGGATGACACTGGTCGCATTTCTACAGTGATTACATGTATACATTTTCTCATTATGCAAATTGGTTGCCTCCATTACAGAAAATCCTATTTTCTTTTATAGCTCTGTAACCATTTATGATAAATTCACTAAAATGGTTTTCAGACCCATGTTTTCCTGGTCTAGGATTTCAATACAGTCAAACTTACATTAAGCGACCACCCAAGGGAGACACCAAAAATGGTCGCTTAGAACAATGGTCTCTTAACAGAAAATCGAAAACAAAATGGAAATCTGGGTACTGGTATGTCCAGTTATATGGTTTGACATTCGGAATTCATGCAGGCCATGTTCACCACGCTCGATATATCAGCTGACACCTGCTAGAGATCCTCCACTTGTTGCTAGCAGATGCGCATCGAGATCTCATCGCTGGAGCGCATGTATGTCGCCACGTGGCAGGTTGTTGGAATTCGGTATCCAGTGACCAGTTTGGAGAACAAACTGCTATCGGGACGGGAAAGGGTGGTCTGAAGGGCCTGACGCTCTCAGTTGGTCACAGAATGGTTTGATTCATTCCCGATCTCAGCGTATCTCTCTGATGCTATGCAACAGTGTACTCCAATGAAGTGCACTGTTCATCATCACCAAGCAAGCATAAGGAGGAAGGTGATAAGAGAAGAAAGCTGGACAGTGACGATCAGTAGCGGATTGCCACAGAGCTAGCAAGGCATCCGTTGGACGTCGAGAGTGACGTCCTCTACAAAATTGTCAATGGTGAGGTAGCTCCCAAAGATGTTGATGTGGAAGATGGCTACATTATTCCGCATCTCTCTGCCGTTCGACTTCCATGCCAAGTTCACCAGTCAAGTCAAGACGATGGAGCAACTTAAGAGAGGCGTGAAGGTGGCAATACTGTATTTGACCTAGATGCCATCTTCATCCGTCATTTGTTGGTCGGGCAACAATGACAGTTGCAACTGGAACCCATTTTCCAGTACGAGTTGTGTGCTGTTCCACCCTCTATCATCGACGAGTATTGCTGCTTGAGGAAAGGAAACAAATCTTCACTCGCCAATCGTCTCGGTATACCGCAACTTGGAGCTCCAGATCCGGACATCGTCATCTTAGATGCACAGAAACTTTTCTTTCACATCGTCTGGCCACACGGAGGAGTGGCATCCGACCTCTTTTAGAGCATTAAGTCCTGCCTCTCGATTTACCCTACTTCCATTGAGAAAATATTGGTCTTTGACAAGTACAACGATAGCTCAGCCATAGATCACGAGCGGATGCGACGTGCTGGTGAGGGTTCTACTGACTATAACCTGACCATCAACAGGCCCTTACCCAATCGTGATGCCAATCTAAAGAATAATCACAACAAGCGTGAACTCACCTGCGTGGTATCCACATTCAATCTGGGTGATCACATATCTATAGATTGCCGGGATGACGGCAGCTTTGCACACGATGAGGCACATGTCACAATGATTACATCTGTTGCAAGCTTCCGAAATTGACAAGGCTGTCGTCCGCGACTTCAGCGATGATACATATATATTTGTGGCTGAAATTATATTGTTTTTCAGCAATTACTAACTCTATATCTAATCCTTGAATTTATTTTAAGTCATTCCCCTGAATGTATACACCCAATTACCATGGTGAATGTGTGATCTCAGACATTCAACACAACGACCATGTGTCGTTTTGTTGTCCGCCTGCAATCGCCGAATTCATCGATTCGTGACTATTACCTATATTGTGGATTGATATGTATACATCATTAATACAATAGTTATTCCGATACATGTTCGTATAATTATGTCAGTACATGCTCCTAGTATATCCATATATGCCGTTCACATGTTTTTGATGACATCCTGTGACTGTTATTGCTACTGGCTATTATGTTTGATCTTATAGTGAACATTTCCAATATTCCACAGACGGTTGTAGTTGCCACAGACATCAGATGTACCATCTATTGTGTGTGTACAGCTGGCGATGTGTGTTGGAATTCAATCACTATAAAGGATGATGGAACAGGAGGTGCACATCAAATAGATGCCGATTCTGTGGATGTGTGGTATCAGACTAAAGCAATTGCAGTAGCTATAAATTATCTAATTATTCTTTAATGAATCCAAAGTTTAAAATTGTTAGTGCATTGGTAGTTATGGACACTATGTACAGTGCTTGCATTAGATTTGTAGAAACTGCACGACTACTGAGAAAATCCAAACATTGATGATTATGAGTACCTAATTGAACAAAAGCATATCATATATTATACCCCAAAAAGAAATGGGGGTGGGTGGGGAGGTGGGGCTAATAATAAAACTTCAGTACCATAGTAATTATGGCATGTGTACAGTGGTGGCCACATAGTCTTGAATAAGGCACTACTGTGCATGCACTGCTGGACCAGCAGTGTATAGTCCATAATACTGCACAATAATAATACTTTATAAATGCATTGATTGTAATCCTCGACCATAAAAACTTGAAAGTCTTGAAACTTTTTCTGACAAATTATCCCACATAGTAGCAGGGCTATCTAATGGACTGGCTCGATGGGCGTATATTATGACCTTCGGCACTCGTTCGTTTATTCAATAACTTGTTATTGTCGAGCCCGCTTGCGGAAATCGAGACATAGTGATATCGTCCGTAATCTGCGTTAAAGTTTTTAAATACCTTATATCTCTGCAGTCCTAAGCCACATTGACTTGAAACTTTGTATGCTTATTGGTCATCATCCATATATTCATTCTGTATCCCACTCATGCGGCCCCTGTGCCCCTAGGTCAAGGTCAAATGACTTGGAGAAGTTTGCGTTAAAATTTTATGTCAAAATTTGCGTTTTCACGTACCTACTATCTCTGTAACCTTAAATCAGATTTGCTTGAAACTTTGTATGCTTATTGGGCATCATCCATATATTCATTCTGTGTCGCACTCATGCGGCCCCTGTGCCCCAAGGTCAAGGCCAAATGGCTTAGAAGTTTGTGTTATTATAAAATCTGCATTAAAGTTTTTACATACCTTATATCTCTACAATTGTTACTCCAATTTACTTCCAACTTCATTCTACAGCCTGCCCATGTGGTCCACATGCCCAAGATCATGGTCAAATGACTTTGAAATTTGTGTTAAAGTTTTTACATACCTTATATCTCCACAACACGTACTCCGATTTACTTCAAACTTCTTTATTATCATCCATATTTTCATTCTATAGCCCACCCATGCGGCCCACATGCCCAAGATCAAGGTCAAATTAATTTAAACTTTGTGTTAAAGCTTTTACATACCTCCACAACCCTTAATTCAAACTTCAAATAAATACACTCTGCGACCATCAAATGCCTCGGCGGGCTCGACATGCGGGCCTCGGCCGCAGCCATCTGGTATTATCAAGGCTGCTAGTGAGGGGATTAGCTTAGCTTGAGTGCCTAGAATGCTGTACAAACATACTATGTATCCCGTTAAATCTGCTTCTTTGCGGGTGTACATGTACTTGGTAAATGTACTGTAGGGAATTTATCTCTGTTGCACTATAGTATAAGTACATGTTATAAATGTTCTGCTCTCACCCTTCAGAGGGGCAGTGCAGTAATTATTACCAGGTGAACCACAGGTTGGTTTATTTGTATGGTAAAAGGCTGGAATACACAAAAAGGTAGTTTCAGAAATACAGCAATTATGAGCATGATGAATATCAGAATTGTGTAGATCTTACGGAGTTTGTTTGCATACGGTTCAACTAGATCTTACACAGACAGTAGTGGTTCACGACCCATATACAAGACTTTTGAGATTAATAGAGTTACATATTCATAACTAACACAGACATGTGTAGAATAGTATACAAGCATTGTAGATCCATTGCAGTCTGATATGTGAGCAGATGAAACCTAGTTAATACACACTTTCTAAATAATACTGCCAAGTTAGTAGTGAAATACAATAATACTGGCATAATACTGGCATAATACTGGCAACCTAGTGATGAAATACTATGGAAGATTTACACTTTTGAAAATACAAATTATGTCTTCCACGAAAACCCATGACAAAGGTCTGCTGTTAAAAGGAAATTATGAAAGGGACGGTTTTGTACCACAATACTGAGACAAATTCGAGGAGGCCTATGCGATTATCATGAACGCTAAAAATTGAACCCAATATGTGAATTAATTGGGTGAAGCAACGTTATTTTCACGAACTTTTGCAAATGGCGATAAATAAAACAGGGGAAGTAACTACATAGCGAGGTCCGAACATGAGTGTCCTCAATTTAAAACTACAAAACAGCAGCACACTCCCTGTCTGATATCTACCTGATATCACAATATAATCACCTACCGATATTTGGATTGTTACATGTTCTAGGATTTAGATGTTCTGTCTGTCCGTCCGTCCGTCCGTCCGTCCGTCCGTCCGTCGTGTCTGTCCGTCTGTCCCTGTCCGTCTGTCCGGGCACACATTAGGGTACTTATGTGGCTAGCCCCACAGGGTTATGGACTTCGTAAAGGATAGGGTTGGTTACAATTAGCCACCTAAAAAATCCTTTTATGTGGCTAAAAATCGTTTTATGTGGCTAATATTTAACATGTGATAAGCCACATAAGTATCCATTTGTAAGAACGTCCGTCCGTCCGTCCGTCCGTCCGTCTGTCGCTCAAGTTTTATTTGATGAAATGTAACCAAATTCAGTACAGATATTTATCGTTGGAAAATGGGGAACCCTATTCATTTTCAAAACTCATTTCATTACAATTACCCTGGCTACTGATTGTCCGTCCATCCGTCTGTCTGTTTATTTATTTTAAAGTTTTTGTAAGAGTTTCTCAAATCACCTATTATTTCTGTTTGCCTTCAGCTAATATCTTCATATCGCACACATAGATTACATCATTTACATTCATACAATTACCCTCACTACCGATCGTAAGTTTTTGTAACAGTTTCACAACTGACCTATAATTTCTGTTTACCTTCAGCTAATATCTTCATATTGCACACATACATTACTTTGTAACGATACATCCTTCCACATTAATATAATTACCCTCGCTACTGATCGTACGGCCGTCCGTCTGTCTGTTTATTTATTTGAAACTTTTTGTAACAGTTTCTTAAATAGGGGCCCTAAGTGTGTCGACAGGCCACATTTTCTAGTTATAGTAGTTTTAACTTCTGAATGGTTAAAACCACAACGATAAATTTAGTAACCTTATCACAAACAAAGACATTATATTGGTAAAACTCTGTATCAAGTAAAATATGTGATACTACTTTCATATAATTTAAATGTGCTATATGGAATTGACATAAATACATTAAGTTTTTGCGCACTCATCGTTCATTTAACCTTAAATACTAACCTTGCTAAACTGCCAGTGGATATTCCGGTAAAATATTATAGCACTGCTATCATAATGATTTTAGAAGTGCAATGAGGTGCATTTGCTAACAGATATATTAAGGATCTAGTAAAAGAACAATCCTGTCATGAACCGCACTGGTTGATGATGGTATAGGGGAATATACGGCATTGTAGAATGAGATGTTAATGGTACACGTTAGAAACCACCGACATAACAAACAATATGAATTATGGAAAGGTTGTGATGACATACTGGGATACAGTATGAGAAAACGTTGACCGTTTAGTGCAATTTGTAATGAGCACGCTTCTCACCAATGCCTGGGTTTGATCCTCGACTGGAGCAGTATCTAAGCTGGTATAATGGGACATGTGGGTTTCCCCCAGGCACTCCGCTTTCCTTCCACATTAAGGACCACACTTACACCTCCATCGATACCAACAAAAACACTTGTATAAGTGCTCTCCTGCTTGTTTGCAATTGTTGTGAAATAAAGTTCAGTATGATGTGTAGGGAATTGTCTTGTTGATACACTACACTGTTCCCATGGAGAGGCAGATACATGTGACTGTTCGTCCATGTTAAGCATTGTGTAGACCATCGGTCCCAGCACATCCTCATGAGAGCATCAGATTCCGATATATTGGTGATTGCGTAATATATGCATTGCCAGTTACACATTTTACATACTTCAAAATATTTTTTTGAATTCTTGAACTGTTAAAGAAATGTATAATTATCCAGGCCAATAATTACTCCCATTCCAGTACACTGAGCAGCACATATGACTGACTTATGCTATCATTCCTCCAAGCAGCAAGTGTTTGTGATTCTGTTTGCGGCTTTGTCCATTGAAAAGTAAAAGCATAGTAACTGTTCATAAAAGCAGTCAATAAGAACATTCGCTCCACACCTATTGCTGATCGATGTACTAAACTTGGAAAAGATATTGTGCACTGAGGACACCAGCACTGCACTACTGATAGCTTGTTACACTGAATCAGATGCTTCAGCAGCCAATTCTATGAAATATTCATCTTTATGCAATGAAGATTGACATAGTTTGTCATAAACAGATATTCTCTGAGAGAACTTTTCTTTGTTGCGCTGTTCCAAACATGCATATATTTGAAATCATGGCAGTGTACCCCAGTTACCAGATGTGTTCATGTGTCGCTGGACAAGACAGCAGCATATGGTTCACAGCCTCTGTTTATTACAGATGTGTATTCAATAGTAGCATATGCTCAGATCTTTAGCTGCAAGAAATGCATCATATATAAAGGTTCTGTATATCACATTGTTGTTCAACATACACAAATCCCCACTCAATCAATCAATAAGATACCGCTGGTACATTGGCTTGGATTTACAAGACAGATATATTACATCGCCTGTCAGCATGATCAGTATAATATATATTGCAAGTGTGTTTTTATTGCACTTGTCATAGGATCACCAGTATTGTCTCGACAACGCGATGCCTCCTAGTACCAAATTACGCGACCACAAAGAAAAATCAGTCTATTGTAATAATTGAATGTACTAGTCAACGTGGGTTTGACATGAGGTTTAATGTCAGCTAGAATGTGAACTTGCTGATGCCCACAGAAAGTATTGGAATTGTCCAATAATAAACTGTCAGTGCATAGCTTTAATTATTGGAGTATGAAATTCTATAAAGTTTCATTTTTTAAATAAAGTAATACTAAAGGTAACAGTTCAATGCGATAACACTGTAGAACTATTGACCTTAATAGCATATCAATACACACGAAAATAAAATATATGCAAAGTAACCAACAATGTCATCAACGGCGTAGAGTGAACAGTTCGTAGTAAAATTGAACCCGAGTACCCGTACAAACGCCTACATGTACATGTACATGATGGATCGTGTTTGATTATCTTTTTAAATATTGTTACTTGCCGTGACAAAGGGGACATAAGTATGCAACCGGTCTAGCACCTGTAGCCTATTTCACCAACATTCCAAAGTATACTTTTCTAGCAAAGTATGCTTTCAGGGAGAAATTTTCAATTTAAGGATAAATTTATTAATTTTTATTATATTGAATTTATTACATTATCACAGCCAAAATGGCTGTGATAATGTAATAAATTCAGTATAATAATTCTGAATACTTTTAATCATCAAATATATGCAGTCGTTAGTTCTGTATGACATAATGCATTTCGGGAAAGGTATACTTTGCAATTTTGATGAAATCGGCTACAGATATGCATGTACAAATGTACATGTACATCTGTTTGCTGCGTCCAATTCACTATCCGTGTACATGGATGTGTCAGCTGGTCTGGACTTTTAAACCTGGTCGGAATATCAATAAATATATTTTTTGTGCTGAGAGAAGACATAATTATGACATTGTAATTTCAATGCATGTATAACTCCAATCAATCAAAACTCCTTCTGAAAACATGTAAAATCATTTCAAAATGTATGTGCAAGTTCCAAGAAGTGGTACTCACAAGTCATCTTGTATGTACTTATATACACTGTATGACTTGTGTTTCCTTTGCTCTTCTCACACTGCCAATGACAAGTAAATTGTGCTTAAGTGCTAATACATTAAATTGAATTGAATTGTGACTGATTATACGTTGGTTATTTTCAGCTGATATTGCTAAAGCAATAGCCAATTTATGTCGCTCTCTATGCCTTTACGACTAGTCAGACTGGGACCTGAGAATGCAGGAAATGGCGTTTTACGCCTCTTACATTTTCAAAATTTACCGTGGAGCATGCCCCCGGACCCCCTAGCAACATCGGGCCATTTGGGCCCTCAAGACTGGGCACTGAGGATGCAGGAAATGGCATTTCCCCCCCCCCCAATAATTTTCCCGTTCCGCCGCCTAGTATGATGGTTATGGTTCATATATTGAATTTTTAAATAAATTAATTTCGAGTGAGCGGTAGCGAGCACGAAATTAGTTTATTAAAAATTATAACTTACTTACTGATTGCCCCGCCTTCTTCGTCTACACATGTTTGCTTCAATGCAATGCTTCACCCATTCGCGCTTTCGACTTGGGATACTACTAAGTTATTGGCCGTTTGACAACGCAGCACACATGTATACGTCACAACATGATGCATGCTATGTGCATTTCTGACAAGCCGTGACGTCTGGATCTAAATATAACTTTCTACATATTGGAAAATTTAATGAATAAATTTAGTGGATATTGGAGAAAGAGTCCCATGTGATTAATTGAGACATAATGCTATTCTTTCATTGGTCGAGAAACTAGGGCAAACAATAAATATTAAAATTGCTTGTTATTTCTGTATTAATACAACACCACATCCAGCATGCTCATTTCAAAACATAACAAAGACAAGGGTGGATTGGGTTGGCTAAAGGTATGGCGGCCAACATATATGTACATTACTTTAATTAATATAGCACAAGTAGTGTGTCAAAATCTTGTTTTTGCATCTTGAAGCAATTAATAACTTAAAAGTTATTGTCTTTGAGCAATACAACACAAATTATCAATACAAATATTAAAAGGTCAGGTTGGCCATAAAATGTGTTTGGAACAAATCTTAAAATAACATTTTATTGTCTCGCCCGCGAAGCGGAAAGCGAGACATATGTTTTGCTTTTCCGGAGTCAGTGTCGGTGTCGGCGTTGGCGTCGGCGTCATCATTCAATGTTAAGTTTTCGTGTTACGGTCATTACTTCAACACCTTATCAGCTACAGTCATCAAACTTTATACATATAAGTATACCAGCCTGACATGGCGTTGTTTACATGCTTTGTTTATATAAACATTGGTGTATAAATAAACATAGAATTCCTGTAGGTATTTCCCTGTTTATTATGGCGCGTCGCTATAGTCATGATCGATATATTGCGATTGATAAAACAGTTTCTCATACTGGAGCAGTGGGTAAACTGGCGGCCAACGGTGGCACTTTATTTTAATTTTTCACTGCATGCGTTCGATCCTCACTTTGGCCATTATATTTATATATATATTTTTTTAAATATTGTTTTTGTGTTTTCTTTTTCTTTTTAATGCATCGTTATTACATGTAACAACAATTGACATGGTAATTATGAACCACATGCATCCATGTTTATTTATTTATTTGTTTATTATCTGAAGTGAGAGGTTTATTTTTCGACATGGTGTTCTCCGTAACATATTTGCATTTGTAGTGATTCGAGGAGAACTTTCACAATAACACACGAATGTGCAGAATGCATTTCACAATGGTTAGGTTCAAAGTGAAGTGCTCTATAATGTTGTGTAAAATTTAATGCACGACTGTTTCGGGATGTGTCTATTACCTTTGGCGCCAAAATAGTAAAAGCGAGAGAAAATGTATGCCTTTGGCAGGATTCGAACTCACGACCGTTCGATCACCAAACAGCAGATCTACCCACTAGAGCACTAAACGATGTTACTATTATTAGCAATTTTATCGAATGTTAATGCGTTTGCGCTGGTATACAAATACCATGTCTACAACATATGACGTAAACTATTTAAAAATAGCACGTGTTTACAATAATATTTACAATAATAACGCGCCAGCTCAAAGCAGTACACCTCTACCTTTACTATGATATGTAGATGAATATAGGACTATTAAAAAAAAATCCGGGCTCCAGGGTCAAGGTCAAACTCTATTTCTTTCTATGCTACAAACTGAACATTAATGCATGAAGACACGTTTTCTCGTGCGCTCTGTACACCTTACCTGTAGAGAGAACAATAGCCTTCTCCAGTTGAACACTTGTGCATGTGCAAGCATGTGCAAATTTCCAGATTGAGCACTTAATGTCCAGCTAAATTATTACAGGTAATTTATACAGGTAAATTATTATACCTGGGTATTACATTTCCGTAAACTGTGTTGACAATATTGTGGCAATATGTGGACCTGTGCAGATATGATATGTACATAAATATAGGACTATTATAAAAATTCTGGGCTCCAGTAGCGAGCATTTTTTTTTTTTTTTTTTAAACTTTTTTTTTTTTTTTTTTTAAACTTTTTTTTTTTTAAACTTTTTTTCCATTTTTAGCCAGATTTTTTTTTTTAAACATCCAGGCTATTGGATTGGCGAAAGCCAGACGGGCAGGCGGGCGGGCAGGCGGCGTCCACAATCAATGTTAAGTTTTCGTGTTTGAGTCCATTTCTTTGTTACTGTAACACATAGGACCACCAAACTTTCACAGCTTCATAACCAAGGGGTGCCCACCACATACAACTATCCAACATATGACCATTTATTTTACCTTCACCTATTATTTCTACGTAATTGACTTAGCCATTTTCAACGTTAACTTTTTAACGTACGTCTGGTTAAACTTTTTTGATTAAACTTTTTCATTATACTATATCTCTGCAACTGCTTCGCCCATTACCTTGAAACTTTACATGGGTGTTTATCATCATCCATATTTTCATTCTACCCCCCAACCGTGCGGCCCCTGTGCCCAATGTCAAGGTCAAATTACTTTGACTTTTTTGTGTACTATATCTCTGCAACTGCTTCGTCCGTCCGTCCGTCTGTCCGTACGTCCGTGTGTCTGGTTAAAGTTTTTCCATCTACTATATCTCTTTTTTTTTAGTGTCCATGCCTCGCCCCAAGGCGCGACATGCAGGCCACGGCCATCTAGTCTACAAAAAGTGGGTATACCGGTAATTATGTTATCCAAGTGTCTATGCTTGGAAAAAACCTGGCCTTCGTGGCTTTGTCTCGTTTCTTGTTTTTTTTTTCAAATTCTTTTTCAATTTTTGTCTAGTAGCATAAGGTCGTAAGTGCTATATACCAACTATTATCATATACTAAAACAATTATTGACTAGTGAGCCATAGAATATAATCTGATATTCTATGGCTCACTAGTCAATAATTGTATAATATGTTCGGGCCAGTGAAAATTGCTTTCTGGCCCAGGCTCGAGGTCCTATTTTAGACTATATTTTCCTATTTTATTCCTATTTTATTCCTATTTTTTCACCGTCTGAATTCCTATTTTCCTATTTTTTTTGGACCCATCTCTCACTTGACGGCCTGCTAGTGTAGCCAGAGACCAGCCTCCACATACTCACAGTATGAGTACAATCACACAGTTGACTAATCAGTGATAAACCATTTATAAAGTTCACAGAAAGTCTTGTGAAATACATCATCTACACCTGTCATAAGTTAAATAAGCTTGTTTTTGTCTGATCCTGACCAATAGTAACTTGTATAGTCACACGGTATGTTTACATGTATTATCTTATAGTTTTGTTCGCGACATCAAAGCTACTTCAGTGACTGAATGGCGAACAGCGTAAGCCCTGATCAGACTGCGCAGATGTGCATGCCAAATTGTGTCTTAGAATACTGTTCGTGGATGCTGTAATGTTCCATTTATCAACTGGTGGTACATTTTAAAAGAAAAACACATCAATTTTCTCAATGTATGTGTAGTAGTGTTGCACCATTCACATTTTGTGGGTGAATAACATTGGACTGTTCTAAATATCAAACGATATAATGGCATAACTATTCCGATGCTATTTTTCGGATACTTTATGAAACACTGGATAAAATGAGTACATGTATATACTTTGTAAAACTCTCACAGAACTCAACGCCAAACTAAAAAATGTGGTCTATCGACACACCTCTATATGACCTTAGTTGTTGCTGGTTACTAAGAGGTTACTGCATGCAACTACTGCAATATGATTTAGGAATCTAATTTTTCATAATTTTTCATAATTTTTAATAGTTGTGTGGGGGGGGGGGTGGGGGGGGGGGGGGGGGGGCTTAATCTAAAAAAACACCTCAATTGTTCACATTTGTCTACAAGCACCATTTTTGGACTAGTACTAGTGTTAGATATGGCCATGACATTTCATTTTTTCGCGGTAATCAGCTACAAATATGCATGTACAAATGTACATTTGTTTGCTGCGTCCAATTCACTACCAGTGTGTCAGTCATGATGTGACGAAGCTACTCAGGCAGTTCCAGAGGCGGCGTAGTCGTCATCAGGCGTCACTCGTTTCTCTCTCAGTGTTGAGAGAAAATGCGTACTCTCATTATACGTCCAATGTGCAGGGGCCACATGAGTCGTTTAGTTTAAACATATTTTATTGCTCTTTTTTTTTTTACAATTTACAATAATTGTACAATAAACAAATTTCTGGTAAAGAGAGCAAACGGGTTGGGCTACAAGTTTTTACAACGTTAGCTACAGCCCTTCCCAAATTATTGATGTGTCGATGTGTGGGCTCTTTGAAAGAGGGTGACTTTCTTCTCTATGTCCAGGTGTGTGATGAGCTTTGTGCCTGGTTCTTTGTCCTGGACCACTCCAATTATGCCCGCTAGTTACCAATTCACGTCAGAGATATGGTCGAGCTCTTTGTGAAACATCCAGCAGTGTATTTGGAGTATATGAATGGAAACTTCACGGTTCAAAGATACAAGCACAGGTTCAGCCTCATGGCAAACAATCAGCGCCACGAACAGAGCAACAAACGTCTCCAGGGAAATGGTGCAGCTTCTGACTTGTTTGATGACACTGATGCCATATAATTGTTCATTTTGGCTGGGCCAGACTGTGTCGGAATGATTGAACAGTACACCAGGCCTGACAGAGACGCTGATTGCACTGACAGTAGAACTGGAGTCTTTAAGTCTGGAATATGTTCACATGTAGCGCATCAAACAATTTGTTGTGCTCATGTATAGTAAGATGTGTGGTTCAGCAAGTGTCAACGAAGCTAGACACCATTTCTTCTCCAATGGCAGTCGTTCGCTCAATAATATTTTGCCTACCCATGCTGCTCTCTTTGAGCATGTCAAGAGGTCCGTGCTCCAATCCAGTTTCATCTGGAGACAGTCGATCTCTTGCCACCAGACAATCCCTGTTTTTAGTCACTGGGGAACATGAGCGCAGCAGCAATGGCTCCCTTTCTGGACCACTCTCGCAGATGCAAGTAAGTCCTATGCATTCCTCTTGCACTGTAGCTGCACAAAAGTGTGCAAGGGGAATTGCACATGCTGCCAGGCAGGTCTTCGTTGCAAGGCACTGTACAAGTGCGAGTGTGGCTGCGTAAACAATGATGAATGGACGATTGATGGGTGAGCAATGATGGTAGCGAAAAACTGTAAATATAGCCAGTTTGTAGTGGGAAGGAAACATGTTATAGATGCCATGTTATTATTATTTTCTAGAATACACTGCAGCTCTATTATAACGCGATGGTCGGTGTCCAATATTTCAAATTGCGATCGAATCCGATCACGTTATAATATTTCGGGACATGCACGGGTACTGGTATCATCCTCATTTCGGTTACCAACTATTGCTGGAATTCCATTAGCAACGGACCCATATAAAATCATGTCATTTGAAGTAATTATTAATAATGACTATGACATACAAACTTGTATTAATGTATTAAACATATGAGTTATTTATAAAATCATGCTTATTACGTTGTATAGTGCTCGCGATAGACAGACATCATATAATGATTGCCATGGGCTGCAGTGTAAACAATAGACCACGTGATCCCATACCCAGATAATGCTGAATGTATTGTTTCAGATTGCACACAAACACCAGTCTATTTATAGAACACTAAATATTACACCTGTCACAATTATGAAAAATCAATACACAATGTACTGGGAGTAAAGTAGAGAAAGGCGACCGAACACACAACCATTTATTAGTGACAATTATGTGTTAACACGGATATATGTCTCATAACATTGACATTACTTGGTGACAAAAAGCGGTAGTTATCTTATATTTAAATGTGGGAACTGGTTCAAGAACCTTCTAAACCCGGTATGACATGCGCGGCAGTTGTACTTTGATGACAGTCACAAACATCGCGTTTCTTCTTTTTTTCTCTAGTTTTTTTATATTTTTGTTTGATCCACGAGAGACCCGCGTTATAATGGAGATCGCGCTATACGCGATCGCGTTATAATGGAGCTGCAGTGTAGTAGCACATTTTGGTTTGATTACATTCCCAGGTTTGCAGAATAAGAGGAATCGAATAATGTTATCGTGTAATAAGAATAACCCTTTACCAATCAGAATATATGCGATAATATATTGATATGCTCCGGCATATTTAGGTAACTTACCTGGATTCTTTAGTTACAAATCATGCTGAATGAACTTTCATTTTCACCACACAGCTTGTAGAATATCAACGTTATTTATTTGTGCTGCTTTGACAAGACGTGAAATGAAAACATACGTGATATGATCTGGAATTGTACCCACAGACCAAGCACGCATGTTAAGAATCATGTCTGTCGGTTCTTATCCAGCTCCGCGTGTTGTCTTCAATACACGCACCTGTCTGTAAAATCCAGAATCCAACATTGTCGCAAATTTAGCTCACTATGTTAACGTGTGTACACAATGTCAATTATACTATAATCTGACGTAGGTTTTGAGCTCTCGTTTCGCTAAATAACAATCCCTGTAGCCGCTATTGTGATAGAAAATGTAACTTTTCTGTCAGTGCCTAACATTTTGATCTTACTGTCCGCCATTTTGATTCCTGAATTGTGGGATTGTTTGTCTTTGTAAATTTTCGTAAAGGAGTTTATCATGCCGCTAAAGATTAAGCGTACACACGATAACATTGTTCTAGTACATATTTTATATATTATGTATTAATTGTGTTTTACATTCCCCGTTGAAGTGTTATCTGTCAGTTTCCGATGTTTATTTGATAAAATTGAATGACAAATTCGTATCTGCTGACGTCACTAAGAACATAATCTGTGATGTCATTTACATAATTTGATGTCATTTCCGGCTCGTGCATTTTTGGCCATATGGCCAGTTTTTGGCCAAATGGCCCATTTTTGGCCAAATGGCCAATATTTGGCCAAGTGGCCAATTCCTGGCCAGTGACCCGTTTTTGGCCAAATTGGCCAATATCGGGCCAGAATGGCCAATAATTGGCCAAGCGACCAATTTTTGACAACTGTGACCATGCATGGTATATAAGGCGAGCGAAATCTGCCATTCGGCACTCTGGCACAATAGATCTTACAGATAACACCTCCACGTTAAAACTCGTGCGAAAATGAGGTCTTTAGAATTAATTGTAAACTAATAATAAGCATTGTACAGTTCTCATAGCAAGAACAATTAATTATTTTAGTATAAATTGATCTTGCCAGAGTCATTTGGACATTATTTAACCCCTGAGAGGGTCTTATTAGCGACATAGGACATTTCTTTCATCTGTTTATGGTCCCTGAGACCCCACCTGCGATATATTACCGTTTCATGGGTCTCCACAGACCCCATTAGTCATAACTACTAAGGTGAATATTTATATTTGTCTGTACGCGAACGATATCTGGTGGATAGCAAATTCTACCTCTAGAACCACCGTGTTTGTCGGTGTTTACGCTGCCTTTTTGTTAGTATTGATCGTTGCGGGTTTTACTGCATAATTATTATAAACAGTTTAGTCTATCCACACGATAGTTTACTTATTGTAGTACGGACGAATGTACCGTTCATTTGAACCATCTCTCAGATATCTCTTGTGCTAACTAAAAGTAATAAATAATTGAATTTATCTAGTCTATTATCTGTTCCCTGGACTGTCAGACGGCAGCTACACCCGTGTTCCCGTACATACAGACGTGCAGCGTCTAGTCCAGATCTGAGAGACACAGGTTGCAGGCTACACAGATCTACTGATTGGCAACTATAGGCAGACGCTACCACATTTGTCGGTCAATCAGTCATCTATAGCCCACAACGCGTGTTAGAGGATACTGGGTAGTATATGCACAGCAAGGGTTTGAAACAGCGTGCAGGAGCTTGCAGCACACACGTAGCATAGACAGGGTCATATGCGGGGTCATATGTACGCACCACTACCGGTGCGTAACATTTCTTGGTGGCAGCGGTGGGATCTGTTAATTTCTACAGATCCAGTGATCGACCCCACTCAAGCTAGAGATACAGATACAAGCTCAAGCCACAGTACAGATACAGATTCAAGCTCAAGTCCCAGTAGAGATACAGATTCAAGCTCAAGTCCCAGTAGAGATACAGATTCAAGCTGAAGTCCCAGTAGAGATACAGATACAAGCTCAAGCCACAGGCACAGTGCTGATATATACAGTGATGGCGGATCCCATACCAGTAGACAGCGAGGGCATAATCACCTTTAGAAACAGCAATAACAACGACATAGACGGTGCTGAATTAGAGAGTGAGGACAGAGCCACAGAGGGGACAACTAGCATCCCAGAAATTACAACACTCCGGAGACTTGATGAACAGATCCAGAGCATGAGCAACATGATTTCGAACATGAGCGGTGTCATTAAAGATGTGGTGACAGCGTTTCAGTCGATGCAGCCGACAGTTGATAGACCCACTGAAGGTGATATACAGAGGAATGCAGACGGTGTCAACGTTAATGATAACTATCCATGGCGGCGCACAAACAACGGATCTAATACTACGTTGCCAATCCGGCGGGATTATTCCTCCAAGACCACTGACCCGTATTGTGGACAGGATTCCCGGCAATACGGAGACCGAACTATAGAGGGACACGGGTCACGTACAGATCAAAAAGCCGCACATTACCGCCTGCCACATGCCAGCTACCCACAACGGACAGACAGACGGGCCAGCGAATACCAGCCGTTGGATAGGAACCACTACTATGTGGCACCCAGTCACCATAGAGGGCCAATGCATGCCGGCGTGAAAATCCCGTCGTTTGACGGTAAGGAAGATTGGGCAATGTGGATAGCCAGGTTTGAAGCGATAGCGTATCGGTATCAGTGGACATCCGAGGACAAGCTGGACCAGTTGCTGCCCAGAATTGAGGGACCAGCTGCACAGTTTGTTTTTTCCCAGTTACCACCCGCAGTTCTGTGCAACTACAGTGAGCTTATCGGCGAGATAAACAGTAGATTCCGCATTGTGTTCATTCGCTGCAAAGTTCAGCAGGAGAAGTCAGAGGCATGGGGAAACAGCAGAAGACTATTCGGCAGACCTCAAGCGGTTGTACGATAAAGGCCACGGATATAGGGACAGGCGAACGAGAGATGAAGACCTGGTACGACGGTTTCTAGATGGATTGGTAGAGGAAGAGGTCAGGTTCGAAGTGGAGTTTCATAAGGAGCCACGCAACATTGATGAAGCTGTGTATCACGTAGTGAATTTGGTACAGATCAGGAACAGCTATATGGGGGAGAGAAGAAACAGGACTAGCGCACATGTCCGTCGAACACGTGATCCGCAAGAGGAGAACATGGCGTCGTATTATGACGACAGCATTGCGCCGGAACATGCATATGTTGTGAATGATAGACCCATTTCCAGTACGGTGGAGGGTCACCGCACGGAGCGATTTTGGAAGCCCCACGGAAAGGAATCGGATCCAAACGGGAAGCTGATGGAAATGGTGTTAGCCAGATGGGAGAAACTAGAGGGTAGCTGAGGGACACGAAACAAAACAGAGGTTGAGTGTTATAACTGTCACAAGCTAGGACACTATTCCAGAGAATGTCCGGACAGGTGTCAAGGCAGTCAACGCAGAAAGGAAACAGACAACTCAGCTGTGCAGCATCGGGAAGCTGTACACCATTTAAACTACGAGGGACCGACTCTTGCGGCCAAAGGGGGGTCCATGTAGAGAAAGAGGGGATAGGCCATAACGAAGAGAAACATAGAACAAGGAGGTTACCGGTACCTGCCAGCAGAGCGGAGACTAGAGATAAAGACCGGGGTGATGGTCTTTACATTGAGGGCTCTGTTGGGCAGATACCCGTGGTGTTCATAGCTGACACCGGAACATCCAATACAATCATTTCTATGAGGGTGTATGACAGCAGGCGGAGGTAGATAGACCGGAGCTGCAGAGGTCATCTTGTTTAAGAGGTGCAGGAGAGTCCCCTATTAAGGAGAGGGGCAGGGCACATTTCAAGATGACACTCGGGCCATTGGAGATCGTCAGTGAAGCAATCGTTGTGGAGATTGAGGACGATGCTCTTCTGGGCTATGACGTGCTCTCCGGTGGACCACGTGGACCTGCTGATATACTGTTGAGTAGAAACGTGATCGTTTTGGATGGTTACGAGGTGCCATGCCTGATTAAGGGTGATAAACATAGGACCAGGAAGGTCATTGTCGGAAAAGACATCAATATTCCTGTGAATACAGAGGCGTTGAATGATGTCAACCTTGACCGGGCAGATGGTCGTGATGCCGTTGGAGTAGCTGGCTATATAGTGGAGCCACCGGAGGGAGTCCGGGATAATTGCCAGCTAGTAATGGTACCTGCACCAGTCGACAGCAGTCAAACAACTGTGCCCCTAGTAAACGTGGAGAGCCTGTCTCCAGATGAGTCGTATCCGAGGCGGGTTACACAGTTCGGGACAGTTGAGAGAATCGAGAAAATCGTACCTGGTGTCACCACTGATGGAGATAGTGATGACAGAGATAAAATAATCAGGATCCGAGGGGTGCGAACGAGCTCCAGGCGCACAAACGAGAGGGACGCCGAGATCCACGCTGTGCCATTGGTGCGGAAAACGTGGTACCGAATGGAGCCCGGCATCATGCCGGAGGTTAGGGAGCGACCATGCAGACCGAGACGTACCAGTGGTGGCGATGTAATACAGCAACGTACTGAACCAATGCCGTCGGGACCGTATGCTGTACATCGACGGAGGACAGTAGCCGCCAGCGTCCGTGAACACCAGGACGCATATGGGCACGACAGCCGTAATACTTCGCGGGTGCACTGTGGACCAAGTTCGTCGGCGTGGGAGAGGAAAACAAGATGGAAGTGGAAGCGACGACGTGTCCCGTTAATGATATAGTTTGTGATTAAAGTGTTCATTAATATTTAATTAATGTGTTCATTACTACTAGTAGTTATAATCAATGTGAAGTACATGTATGTTTTCGATTTTGTGTATTATAACTGAAACGAACGCGTTATAGTTAATTCGTCACAAAGCAGTGTTTTACTGTAATTATTTAAAGTCGTGTGTTTTAAGTGAATATAAATAATAATTGTTATATTAGTGTTAGTGAGTTATATAACGCGTATAATAATTCAGTAATACTATAAGTGTACTGTAAGTGTAATTATGTGAATTCGTGTGTAATTATATAGGTGAGTATAAATTATATACACACGATTTAAGCAGAGATGCTTAATTATCCCTTAAGTTGTGTAGGTTGCCTATGTTCCGATTAGGGAAAGACCGAGACGAGTTGGTGTACCGACGATATAGGGCCACGTCATAGCTGAGAGGCGGACACAAGAGGGCAGCGCCGCAACAGCTGATCCAACGCCGATGTCTAAATGACGTAACAGCCAACAGTTTAGTCCATGAGCCAGGGCGTAAATCGTGGGATACAGCGTAACATCGGGGGACGTCATCCGCGTACCACGTAATGACGGTACAATGGTGCCGACGATTACCGGTGATATACAAACATCAACATCCCAGTGCATAATGCTCAGACCTGTTGTATATGGCTGGACGTATCCAGAGGGCACCATAGCCGGCGCTAATTCTTCAACAGCGTGCCGTATGGGTAATCATGCGAGATGCCAGGCTACAGAGAGCCTGTTATCTTACCCACATGCTGCCGAGACCAGTCAAGGGCTCAGCATCACCCGACCAGAGTGCACTTTTACGGTGAGCATTATGCCGCTGCAAACGCTGATACATGACGCAGACGATGGAGACGACAGTGGCACAACTGTTACCCTTACCAGCAGAGATGTCAAACAGCGGGGACCACCAACATGGACTCGTCGCGGAGCAGACGTAGCCAACGATGGAGGTAGACGACGGAGGTGGCGAGACGTGTTCCAGGCCACCGACAATTAGTGGCCCAGTGAAGAATATTTATTTATTGACAGTGACCGATTAGTGGCATACACTCATGTGAGTGGATACCAAATAGGGACACACATTACACGCGTTTTCTTTTAGTGTTTGGCAACAGAGTTTTGCCAAAGTGACAGGGGGGTAATGATATGCTCCGGCATATTTAGGTAACTTACCTGGATTCTTTAGTTACAAACCATGCTGAATTTACTTTCATTTTCACCACACAGCTTGTAGAATATCAACGTTATTTATTTGTGCTGCTTTGACAAGACGTGAAATGAAAACATACGTGATATGATCTGGAATTGTACCCACAGACCAAGCACGCATGTTAAGAATCATGTCTGTCGGTTCTTATCCAGCTCCGCGTGTTATATATATGGCATGAAATCATACCACTTTCCCTGATGGGCGCGTTTGTGTACTAGTAGACAGGTACTACAACTATCTACAATACAAATCCTCATAGCAGATCACAAAGTATCCAATATTACTGCAGCATAGAGTGTAGACATTCTTTTTATTATGTTTATGTTTGTTTAAACAACAACTATGAGATAGAACTATTTTATATCAGCAGGTGAATTTAATTAATATATTAAATTAAAAAAATCTGACTTAGATATGCACCTATATTGACAGTGTTGCAGATATGCACCTATATTGACAGTGTTGCAGATATGCACCTATATTGACAGTGTTGCAGATATGCACCTATATTGACAGTGCAACACAATTAAGTAAAATAGGCTATGAACTACAAAATTTATGTTTATTGTCATAAATTGTGAATGGTACTGGAGAAATGGGGCCTATGGGTTTTTCCACCAATGTAGATCAAGGTCAGACTGTCGCATTCACACAGTCTGATCAGAATCTGTGCTGTTTGCCATTTCGTCAATGAAATGCCCGTTGTGCTTCTAACAAGTATTATAGATCGTTATCAGGCTACCGGAGTGAGCTATTTGAGCAAGAGCTACGTATACACTGGTCACAAATCACATAAGCCCCATTCCTCCAGTCACTGCCATATTTCTGTATATTTGAGGGTGGTCAGTGTGATTTATGGCTTAAAACTACCCATTTCCAAAAGCCTGCACTCTTCTTTTATACCAGCATAGGAAAGTAATATTTTAAGTTGTTTTGTGAGATTGAAGTCCACATGCTTGTCTGGTGACAATGCAATGATAGTGCACATCATGACCAGCCTACACAAACTGATCAGGGTCTACAAGTATATTCTCTAGTGTCCTGGAGTTGTGCTGGATGCAATTTAGTAGCATTTATTCTGCAGTTGGTGGTTTTGTCTTAAAACTGCAGGTTATCTTGTAATTTTTGGTCTGCTGCCATGGCAACAGGACCTGGGTCAGGTGATGTGTGATTTATGACTATTATTGGTTGTGTTAGGTCACTTTAGGAGAAAATGGATTATTAGGCTTCATTAAATTTAAATTTATAGACTATGAGCTGAAATGCATTAGTCTGTGTCTTCTGAGCATATTCTTCATTTTACACTGAGGTTGTCACCCAGATGCAGTATAATGACCGAATGATTAGTGAACCTATTTCATGGATGTGTAATAAATAATTTGTGGTAGTAAAAATATTTCTAGGAATTAACTTTTTGGAGAAATAATACACAAGGTATGTATTGTGTGTTTAAATTGACCTGGTTGGCATTCCACTTGCATATAAATTTATCCCATTTCGTAGCGAAAATGTGATATAGAGATGCAAGATGTCTGTCCATCTGTCTGTCACGTTTCCCATCCTGCTATAACTTCTTTACCGTCACTTGATACATTTTGCTCTAAAATACATAATTTTCATGCTAGAATAGTTTACATTTAGAACTACGAAAATACTAAACGGTCATAAGAATATTTTAAAGTGATTATTTAACATTATGAATCAGCAGTTCAGTTTAATTTAGTGATTTAGTGATGGGAATTTAGTTGTTTGACGCATTAAAGGTACATGCCCACTCAGTTGACACAAAATGTTCTTTATATCCGAGACATCATCCGAGACATTTTCTGGCAAAACAAACATTCGTTCACCATTACCCCACGTATTGATTGGAATTATTATACATTTTATATCAGACAAACATTTTCACACAGATATCAGGGGCGATAACCGTGTTTCCTTAAAATGTTAACAGACATTACTATTTATTCTCTGTATTTATTTTTTGATGTGCAATGATCATACTTTATAATCTGTCGAAAATATTATTTTTTCAGGCGACGCATTTAATTAGTATAAATAATTAAAAGATATCATGCCTCATTTGCATATAAAAATAGCCTGATACCACCGCGCATCACTATCAGTAAAATAAACTTTACTAAATCGTTTAATTTACGCCACCGCGACCGATTGTGAAATAATATAACGTACTAAGACCAGTAATGCAAATGGCATTTTTTATGCATATATAGTGTTTGGACTGTGTGTCCGGCACATTAAGAAGTTCGTCAGAGTTTCTCAATTATGTGATAACTTTTATATACCAACACAGCATACCTGTGGACAAATGCCACACATCCATGATGTCATTAATATGACCTTGACCTTTTGACCTACACAACTTTGAACTTTTTCACACATTAAGAAGTTCGCCGGAGTTTCTCAATTCTGTCCTAACTTCTATATCCCTTGATAGATTAATTAATTATTTCAATACTTCATACTTGTGGACAAGATGCCACACATCCATGCTGCCCTTAATATGACCTTGACCTTTTGACCTTCACAACTTTGAACTTTTAATTTGTACAGAGTTTCTCAATTCTGTCACAACTTCTATATCCCTTTGTCGATTACCGGTACATGTACTTTACAGGTGCATGCTCAGTAGGCACAACATGTTCTTTATATCAGAGACATCATCTGAGACATTTTCTGGCAAAATAAACATTTGTTCACCATTACCCACGTATTGATTGGAAATATACATTTATATCAGACGTAAATTTCCACACTGATATCAGGGGCGATAACAGTGTTTCCTTAAAATGTTTACTGACATTATTATTTGTTCTCTGTATTTATTTTTTGATGTGCAATGATCATACTTTATAATCTGTCGAAAATATTATTTGTTCAGGTGACACATTTAATTAGTATAAATAATTAAAAAATATCGTGACTCATTTGCAAATAAAACTAGCCTGATACCACCGCGAGTCACTATCAGTAAAATAAATATTACTAAATGATTATATCTGAATAGTGGGCACTTGTAATTTTTAGAACTGGTGGAACAGTGACACAAGTATACACTTATTTAATAATTCCTATAAAGAATATGTTGTGCCTACTGAGTGGGCATGTACCTTTAATATTTCAATACGTCATACTTGGGGACAAATACCACACATCCATGCTGCCCTTAATATGACATTGACCTTTTGACCTTCACAAATTTAAACTTTTTCACAGTTCGCTGGAGTTGCTCAATTATGTCATAACTTCTATATCCCTCGCATAGATTGCACAAAAAGATACCAAAAGGCCCATTTTGTTATGGTGTAACAGTGTAACAAGTGTAACGAAGGTATTTTCCCCCATGTTACAGTAACAACTAATGAAAAGACACAGTGTGAACAGCAGAAGTTATGTTCTCATGTTACGGTGTAACAAGTGTAACAGATGCAGGATGAGAATCGGGTGTTTGTAGTGTAACCAGGCATCAAACAGTGTATATCCTCATCATGATCACGGTGATTCTTTTTTTCTGTCCTAAAAACTAGTCAACAGTTTATACATTCATCAGACGACGTGTGTATGAGCCTGGGTATGAGTCTTGCATTATGATAGTGACAAAGTCTATATGATAGACTATAGTGTGTTTACATGTGTTCACAAGTTCATCATACAGATTAAATGTCCATTCTCAAGTCAAATCATTCTGTGGCAGACCCTTCCATTCTAATTAAGAAGTGTGTATTTTCCTGACTGTGATTTATGGCCCCACAGAATCCCTGTGGTATGTATGAGAAAACTGGTATTGTTACATTTGTGAGCGTGAGGCATGACAGGTGTTTCATTGATGGAATGACGAACAGTGCAGAACCTGATCAGACTGCGAGGACGCACAGGCTGATCTAGATCTACACTGGCTGCAAAACCATTAAGCTCCATTTATGCAGTATATATAATTATGATATATATTGCGTGTTAGAAGCATTGTGGGTGTTTCATTGATGGAATGGTGAACAGTATTGATAAGACTACAGATGCACAGGCTAATTTGGATCTACATTGGCCGCAAAACTGATAATGCCGATGTCTCCAGCTACAGCCACATTTACCAAAAACTTTGGTAGTTTATGAGACAAGAAATTTAGAGCTGAATGTCCATTTCTGTAAGTTGTCTATTTTCCCATTGTTCTAACTGAGAAGTGTATACAAGTATTTGTTTCTGACTGTGTGTGATTTATGGTCCCCACAGACTCCCTGTGCTGTGTATGTTTTCCTGTGATTTATTACTGGAACACAATAACAAAACAGGGAGTGTTATTATAAATTTGTCAGAGCTGTAAACTTAGATTAGATTAGAGGTGTGATCAGTCTGCAAGCACACACACTGGTCTACCATGTCTACACAGGCAATTCATCATTTTTTGGTAGTTCAAGATGCATCTTAACAAAACATTGTATGTTTATCATGCTACCATGGGTGTATACCGATCAAAAGACCAAAAATGGTGTTGTTAAATATACAAAAAAGTCTGTTTTCTCTTAATGCAATTACTGTCAACTGACTGGTATATTCTTGTGTTCTATCAGAAGTTACAATCAGATATTGGATACATGTAATATAGTAATATTTCAGTAAATTTAAGAATACATGTATGTAGGGATATACATTTTGAAGAAAACTGTTATAATGCATCATAAATTTCAATACTTGTCCCCTGAAAAGGAATTCTAAAAATATAATTTCCAAATTATTAGTCTACATGCAGCCAGTGCTTTAGAACATGTTAAATGTGTTGTGTGCAATAAAAAAAATTATTGCGAACCTGTTTGATAGGGTTAAATTAAGGAGTGGGACTTTAGGATGTGTAATAAATAATTTGTGGGATAATGAAATGTGTTTTTAGGAATTAATATTTTGGAGAAAGCAAGATAATAATATATGGTATGTACATATTGTGTGTTTATAGTAACCGGGCTCTTTGACGTCAACTAGCTTAGATAATCTCGGCTATATGGATGACTTTTACTATTTCATCTGTCTTTTATATTATCTGTATGTTTACAGCTGAGACCCGGCCATTATAAAATATGGTCACAATAGCAGCCATTCTGTCCTGGCATTTAGTGACGAGCGAGCGGTTTAATCCTTTAAAAAAGTTCTGTTAAAAAACTTGCACAGACCAATACTAAACATATAAATAAATATACCGGTACCTACTTTGACCTGGATTATCCTTTTATTTCCTTTTATTCGCAAAACGCGAGAACAGAACGGGCTGTTATTCTAACCATATTTTATAATGGCCGGGTCTCGGCTATAAGGATACAGATAATATAAAAGACAGATGAAATAGTAAAAGTCATCCACTTAGCTGAGTATTCTTATAAGCTAACCTTAAACTTGCATACTTATTTTGAAAGTTTCATATTTGGATGTTGTGTTTTATTCAGTCAACACGGGTATTGCTTTTGTGCAATAGTGAACAATAATTGTCACATGTATACATTACCACATTGTTCTTGATAAGTGTTGTAACTGATTTTCAAATTTTATTAAGTTGGAAGTTCTACATACTGGTCACATATTGCCGATTGTCCGACCATCCTGGGTAGATATCCATTATGATCAGGAACTACAATGGTCAACATATTGTCGTTAGTCCAATCATCCTGGGTAGATATCCATTATGATCAGGAACTACAATGATCTACATATTGCCGATAGTCTGACCATCCTGGCTGGTTATACCCCTTATGTGAGTATTACGATTATTCGTAATCCTATTTTAGGGGAAGGGGCCAAGTGACTTTGGTGTGGTATGGACCTGCCACCAGGTCAGGTTATTCTAATTTCAGGGCTGAATATATTGTTTCTCGATGTAAATATTCCGTTCTGATTTTGGAATTTTCCCCCCAATGCAGCAGGTTAAAACGGGATTGAACCCGTTTGCCCGGCCTACATATTGGCGTTAGTCCGACCATCCTGGGTAGATGTCCATTATGATCCGGGACTACAATGGTCTACATATTGCCGATAGTCAGACCATCCTGGGTAGATGTCCATTATGAACAGGGACTACAATGGTCTGCATATTTCGATAGTCCGACCATCCTACGTAGACATCCATTAGTGTCAGGGACTACACTGGTCTACATATTGCCGGTCGTCTCACCATCCCGGGTAGATATCCATTATCATCAGGGACTAACTGGTCTACATATGGTCTGATCATCCTGGGTAAATATCAGGAACTACACTGGTTTACATATCGGTATTGCCGGTAATCTGACCAACCAGGGTAGATAAGTGGTTTCCACCCTAAACTTCACACCAAACTCATTAGATTATAACGTTCTAAAACCACACCACAATAATTAAAAAATATATTTTGAATGGATTGGTAGTAATAACGTGATTATGTTATGAACATTTTTTCTGATATTTATATTGTTAAGTGATCATATGATGGTATAGCCACTTCACATTTTCACATACACTGGCTAGGATTTTAAACAGGCGAGAACACACGAGGTTTTGAGAGATTTCTATTTGTTTGTCCGCTATATTTTATTTCCTTGCTATATTGGATGGATTACCAAGTGACCAACATGGGAGGTTTTCCCATATTTTCTCCTGATCTCCTTTCCATAGATCTCTCAGATGACCAATGTTGATGTCCAGCTGTGTCTAAATTTAATCTCCAAATAAACAAATGAAATAAGCTGGATCATGGGAAAAGAGTACATGTTATATTTGTACATACCTATACTGGTCTGTACGAGACAGGCACTTGCTGTACATGTATATGTTGTACAGAACTATGCTGGTCTATATGAGATGGGCACATACTGTACATCTATACATTGTACAGAACTATGCTGGTCTATATGAGACGGGCACATACTGTACATGTATACGTTGTACAAAACTATGCTGGTCTATATGAGACGGGCACATACTGTACATGTATACGTTGTACAGAACTATGCTGGTCTATGCGAGACGAGCAAATACTGTACATGTATACATTGTACAAAACTATGCTGGTCTATATGAGACGGGCACATACTGTACATGTATACATTGTACAAAACTATGCTGGTCTATATGAGACGAGCACATACTGTACATGTATACATTGTACAAAACTATGCTGGTCTATATGAGATGGGCACATACTGCACATGTATACGTTGTACAAAACTATGCTGGTGTATACGAGACGGGCACATGCTGTACATCTATACATTGTACAGAACTATGCTGGTCTATATGAGACGGGCACATGCTGTACATCTATACGTTGTACAGAACTATGCTGGTGTATACGAGACGGGCACATGCTGTACATCTATACGTTGTACAGAACTATGCTGGTGTATACGAGACGGGCACATGCTGTACATCTATACGTTGTACATAACTATGCTGGTCTATACGAGTCTATATGAGACAGGCACATGCTACATGTCACGTTGTACAGAACTATACTGTGTATAGACGGGCATGCTGTCATCTATGTTGTAGAAATATGCTGGTGTATACGAGACGGGCATATGCTGTACATCATCTATACGTTGTACATAACTATGTGGTCTGGAGACGGCACTCTGTACTCTATGTTGTACAGACTATGGGCTGGTGTATATGAGACGGGCACATGCTGTACATCTATACGTTGTACAGAACTATGCTGGTCTATATGAGATGGGCACTGCTGACATTACGTTTGTACAGAACTATGCTGGTCTATGAGCACGGGACTGCTGTATATCGTTGTACAGAACTATGCTGGTCTATATGAGACGGGCACATGCTGTCATATAGTACAGAATATGTGGTCTATACGAGACTTGTACACAAATATGCTGGTGTATGAGACAGGCACTGTACATGCTATAGTTACAGAACTAGCTGGTGTATATGAGACGGGCACATGCTGTACATCTATACGTTGACAGAATTGCTGGTGTAACGAGACGGGATATGCTGTACATGGTTGTACTAATATGCTGGTCTATGAGACAGGCACATGCTGTACATCTATACGTTGTACAGAACTATGCTGGTGTATGAGAGGGCATGTGTACTCTATCGTTGTACAGACATTGCTGGTCTATATGAGATGGGACAGCTGACATCATACGGTGTAGAATACTGTCTATATGAGACGGGCACATGCTGTACATCTATACGTTGTACAGAACTATGTGGTCTATGAGACTGCACTGTGTACATATACGATTTTACAGACTAGCTGGTCTATCGAGACATTGTACACAATATGCTGGTGTATATGACAGGACATGCTGTATCTATACGTTGTACACTGCTGGTAATAGGAGGGCACATGCGTATCTACGTTGTACATAAATATGCTGGTCTATATGAGACGGGCACATGCTGTACATATATAGTTGTACGAACTGTGGTGTATCAGACGGGCATGCTGTACTCTATACTTGTACATATGGTGTATATGAGACATGCTACTTGTATACTTGTACAGAACTATGCTGTGTATATGAGACGGGCACATGCTGTACATCTATACGTTGTACAGAACTATGCTTTTCTATAGAGACGGGCACATGCTGATGTACGTTGTACAGTACTATGTGGTATGTATTGAGGACATTGTACACAACTATGCTGGTGTATATGAGCGGGCACATGCTGTACATAGTTTTCAGAACTATGTGGTCTACGAGACTTGTCACAACTATGCTGGTGTATGAGACGGCATTGTGTACATCTATGTTGTACTATGCTGGTCTATATGAGACGGGCACATGCTGTACATCTATACGTTGTACATAACTATGCTGGTCTATATGAGACGGGCACATGCTGTACATCTATACGTTGTACAGAATAGCGTTCTATAGAGACGGGCACATGCTGTATATGTATACGTTGTACAGAACTGCTGGTTTATATGAGACGTGCACATGATGTACATCTATACGTTGTACATAACTATGCTGGTCTATATGAGACGGGCACATGCTGTACATCTATACGTTGTACAGAACTATGCTGGTCTATATGAGACGGGCACATGCAGTACATGTATATTTTGTACAGAACTATGCTGGTCTATATGAGACGGGCACATACTGTACATGTATATTTTGTACAGAACTATGCTGGTCTATATGAGACGGGCACATACTGTACATGTATAGTTTGTACAGAACTATGCTGGTCTATATGAGACGGGCACATGCTGTACATATATACATTGTACAGAACTATACGAGACATTGTACAGAACTATGCTGGTCTATGCGAGACGGGCACATGCTGTACATGTATACGTTGTACAGAACTATGCTGGTCTATACGAGACATTGTACAGAACTATGCTGGTTTATATGAGACGTGCACATGATGTACATATATACGTTGTACAGAACTATGCTGGTCTATATGAGACGGGCACATGCAGTACATGTATATTTTGTACAGAACTATGCTTGTCTATATGAGACGGGCACATACTGTACATGTATATTTTGTACAGAACTATGCTGGTCTATATGAGACGGGCACATGCTGTATATGTATACGTTGTACAGAACTATGCTGGTCTATATGAGACATTGTACAGAACTATGCTGGTCTCTATATGAGACGGGCACATGCTGTACATCTATGCATTGTACAGAACTATGCTGGTCTATACGAGACGGGCACATGCTGTACATGTATACATTGTACAGACTGCTGGTATAATATTGAGACTTTAATGTACAGAACTATGCTGGTCTCTATATGAGACGGGCATCATGCTGTAACATCTACTACGTGTACAGAACTATGCTGGTCTATACGTGACGGGGCACATGTGTACATAGTTACATTGTACAGAACTATGCTGGTCTATACGAGACATGTATCAGAACTATGCTGGTTCTATATGAGACGTGACATGATGTCTATACGGGTATCCGTTGTACAGAACTATGATGGTCTATATGAGACGGGCACATGCATGTAAACCATGTATAACTTTTGTACAGAACTATGCTGGTATATATGAGACGGGCACATGCTGTACATATATACGTTGTACAGAACTATGTGGTCTATAGAGGCCTTGTGACGGGCATCATGCTGTATATGGGTATACATTTGTACAGAACTGCTGGTTTATATGAGACGTGCACATGATGTACATTTCTATACGTTGTACAGAAAAACTATGTTGGTAGTGTATATGAGACGGGCACATGCTGAACAGTACATGTATTTTATTTTGTACAGAACTATGTGGTCTATATGAGACATTTATGCAGAACTATGCTTGGTCTATATGAGACGGGCACTTTGCTGTCATTATATACGTTGTACAGAAATATGTGGTCTACATCTTTACGAGACATGTACAGAACTAATGGGGCTGGTTCTATACGGGAGACATTTGTACAGAACGTGTGGTCTATATGAGACGGGACATGCTGTACATAGTATACGTTGTACAGAACTATGTGGTCTATACGTGACGGGCATTGCCTATAATTACATTTGTAAACAGCTATGCTGGTGGTCTTATATTGAGACGGGCACATGCTGTACATATATACGCTTGTACAGACTATGCTGGTGTAAATTTGAGAACGGGCACATGCTGTACATCTATACGTTGTACAGGAAACATGATTGGTCTATATTAGAAACGGGCCAAATATGCTTGGTACTGCCTGGTTTATATGAGAGGGGGCACTTTATGCATGTCTTCTATGAGACGGGCACATATAGTATATTTTGTACGTTGTACAGAAACTATGCTGTCTATACGGGAGACATTGTACAGAACTATGCTGGTCTATATGAGACGGGCACAGCTAGTACATCTATCGGACGTTGTACAGAACTGCCTTGGTCTATATGAGAGGGCACATGGCAGTCATCAAAGTATATATTTTGTAAAGACAGTTTGCTGGGTTGTATATGGAGGACGGGCATCATGCAGTACATATATACGTGTACAGAACTATGCTGGTGTTTACGAAGATAGAACGGGCATATGCTGTACATACTATACGTTGTAACAGAAAATAACTATGTTTGGTCGTAAATATGAGGACGACATGCTATTGACGGGATCTGTGTATTATTTTGAGAACATTACTATGCTGTAACTATGAGACGTTGCACATGCGGTAGTGTCTTAGTATACAGTATACATTTGTACAGTAACAGAACTATGCTGGTCAATTTATGAGACGGGCACATGCTTGTACATATATCGTTGTACAGAACTATGCTGGTCTATACGAGACATTGTACAGAACTTTGCTGGCTGGTCTATATGAGTCGTGCACATGCTATGTCATCATACGTTTGTACAGAAACTATGTCTTTGGTCTATATGAGACGGGCACATGCAGAATACGTTGTATGCTAAATACCAAATGATGGAACTTTAGAACTATGCTGGTCTATATTTGAGACGGGCACATGCTGTACACTATATATACGTTGTACAGGAACTATGCTGGTCTTTATGAGACGGGACATGCTGTACTATATACGTAGTACAGAAAACTATGATGGTGCTATAGGAACATTGAGACGGTACACTGACAATCTATAGTTGTACAGAACTATGCTGGTCTATATGAGAACAGGGCACATGCTGTACACTATATTAGTTGTACAGAAACTATGCCTGGTCTATACGAGACTTTGGGTTACACCTAACTGTTTACATGTGGTACTATTTATGAGCAGCAACTATGCTGGTCTATATGAAGACGGGCAATGCGTACATATATACGTTGTACAGAACTATGCTGGTCTATATGAGGACTTGACATGTACACACTATACGTTGTACAGAAACTTAATGCTGGTCTATATAGACGTCGGGCAAATGCTAGTACATCTACGGTGTACAGAACTATGCTGGTTCTATATGAGTTCGGGGCACGCTGTACATCTAGTACGTGTACAGAACTATGCTGGTGTATACGAGACGGGACCTATTGATGCTGGTCCATCTATAACGTTGATACATAACTATGTTTGGGTCTAATATGAGTACGGTGGGCACATGTCTTGTACATCTATACGTTGTACATAACTATGTGGTCTATATGAGACGGGACATGATGCTACATCTATACGTTGTACAGAACTATGTCTGGTGTATATGAGACGGGGGCACATGCTGTACTATCTATACGTTGTACAGAACTATGAATGGTCTCTATGAGACGGAACATGCTGAATAATGTATAGTTGTACAGAAACTGCTGGTTTATATGAGAAGTGCACCATGATGTACATTATACGTTGTACATAACTATGCTGGTATATGAGACGGGCACATGTGTACATGTATTTTTTGTACAGAATATGCTGGTTCTATATGGAGACGTGACATGATGTACATCTATACGTGTACAGAACTATGTGGTCTATAATGAGGACGGGCTCATTGCAGAATGTATGTACAAGAAAATAATTGCGGGTTGGTCTATATGAGAAGGGCACATACTGTACTTGTAAATTTTGTTACAGAACTATCTGGTCTATATGAGACGGGCACGCTTTACATTTATAACGTTTGTACAGAACTATGCTGGGTTCTATAGGCGGGCCACATGCAAGTACATGTTTATTTTGTAGAAACTAAGTGGTCTATATGAGAACGGGGCACCTCTGACATGTATAGTTTGTACAGAAACTATGCTGGTCATATGAGACGGGCACATGCTGTATATATACGTTGTACAGAACTATTGCTGGTCTTACGAGACATTGTACAGAAAAACTTAAAGTTGGTCTATGCGAGGACGGGCACATGCGTACATGATTACGTTGTACAGAACCTGCTGGTCTATACGAAGACCATTGACAGAACTATGCTGGTTTTATATAGACTGTGCACCATGATTGGGCACATGATGTACATATATATGTTGTACAGAAAACTATGCTGGGTCTATATGAGGGCGGGCAACTACTGTCATGTATATTTTGTACAGAACTGTGTCTATATGAAGAACGGGCACATGCTGTATATTTGTAAAACGTTGTACAGAAAATAAGCGGGTCTCTATGAGACGTGCACATGCGTCATCTATACGTTGTACAGAATTAAGCTGTCTAAAACGAGACGGGGCACATGCTTGTACATGTATAACATGGTTTAACTACTATCTGGTCTCTATGAGACATTGTACAGAACTATGTGGTCTCCTAATAATGAGAAGGGACATGCTGTACATCTATAGTGTACAGAAACTAGCTGGTATATATGAGACATTGTACAGAACTATGCTGGTCTTTACGAAGGACATGTACAGAACTATGCTGGGTCTATTACGTGGACGGGCACATGTTGTACATGTATACATTGTACAGAACTACTTGGCTATGAGGACATTGTACAGAACTATGGCTGGTCTATGAGACGGTGCTCATGATGTACATATATCGTTGTACAGAACTATGCTGGTCTATTTTGAGAACGGGCAAATGCAGGACATTGAATAAATTTTGTACTGAACTTGCTGGTCTTTATAGAGTGGGGCCAAACAATGCTGTAATATACGTTGTACGAAAACTAAGTGGTTATATTAAGAACGGGCACATGCTGTATATGTATACGTTGTACAGAACTGCTGGTTTATATGAGGACTGGCACATGATGTACATCTATACGTTGTAACAGAAACTTTGCTGGTGTTATGATACGGGCAAAACCTGCAGTACATGTATATTTTGTACCAGAACTATGCTGGTCTATATTAGACTTATAACAGAACTAATGTGGTCTATGTGACTGCACTTTGATGTACATATATACGTTTGTACAGAAAACATGCGGTTCATTATGAGAATGGGCACAATGCAGTCATGTAATATTTTTGTTCAGAAACTATGCTGGTCTATATAGTTTGATGGGCACATGCTGTACATATATACGTTTGTTAACAGAACTATGCCTTGGTCTATATGAGTTTTCGGGGACATGCTGTACTATGGTACGAAATAGTGTACAGAAACTGTTATTTTGTATGCTGGCTATATGACATTGTAGAACATGTACCACATGCACTATGCTGTCTATGCATGCAGACGGGCACATGCTTGTATTGTATACTTAGTTGTACAGAACTATGCTGGTGGTCTATGAGAATTGTACGAACTATGCTGGTCTATAGTGACGGGACATGCTGTACTCTATACGTTGTACAGAACTCTGTGGGTCTATATGAGACGGGTTATATTGTACAGAATATTGCTGGGTTGTATACGAGACGGGCATGATGTTACATATATACGTTGTACAGAAACATGATGTCTGGTACAATCATACGTTGTACCATAACTATGCTGGTCATATAGACGGGCACATGCTGTACATATATACGTTGACAGAAATAGCTGGTCCTATAGCGGGACATTGTACAGAACTATGCTGTCTATATGAGACGGGCACATGCTGTATTTGTATACGTTGTACATGAACTATGCTGGTCTATATGAGACGGGCACCTATATGATTACTGACTAATGGCCTGGTGTTATGAGACGGGAGGGCATATGCTGTACATCTATTACGTTTGTAATAACTTTGGTGGTTGGTTTATGAGACGTGCACATGCTGTACATGTATTTATTGGTACAGGAATTCTATGCTGGTCTATACTGAGCGGGCACATGCTGTATGTTATACATACGTTGTACAGAACTATGCTGGTTTATATATTTGAGACATATGTACAGAACGGCAACTATGCTGGTCTCTATATGCTTGTAGGTTGGGGGGGGGGGGGGGGGGGGGGGGGGGGGGGGGGGGGGGGGCAGAAACTATGGTGTTCTATACGAGACTTTGTACAGAAACTATGGTGGTCCATTATGAGACGGGCAACATGCTTACATATAGTTGTACAGAACTATGTGGTTATATGAGAACGGGCACCTAATACGTTGAACAGAACTATGTGGTGTTCAGAACGGGATATGTGTAACATCATACGTTTGTTACATAACCTGGATGCTGGTTATAACGAGACGGGCACATGCTTGTACATCTATTCGTTGTAACAAATATGTGGTTCTATATGAAGACGGGCCAACATGCTACATTTTCGTTGTACATAACTATGATGGATATATGGAAGGGCACATGTGTACATGTATACGTTTGTACAGAACTATGCTGGTCTCATATGAGACGGGCACATGCTGTACATCTATACGTTTGTACAGGAACTTATGTTGGTCTATTAAGAGACGGGCACCTACTACGGTTGTACTATGTGGGGTGTTATACTGGTTGTTAAACTATACTAACAGTCTATAAGAGACGGGCACTTGTGTTCATCTATACGTTTGTAACATAACTTAATGCTGGTCTATATGAGACAGGGCAATGCTTGTACATCTATACGTTGTACAGTAACTATGCTGGTGTATACGAAGGGAGGGAATGCTGTACATGTATACGTTGTACAGAAACTATGTGGTCTATAGAGACGGGCACATTGCAGTATGTATGTAAGTACGTTTTGTACAGAATCTCGCTGGTCTTTATATTGAGTTCATGCACTGCTGTACCTCTAAACGGTTGTAACATAACTTATGTGGTGTATTATGAGTCGGGCACAAGCTGTACATGTATATTGTTTGTACAGAACTATGCTGGTCCATATGAGACGGGCACAATGTGTACATCTATACGTTTTACAGAAACTATGTGGTCTATATGAACGGGCACAGAGGTACATGAAAATGTTAGAAACTATTGCTGGTTATATGAGGACGGGCACATACTGTAACAATGTAATAGTTTGTGCAAACTATGCTGGTCTATATGAGACGGGCACATGCTGTACATCTATTACTTTGTACAGAACTAAGCTGGTCTTATACGGAGACATGTACAGAATCTATGGCTGGTTCCTATTGCGAAGACGGGCACATGGCTGTACTTATACGTTGTACAGAACTATGCTGGGTCTATACGATTACATGTACAGAACTATGCTGGTTTATATAGACGTGCACAATGATGTTGGCACCTGATGTACATCTATTACGTTTGTACAGAACTATGCTGTCCTATATGAGACGGGCACATTACTGTACATGTATAAAATTTGTACAGAACTATGCTGTCTATATGAGGACGGGCACATGCTGTATATGTTTTATCACGTTTGTACAACTATGCTGGTCTTTTCTATATGAGACGTTCACAGTCGGTACATCTATACGTTGTACAGAATAATTGCTGGTCTATACGCGGGCACATGCTGGTAACATGTATACATTGTACAGAACTAATGCTTGGTCTATATGAGACTTGTACAGAACTATGCTGGTCCTCTATATGAGAAGGGCACATCTGTACATCTTATTACGTTTTATCAGAACTATGCTGGTCATATCTGGAGACATTGTTCGGAACTATGCTGGTTCTAGAAGGGGAGACAATTTTTTTTTTTGTACAGAAACATGCTGGTCTACTTAGACGTAAGGCACAATGCTGTACATGTGTTACATTTGTACAGAAACTATGCTTGGTCTATATGAGACATTGTACAGAACTATGCTGGTCTATATGAGACGTGCACATGGAGTACATATATGTTTACAGAACTATGCTGGTCTATATGAAGGGGGGCGGGCAAATGCAGTACATATATTTTGTACTGAAAAACTATGCTGGTCTATCTGAATGGGCACATGCTGTAATATATTACGTTGTACAGAACTATCTGGTTCTATATGAGACGGGCACATGGCTGTATAATGTATAAGCTTGTACAGAAATGCTGGTTTATATGAGACGGCACATGATGTTAACATCTAAACGTTGTACAGAACTATGCTGGTGTTATGCGACGGGCACCATGCAGTAATGTATATTTTGTACAGAAACTATCTGGTTCTTTATGAGACATTGTACAGAAAAACTATGCTGGTCTATAATGAACGTGACCTAAGTACATTATAACGTTGTACAGAACTATGCTGGTCTATATGAGACGGGCACATGAGACATGTTTATTTTGTACAAACTATGCTGGTCTATATTGAGATGGGCACATGCTGTACATATATACGTTGTTACAGAACTATGCTGGTTATATAGACGGGGCACATTGCTGTATATTATAACGTTTGTACAGGAACTGCTGGTTTATATGAAACGTTCACAGGATTGTACTCTATTCGTTTGTACAGAACTAATGTGGTGTATATGAGGACGGGCAAAGCAGTACTGTATATTTTGTACAGAAACTATGTTGGGTCTATATGAGACATTTGTACATAACTATTCGGTCTATATGAGACGGGCCCCAAATGCTGACATTAAATACTTGTAACAGGAACTATGCTGGTCTATACGACCATTGGACAGAATTATGCTGGTCAATATGAGACGGGCACATGCTTTACATATATATGTTTTACAGAACTAATGCTGGTCTATACGAGGACATTTTACCACAAACTATGTGGTCTATATGGACGGGCATGCTGTACATATATTCGTTTGTACAGAACTATGCTGGTCTATACGAGAACATTGGTACAGAACTATGCTTGGTTCTATATGAAGTGGGCACATGCTGAACATCTTTACGTTGTACAGAAAACTATGCTGGTCTATATGATACGGGGCACCTAACCGTTGTACAGAAACTATGCGGGTGTATACGAGACGGGCAATGCGGTACATCTATTACCGTTGTACTTAACTATTGCTGGTCTATACGAGACGGGCACATGCTGTACTTCAATACGGTTTGTACATAACTATGCTGGGTCTATAGCGACGGGCACATGCTGATATCTTCAAAGGTTGTAATAACTATGCTGGTCCTTATGAGACGGGCACATGCTGTACATATATACGTTGTACAGAACTATGCTGGTCTATACGAGACATTGTAGAGAACTATGCTGGTCTATATGAGACGGGCACATGCTGTACATCTATACGTTGTACAGAACTATGCTGGTCTATATGAGACGGGCACCTATACGTTGTACAGAACTATGCTGGTGTATACGAGACGGGCATATGCTGTACATCTATACGTTGTACATAACTATGCTGGTCTATACGAGACGGGCACATGCTGTACATCTATACGTTGTACATAACTATGCTGGTCTATATGAGACGGGCACATGCTGTACATCTATACGTTGTACAGAACTATGCTGGTGTATACGAGACGGGCACATGCTGTACATGTATACGTTGTACAGAACTATGCTGGTCTATATGAGACGGGCACATGCTGTACATCTATACGTTGTACAGAACTATGCTGGTCTATATGAGACGGGCACATGCTGTACATGTATACGTTGTACAGAACTATGCTGGTCTATATGAGACGGGCACATGCTGTACATCTATACGTTGTACAGAACTATGCTGGTCTATATGAGACGGGCACATGCTGTACATGTATACGTTGTACAGAACTATGCTGGTCTATATGAGACGGGTACATGCTGTACATCTATACATTGTACAGAACTATGCTGGTCTATATGAGACGGGCACATGATGTACATGTATACGTTGTACAGAACTATGCTGGTCTATATGAGACGGGCACATGCTGTACATATATACGTTGTACAGAACTATGCTGGTCTATATGAGACGGGCACATGCTGTATATGTATACGTTGTACAGAACTGCTGGTCTATACGAGACGGGCACATGCTGTACATCTATACGTTGTACATAACTATGCTGGTCTATACGAGACGGGCACATTCTGTACATCTATACGTTGTACAGAACTATGCTGGTGTATATGAGATGGGCACATGCTGTACATCTATACGTTGTACAGAACTATGCTGGTCTATATGAGACGGGCACATGCTGTACATGTATACGTTGTACAGAACTATGCTGGTCTATATGAGACGGGTACATGCTGTACATCTATACATTGTACAGAACTATGCTGGTCTATACGAGACGGGTACATGCTGTACATCTATACATTGTACAGAACTATGCTGGTCTATACGAGACGGGTACATGCTGTACATCTATACATTGTACAGAACTATGCTGGTCTATATGAGACGGGCACATGCTGTACCATCTATGTGTACATAACTAGCTGGTCTATACGAAGCGGGCAAACAATGCTGTACCAAAAAAAATATATGTTTGTACAGAACTATGGCTGGTCTATATGAGTGGGCACATGCTGTACATGGTATACGTTGTACAGAACTATGCTGGTCTATATGAGACGGGCACATGCTGTACATGTATACGTTGTACAGAACTATGCTGGTCTATATGAGACGGGCACATGCTGTACATGTATACTTGTTGTACAGAAACTATGCATGGTGTATATGAGACGGGCACATGCTGTACATATATATGTTGTACAGAACTATGCTGGTCTATATGAGACGGGTACATGCTGTACATGTATACGTTGTACAGAACTATGCTGGTCTATATGAGACGGGCACATGCTGTACATGTATACGTTGTACAGAACTATGCTGGTGTATATGAGACGGGCACATGGTGTAACATATATCGTTTTACAGAACTATGCTGGTCTATACGAGACATTGTACACAACTATGCTGGTCTATATGAGACGGGCATATGCTGTACATGTATACGTTGTACAGAAATATGCTGGTCTATATGAGACGGGTACACGCTGTACATGTATACGTTGTACAGAACTATGCTGGTGTATATGAGACGGGCACATGCTGTACATGTATACGTTTTACAGAACTATGCTGGTCTATACGAGACATTGTACAGAACTATGCTGGTCTATATGAGACGGGCACATGCTGTACATGTATACGTTGTACAGAACTATGCTGGTCTATATGAGACGGGCACATGCTGTACATCTATACGTTTTACAGAACTATGCTGGTCTAAACGATACATTATACACAACTATGCTGGTCTATACGAGACGGGCACATGCTGTACATGTATACATTGTACAGAACTATGCTGGTCTATACGAGACATTGTACAGAACTATGCTGGTCTCTATATGAGAAGGGCACATGCTGTACATCTATACGTTGTACAGAACTATGCTGGTCTATATGAGACATTGTACAGAACTATGCTGGTCTATACGAGACATTGTACAGAACTATGCTGGTCTATACGAGACGGGCACATGCTGTACATGTATACATTGTACAGAACTATGCTGGTCTATACGAGACATTGTACAGAACTATGCTGGTCTATACGAGACATTGTACAGAACTATGCTGGTCTATATGAGACGGGCACATGCTGTACATATATACGTTGTACAGAACTATGCTGGTGTATATGAGACGGGCATATGCTGTACATATATTACGTTTTCAGAACTATGCTGGTCTAAACGATACAGTAATAAACACAACTATGCTGGTCTATAGTGACGGGCACATGCTGTACATTGTAATACCATTGTACAGAAACTATGCCTTGGTCTATACGAGACATTGTACAGAAACTATGATGGTCTCTATATGAGAAGGGCACATGCTGTACATCTATACGTTGTACAGAACTATGCTGGTCTATATGAGACATTGTACAGAACTATGCTGGTCTATACGAGACATTGTACAGAACTATGCTGGTCTATACGAGACGGGCACATGCTGTACATGTATACATTGTACAGAACTATGCTGGTCTATACGAGACATTGTACAGAACTATGCTGGTCTCTATATGAGAAGGGCACATGCAGTACATCTATACGTTGTACAGGAACATAATGCTGGTCTATATGTGACATTGTACAGAAACTATGCTGGGTCTATACGAGACATTGTACAGAACTATGCTGGTCTATACGAGACGATCGGAAAGCTGTACCTGCTGTACATGTATTACAATCTATTGCTGGTTATACGAGACATTTGTACATATAGCTGGATCTATACAAGACATTGTACACTAAGCTACTTAGACGGGACTGGCACATGCTGTCAATATATTACGGCATTGTACAGAACTATGCTGGTATATGAGGAACGGGCACATGCTGTACATCTATACGTTACAGAACTATGCATGTCTAACTATGAACATTGGTACAGAACTATGTGGTCTATACGAGACGGGGCACATGTGTACATGTATACATAGTACAGAACTATGTGGTCTCATATGTAGATATGCTGTCTATAGTGGACGAACTATGTGGTATATGAGACAATTGTACAGATATGTGGTCTATTACAGACTGTACAGAACTAGCTGGTCTATACGAGAGGGGCACATGCTGTACATGTATACATTGTACAGAAACTATGCTGGTCTATACGAGACATTGTACGACTATGCTGGTCTCTATATGACAGGGCAACATGCTGGTCTATAGTGACGGGCTGGATGCTGTATGATCATGTACAGAACGTGGGTCTAATACGAGACTTTGACAGAACTATGCTGGTCTATATGTGAGGGCACATGAGACATCGTGTATGAACAGAACTATGCTGTTTTCTATATGTAGATTGTACAGAACTGCTGGTCTATAGAGACATGTCATACTTTTTTTTTTCTGTCCTCTATTTTTTACTTTTTTTTTAACGGGCACTTTTTTGTTGTACATCTATAACTTTTGTACAGTACTATCTGTATCTAGGTCATGATCAGATATCTTGGTATTTTTTTTTTTATCCCCCTAGAGACTTGACAGAACTATGCTGGTCTATAGAGACGGGCATGCTGTACATATACGTTGTACAGAACTATGCTGGTGTATATACGGGCACATCGTCATATATACGTTTTACAGAAACTGTGGTAAAGATACATTATACACACTATGCTGGTCTATACGACGGGACATTCTGTACATGTATACTGACAGAACTATGTGGTCTATCGAGACATTGTACAGACTATGCTGGTTATATGAGAAAGGGACATGCTGTACTCATAGTTGTACAGAACTATGTGGTCTATATAGACATGTACGAACTGCTGGTCTATACGAGACAGTACAGAACTAGCTGGTCTATACGAGCCGGGACTGCTGTACATGTATACTTGACAGAAAATATGCTGGTCTATACGAGACATTGTACAGACATGCTGGGTCTATATGAGACGTCACATGTGTAACATATATAGTGTACAGAATATGTGGTCTATATGAGACGGGCACTTGCAGTACATGTATTTTTTGTCAGAACTATGCTGGTAATATAAGGGCATTGTATATATACGTTGTACAGAACTATGCTGGTCTATATGAGACGGGCGCATGCTGTATATGTATACGTTGTACAGAACTGCTGGTTTATATGGGACGTGCACATGATGTACATTTATACGTTGTACAGAACTATGCTGGTGTATATGAGACGGGCACATGCAGTACATGTATATTTTGTACAGAACTATGCTGGTCTATATGAGACATTGTACAGAACTATGCTGGTCTATATGAGACGGGCACATGCTGTACATATATACGTTGTACAGAACTATGCTGGTCTATACGAGACATTGTACAGAACTATGCTGGTCTATATGAGACGGGCACATGCTTTACATATATACGTTGTACAGAACTATGCTGGTCTATACGAGACATTGTACACAACTATGCTGGTCTATATGAGACGGGCACATGCTGTACATATATACGTTGTACAGAACTATGCTGGTCTATACGAGACATTGTACAGAACTATGCTGGTCTATATGAGACGGGCACATGATGTACATATATACATTGTACAGAACTATGCTGGTCTATATGAGACGGGCACATGATGTACATATATACGTTGTACAGAACTATGCTGGTCTATATGAGAGGGGCACAATGATGTTCATCTATAGTTGTACAGACTATGCTGGTCTATATGAGACGGGCACATGATGTACATATATACGTTGTACAGAACTATGCTGGTCTATATGAGACGGGCACATGATGTACATATATACATTGTACAGAACTATGCTGGTCTATATGAGACGGGCACATGATGTACATCTATACGTTGTAGAGAACTATGCTGGTCTATATGAGACGGGCACATGATGTACATATATACGTTGTACAGAACTATGCTGGTCTATATGAGACGGGTACATGATGTACAATTATACGTTGTACAGAACTATGCTGGTCTATATGAGATGGGCACATGCTGTACATGTATATTTTGTACAGAACTATGCTGGTCTATATGAGATGGGCACATGCTGTATATGTATACGTTGTACAGAACTGCTGGTTTATATGAGACGGGTATATGCTGTACATGTATACGTTGTACAGAACTATGCTGGTCTATATGAGACGGGCATGTGCTGTACATCTATACGTTGTACGGAACGATGCTGGTCTATATGAGACGGGCACATACTGTACAAGTATACGTTGTACAGAAATATGCCGGTCTATATGAGATGGGCACATACTGTACATCTATACATTGTACAGAACTATGCTGGTCTATATGAGACGGGCACATTCTGTACATGTATACATTGTACAAAAATATGCTGGTCTATATGAGACGGGCACATACTGTACATGTATACGTTGTACAGAACTATGCTGGTCTATATGAGACGGGCACATACTGTACATGTATACATTGTACAGAGCTATGCTGGTCTATATGAGATGGGCAGATGCTGTACATCTATACGCTGTACAGAACTATGCTAGTCTATACGAGACGGGTATATGCTGTACATATATACGTTGTACAGAACTATGCTGGTCTATATGAGACGGGTACATACTGTACAAGTATACGTTGTACATAACTATGCTGGTCTATATGAGACGGGCACATGCTGTACATCTATACATTGTACAGAACTATGCTGGGCTATATGAGACGGGCACATACTGTACATATATACATTGTACAGAGCTATGCTGGTCTATACAAGATGGGCACATGCTGTACATGTATACGTTGAACAAAACTATGCTGGTCTATACTAGACAGGCACATACTGTACATGTATACGTTGTACAAAACTATGCTGGTCTATACTAGACGGGCACATGCTGTACATGTATACGTTGTACAAAACTATGCTGGTCTATACTAGACAGGCACATACTGTACATGTATACGTTGTACAAAACTATGCTGGTCTATACTAGACGGGCACATGCTGTACATCTATATGTTGTACAAAACTATGCTGGTCTATACTAGACGGGCACATGCTGTATATGTATACGTTGTACAGAGCTATACTGGTCTGTACAAGATGGGCACATGCTGTACATCTACATCTATACGTTGTACAGAGCAAGTGTTTACAAGTTCATCATACCGATTAAAGGTTCATTTCCTGTGTCAAATCTGTGGCAGATATCTCTGTTCTAATTATGAAGTGTGTATTTTCTTGGCTGTGATTTATGGCCCCACAGACTCTGTGGTATGTATGAGAAAACACGTATTGTTACATTTGGGAGCGTGAAGCATGACGGTCATTTTATTGATAGGATGGCGAATAGTGCGAATTCTGATCAGACCATGTGGATGCACAAGCTGATCTGGATTTACACTGACCGCAAAACCCGTAAGCTCCATTTCTGCAGTCACAGCCACATTTACTGAAAACCGTTGGTAGTTTATGAGACAAGATACTTTGATGTGAGTGGCCATTGTATATGTTTCCCATTGTTCTAACTTAGAAGTGTGTAGCATTTTCTGACTGATTTATGGCCCCCAGACTCCCTGTGCAGTGGTATGTATGAGAAAACCCAATTTAATATAATAATAAGACTACATCTGGAATCAGAAGATGAGTGAAGACAGGTCTACACTCAGTCTGGCTATTGAATAGTATAGATGATCTATTTACCATTTACCAAAACCGTTGGTAGTTTATGAGACAATATACTTCGAGTTGAATGTCCATTTCTATAAGTTGTCTATTTTTCCCATCAGGTTCAACCTACTTATATTTCCTGTGATTTATGACCGGACTCCAATTGCCTTGCATCATAAGAAACTAGAGCAAGTGAGCAGAGGCTCATGGATGCCCTCAGCCGCCACCTGGACCGACAAATAAAACCTTTAACGCAAATCTTACAAACGGACAGACGCGGGATGACAAAATACCTTGTCTTATAACATAACAATGTTTTTGGTAAATGCGGGATGTGATGAGACATTGGGATTATCGGTGCGGCCAGTGTAGATCCAGATCAGCCTGTGCATCCGCACTCTTCGCCATTCCATCACTGAAACACCTGTCATGCTTCACGCTCACAAATGTAAAAATACCTATTTTCTCATACATACCCAGAGAGTCAGTGGAGGCCATAAATCACAGTCAGACAAATACACGCTTCTTAATTAGAAAATATGTAAGAGATATGACTGTCACAGACTTGACTGTGTTCTAGACATGATATAATGTGCTATTTGATCAGGATATACACTGGCGACAAATAAAATAAACCTGTTTTCTCCAGATGCAGCAACAAATGGTAAATAGATCAGGTGCTACACATATATACTAACCAATTGCCAGACTGAGTGTAGATCTATCTTCACTCATCAGTTCTACTGATTCCAGATGTAGTCTTATATTGGGTCTACAAAGCTCAATAGGGTTGGTCGGGAGCATGCGACGGGTAATTCAACGATCGGCGTTCATCCTTACCGGAATTCCGACTGGATACCTGTTTTGGCCTTCACATACGTCTTTAGCATTTTGTATGTGACAGTTGAATCTGGTTATACCCCTTATATGAGTATTATGATTATTCGTACTTCTATTTTAGGGGAATGGGACAAGTGACTTTGGTGTGGTATGGAACTGTCACCAGGTCAAGTTTTTCGAATTTCAGGGCTGAATATATTTTTCTCAATGTAAATATTCCGTTCTGATTTTGGGATTTCCCCCCAATGCAGCAGGTTAAAATGGGATCGAACCCATTTGCCCGGCCTTACATGACCTTAGTGTTGACAGGCCGTTAAACACTAATAAACAAACAAACTAAACTCACTAATTTAACAATACCTATTTTCTCATACACACCACTGTACAGGGAATCAGTGGGAGCCATAAATCAGTCAGAAACAAACAATGGGAACAAGAAATGCGTCTGTCGAACGCGGATGCCACCTGCAGCATATTTGAGAAACTGTAACGGACGGACAGACAGACGGTCCAAACACTATATGCCACCCGTTTCTTCGAAACCCGGTGGCATAAAAATAGACAACTTACAGAAATGAACATTCAGCTCTCATAAACTACCAATGTTTTTGATAAAAGTGGCTGTGTATGCAGAAATGGAGTTTATGGGTTTTGCGGCCAGAGTAGATCCAGATCAGGCGGTGCATCTGCACAGTCTGATCAGGATCTGCAGTTAGTCATTCCATCAATAAAACACCAGTCATGCTTCATGCTCACAAATGAAACAATACCTGTTTTCTCATACATACCACAGGGAGACTGTGGGGCCATAAATCACAGCCAGGAAAATACACACTTCTTACTTAGAACAGAGATATCTGGCCACAGATTTGACGCAGGAAATGGACACATGTAATTGGTATGCAGAACTTGTAAACACTTAGTACCGTAGTCTACTTGTAGATGATGTAGACTAGTTTGTGCCCTTGTACCCTATGTAACCTATTGTACCTTATTGTAGATGCTGTAGACTATTTTGTATACCTGTAGACTATTTTGCATATATTGCGATCATTTGAACCGTCTCACTGTTACAGCAGTTCTTATTTCTCCACATATTGTGACCACCATATATTCTCCACATATTGTGATGACCATTTGAACCGTCTCGCTGTTACAGTTCTTATTCCTCCACATATTGTGACGATCATTTGAACCGCCTCACTGTTACAGTTCTTATTTCTACAATTGTTGCTAAATTACATGCAATCAAGTCGAGCAGTCGAAACAAAGCTCTTGCAGTCTTTGTGCTGTAGATTGTGGCGAAAAATAAGCGCCTGAATTACAGACAACAAACAACAACAACATTGAGGTAAACAACTACGTGTGTTAATTTTTATTAATTACTATTGGCTATACTTTGATACCAGTTATGTCAGCTACACACTGGATGTGTCAGGGGCGGATACAGAAATAATTGCAGGGGGTTCTGTAATTACAAATTCGGCATAGAAATAATTGCAGGTGGGTCTGTAATTACAAATCGGCATAGCCGACCTGCGCGAGCGCGAAATCGTAAAGTCGGTGGGGGGGGGGGGGGGGGAAAGGGGGGAAAGGGGGGGGGGGGGTGGGGGGGGGGGGGGAGGAAGGGGGGGGGGGTGGGGAGGGGAGGGGGGGGGTCTTTAATTTTTTAAACATGCCAGATCGCCGAGACCTATGTTAAGTACTATGTAATGCTGATAATACCAGTGTGTGCCCCTGTAATCCCTTGTAGAACATTGTAGTACTATGTAGTACTATGTAGATGCTGTATACCAGTGTGTGCCCTTGTAGACCTTTGTAGGACCTTGTAGTACTATGTAGTACTATGTAGATGCTGTATACCAGTGTGTGCCCTTGTAGACCCTTGTAGAACCTTGTAGTACTATGTAGTACTATGTAGATGCTGTATACCAGTGTGTGCCCCCGTAGACCCTTGTAGAACCTTGTAGTACTATGTAGTACTATGTAGATGCTGTATACCAGTGTGTGCCCCTGTAGACCCTTGTAGAACCTTGTAGTACTATGTAGTACTATGTAGATGCTGTATACCATTGTGTGCACTGCCCCTGTATATGCACTGCCCCTGTATACCCTTGTAGAACCTTGTAGTACTATGTAGTACTATGTAGATGCTGTATACCAGTGTGTGCCCCCGTAGACCCATTCCCTTGTATAAACCTTGTAGTACTATGTAGTACTATGTAGATGCTGTTATACCAGTGTGTGCCTCCCCCGTAGGACCCTTGTATAACCTGTAGTACTATGTAGGGTACTATGTAGTACTCTGTAGATGCTGTATATCAGTGTGTGCCCCCTTCCAGACCCCCATTGTATAGCCTTGTAATTACTATGTCAGGGCTGTACAAAATTAGGCACGCCCGACGGAACCCGGGACATGTCGGTTTTAATCTCGGGCAAGTCCTCTATGCTGGAATTTAGTCCCGGGCAAGTCACTATTTTTTCTGTTAGAACGTCCCGCCACAAAGCCCGTTTTTTGGAACCGGACTTCATAAACTTAATCCCAAAATCTGACCACTTTATCGATCGATAACGCTGCGGGCGTCCTGGCGATTCGCAGCTAATGTGTTACACGTACCTGTGTATCGCAATAAAGTGATATAGCAATCTACAGCGACCCCTGATTATATTAATTTAATCGAATTTGAAAGTAATTAGCTTTTTAGCGAAAATATTCTGCGGCGATCGATGTTATTGATTTATTTTATGTATGTTAACGTTTTCGTCTCACTGCGTCGACAGGCCAAGAGACTAAACTTTAGAGAAATAAATGTATGTTCCCCTCCCTTGAATGGGATGGACATACTATGATGGTATGTTTGATTCCAAGGCGATGTTTGAAACCCACTAAAACCTCCAGATTGGAAGTCGATGTTTTCTAAGCCCTAGATCACAACCCATACCTTATACGAAGGAAAACGAAATGCTCTAACGAGCGACCATACGTACTTAGAATAACAGCTGACGTAAAACGCGCGGGTAAACTGAAATGGCCTACGTGACAATTGACATTTACGTTTTCAACAAGATTTTCACGGTGTGTAATCGATCGTATTTCCTCGCCATCATATGAAAACCCGACTCGAGAAACACAAATTAAGTCGTGGATTCTGAATTTGTCAATTATTTGTACGGTCTAAGAAATCAAAAAATAAACAAATGTGGACAATTACTTTTACAAAAAATTAGAATCGTCTAAGGAGACAATTCGCATGTGTTGCCAAAACATGTTTTATTAAAGACATCGACAAATGTGAAAAGAAAACCCGAATACATTGATATTTCTTTACAAAAAATATTTTGACAACATTTGAGAATCATCTTTAAGAAACGATTCTCATGTGCTGCCCCCCCAAAAATGCTTGGTTTTTTATCAAAAAGTCAAAAAGAAACAAATGTGAAATCCACAAGCTAATGCGTAATTATCAAATTCATCGGCTATGCGATGACGTGAGCGACACATAGCGTGGTTTTGGTATGTTTTGTTTCCACAGAATTCTAAAAGGTCCAGTCCACACTTTGCACGTGAAAACTGGATTAGCAACTGACGATTGTAAAAAACACCATTAAACAGTGTGCAGCTAGACCGAAAATGATATGTCCGCAAATGTGCTAATTGGGGATTGGTGGGTGGGTGGCGGCCATATTTCTTTTTTTGTTAACAATCTCGCGTTTTTTTTTTTGCGATCTCGATCTCGCCCTTCCACTTTTGGAAATACGATTTGCCCATGCATGGTGTAAGACAGCATGCGTGTTGGATTTGCGTTCTACATGTACGACATGCATATAAAGCATGCTAGTTCGAATTGCATTCTTAACGTACGTACGTACAGTTAATGTAATGCGCAAAACTCAATTTTCAACACGAATCATATTCCGACCCCCCCCCCCCCCCAGGCTACGGCCTGCATAATGACTTTGAACAAACGTTAACAATGTATTTCCAAAAGCGAAGGCGACATTGTGAAAAGGCCGAGGCGAAAACGCGACATCGCGGTCTCGAAAACGCGAGATAGCCAGGCGAAAACGCGAGAATGAATACAATAGAATCTCACGTTTTCGCCTCTCGATTTGGTCTCGCGTTTTCACGATCTTTTGTGTAGGTCGACGATGCGATGCAGTAGCCTCCTAACCAATAACACGTATCGAAATATGGTTTTTTTTATTTTTTTTGCTCAATAAAAACATTAGAATCGTCTCCTAGGGACGAGTATCATTTTTTGTCAAATTATGTTTTTGTTGTCAAGAAATATAGATGTTTGTCCACTTATGTGTTCCATTTCTTCGTAAAAATGTTTTTTGCAGCACATGAGAATCGTCCCCTCCTAAGACAATGTTTAACGTGTCCTATTAGGGACATGTGGCAACCTCGCGTTTTATTTGAGCTTTGAGACGAAAACGCGAAATTCTATCATTTTTATTCCAATCTCGCGTTTTTTTCAAACACGCCGCATGCACATGATGCATGAGCAAAAAACTAATCCGAATATTTCAAAACAAAAGCGAAAGGCGAGATCGCGAAAACGCGAGACGATTCTCTTAATTTTAGGAAACGATTTTTATGTTTTATTATTGTCGATAAATGATGTTTTGAGTATGAACTTGTCGCAACGTTATGTCCGCGGTGCACAGTGACAAATTACCACAATAATAAATATGTACTATACAAATTTGTTTATTATATTAGATTTATTTAATATAAAATGTATGTGCAAAGTGCTCAATTGTATTATATTTAACAACTATGATAATAGTTTTTGTTTTGGGACAGTTTCGTATAAGAAACCTTACGAGGACAAGTCACTTTTTCAAAATTACTTGCCCTGAAAATTATATTTTCCGGTATGTTAACGTTTTCGTCTCACTGCGTCGACAGGCCAAGAGACTAACTTTAGAGAAATAAATGTATGTTCCTCCACTTGAATGGGATGGACATACTATGAAGGTATGTTTGATTCCCAAGGCGATGTTTGAACCCACAACCTCCAGATTGAAGTCGATGTTCTAGCCCTAGATCACAACCCATTCCTTTATTAAAACGAAGGAAAGAAATGCTCCTAACGAGCGACCATTACGTACTTAGAATAACAGCTGACGTAACGCGCGGTAAACTGAAATGGCCTAACTCGTGACAATTGACATTTTACGTTCCAACAAGATTTCACGGTGTGTAATCGATCGTATTTCCCTCGCCATCATATGAAACCCGACTCGAGAAACACAAATTAATGTCGTGGATTTCTGAATTTGCAATTATTTGTACGGTCTAAGAAATCAAACAAATGTGACAATTCTTTTTATTACAAAATATTAGAATCGTCTAAGGAGACATTTTCGCATGTGTTGCCAAAACATGTTTTATTAAAGACATCGGACAAATTGTGAAAAGAAAAACCCGAATACATGATATTTCTTTTACAAAAAACATATTTTGACAACATTTTGAGAATCACTTAGGAAACGATTCCCTCATGTGCTGCCAAATCTGGGTTTTATCAAAAAGTCAAACAAATGTGAAATTCCACAAGCTAATGCGTATTATCAATTCAAATCATCGGCTATCGATGACGTGAGCGACTACATAGCGTGGTTTTGTATGTTGTTTTCCACAGAATTCTAAAGGTCAGTCACACTTTGCACGTGAAACTGGATTAGCAACTGACGATTTGTAAACACCATCAGGTGTGCAGCTAGACCGAAAATGATATGTTCGCAAATGTGCTAATTGGGGGATGGGTGGGTACGGCCATATTTCTTTTTTGTTACAATCTCGCGTTTTTGCGGATCTCGATCTCGCCTTCCACTTTTGGAAATAACGATTTGCCCATGCATGGTGTACAGCATGCGTGTTGGATTTGCGTTCTACATGTACGTACATGCATATAAAGCATGCTAGTTCGAATTGCATTCTACGTACGTACGTACATGTAATGTATGCGCAAAACTCAATCATTTCAACACGCATGCATATTTCCGACCCCCCCCCCCCCCCCCCCCCCCCCCCCACCCCCCCCCCCCCTTCCCCCAGGCTAAGGGCCTGCATAATGACTTGACAAACGTACAATGTATTTCCAAAAGCGGAAGGCGACATTGTGAAAAGGCCGAGGCGAAAAACGCGACATCGCGGTCTCGAAAACGCGAGTAGCCAGGCGAAAACTCGAGAATGAATACAATAGAATCTCAGTTTTCGCCCTCGCGATTTGGTCTCGCGTTTTCACGATCTGTGTATAGGTCGACGATGCGATGCAGTAGCCTAACCAATAAACACGTAAATCGAAATATGGTTTTTTTTTGCTCATAACATTTAGAATCGTCTCCTAAGACGAGTATCATTTTTTGTCAATTTAGTTTTTGTTGTCAAAAATGAAATATAGATGTTTGTCCAACATGTGTTCATTTCTTCGTTAAAAATGTTTTTGCTGCACATGAGAATCGTCTCTAAGACATGTTACGTGTCCTATTAGGGACATGTGGCAAACCTCGCGTTTTTCGAGCTTTGGAGACGAAAACGCGAAATTCTATCATATTCAATCTCGCGTTTTTCAAACACGCCGCACATGCACATGATGCGATGAGCAAAACTAATCCGATATTTCAAAAGCGAAAGGCGAGATCGCGAAAAACGCGAGACGATTCTCTTAATTTTAGGAAACGATTTTTTTTTATGTTTTATTATTGTCGATAAATGTGTTTTTGGAGTATGCACTTGTCGCAACGTTATGTCCGCGGTGGCACAGGGTGACAAAATTACCACAATAATAAATATGATCTATACAATGTTATTATTATAGATATTTAATATATAATGATATGTGCAAAGTGCTCAATTTTGGTATTAAATATTTAACAACTATGATAATAGTTTTTGTTTTGGGACAGTTTCGTATAAGAAACCTTACGAGGACAAGTCACTTTTTCAAAATTACTTGCCCTGAAAATTATATTTTCCGGTATGTTAACGTTTTCGTCTCACTGCGTCGACAGGCAAAAGAGAACTAACTTTAGAGAAATAAATGTATGTTCCTTTTCCCCACTTGAGAATGGGATGGACATACTATGAAGGTATGTTTGATTCCCAAGGCGATGTTTGAACCCACAACCTCCAGATTGGAAGTCGATGTTCTAAGCCCTAGATCACAACCCATACCTTATAAACGAAGGAAAGAAATGCTCCTAACGAGCGACCATACGTTACTTTAGAATAACAGCTGACGTAACGCGCGGTAAATGAAATGGCCTACGTGACAATTGACATTTACGTTTCCAACAAGATTTCACGGTGTGTAATCGATCGTATTTCCTCGCCATCATATGAAACCCGACTCTGAGAAACACAAATTAAGTCTTGGGGATTTCTGAATTTGTCAAATTATTTGTAACGGTCTAAATAAGAAATCAAACAAATGTGACAATTCTTTTTACAAAATATTAGAATTTCGTCTAAGGAGACAATTCGCATGTGTTGCCAAAACATGTTTTATTAAGACATCGACAAATGTGAAAAGAAAACCCGAATACATTGATATTTCTTTACAAAAACATATTTTGACAACATTTGAGAATCATCTTAGGAAACGATTCTCATGTGCTGCCAAATCTTGTTTTATCAAAAAGTCAAACAAATGTGAAATTCCACCAAAAGCTAATGCGAATTATCAATTTCTCGGCTATGCGATGACGTGAGCGACTACATAGCGTGGTTTTGGTATGTTTGTTTCCCACAGAATTCTAAAGGTCAGTCACACTTTGCACGTGAAACTGGATTAGCAACTGACGATTGGTAAACACACCATCAGGTGTGCAGCTAGACCGAAAATGATGTCGCAAATGTGCTAATTGGGGATTGGGTGGGTTACGGCCATATTTCTTTTTTGTTACAAAATCTCGCGTTTTTGCGATCTCGATCTAGCCTTCCACTTTTTTGGAAATACGATTTGGCCCATGCATGTGTAGACAAGCATGCGTGTTGGATTTGCGTTCTACATGTACGTACATGCATATAAAGCATGCTAGTTCGAATTGCATTCTACGTACGGTACGTACATGTAATGTATGCGCAAAACTCAATTCCAACACGCATGCATATTCCACCCCCCCCCCCCCCCCCACCCCCCCCCCCCCCGGCTACGGGCCTGCATAATGACTTGAACAAACGTACAATGTATTTCCAAAAGCGGAAGGCGACATTGTGAAAAGGCCGAGGCGAAAAACGCGACATCGCGGTCTCGAAAAAACGCGAGATAGCCAGGCGAAAACGCGAGAATGAATACAATAGAATCTCAACGTTTTCGCCTCGCGATTTGGTCTCGCGTTTCACGATCTTGTGTATAGGTCGACGATGCGATGCAGTAGCCTAACCAATAACACGTATCGAATATGGTTTTTTTTGGTTTTTTTTGCTCAATAAACATTAGAAATCGTCTTCCTAAGACGAGTATCATTTTTTTGTCAAATATGTTTTTGTTTGTCAAGAAATATAGATGTTTGTCCACATGTTTTCCATTTCTTCGTAAAAATGTTTTTTGCAGCACATGAGAATCGTCTCCTAAGACAATTTTACGTGTCCTATAGGGACATGTGGCAACCTCGCGTTTTCGAGCTTTGGAGACGAAAACGCGAAATTCTTTCATATTCAATCTCGCGTTTTTCAAACACGCCGCACATGCACATGAGCATGAGCAAAACTAATCCGAATATTTCAAAAGCGAAAGGCGAGATCGCGAAAACGCGAGACGATTCTCTTAAATTTTAGGAAACGATTTTTATGTTTTATTATTGCGATAAATGTTTTTGAGTATTGCACTTGTCGCAACGTTAGTCCGCGGTGGCACAGTGACAAATTACCACAATAATAAATATACTATACAATTGTTTATTATTATAGATATTTAATATAATATGTATATGTGCAAAAGTGCTCAATTGTATTATATTTAACAACTATGATAATAGTTTTTGTTTTGGGACAGTTTCGTATAAGAAACCTTACGAGGACAAGTCACTTTTTCAAAATTACTTGCCCTGAAAATTATATTTTCCGGTACAAGTCCGGGCAAGTCACTTTTGTCAAGTCACTTGTCCGGGACAAGTGGCTAAACAATCAATTTGTACAGCCCTGTATATAGTACTATATAGATGCTGTATACCAGTGTGTGCCCCCGTAGACCATTGTAGAACCTTGTAGTACTATGTAGTACTATGTAGATGCTGTATACCAGTGTGTGCCCCCGTAGACCCTTGTATAACCTTGTAGTACTATGTAGTACTATGTAGATGCTGTTTACCAGTGTGCCCCTGTAGACCCTTGTAGAACCTTGTAGTACTATGTAGTACCATGTAGATGCTGTATACCAGTGTGTGCCCCCGTAGACCCTTGTATAACCTTGTAGTACTATGTAGTACTATGTAGTACTCTGTAGTACTATGTAGTACTCTGTAGATGCTGTATATCAGTGTGTGCCCCCATAGACCCTTGTATAACCTAACCTTGTAGTACTATGTAGTACTATGTAGATGCTGTATACCAGTGTGTGCCCCCGTAGACCCTTGTAGAACCTTGTAGTACTAATGTAGTACTATGTAGATGCTGTATACCAGTGTGTGCCCCCGTAGAGCCTTGTAGAAACCTGTAGTACTATGTAGTACTATGTATGATGCTGTATACAGTGTGTTTGCCCCCGTAGACCCATTGTATAAAACCTTTTGTAGTACTATGTAGTACTATGTAGATGCTGTATTACCAGTGTGTGCCCCCGTAGACCCTTGTAGTACTATGTAGTACTATGTAGATGCTGTATACCAGTGTGTGCCCCCGTAGACCCTTGTATAACCTTGTAGTACTATGTAGTACTATGTAGATGCTGTATACCAGTGTGTACCATCGTAGACCCTTGTATAACCTTGTAGTACTATGTAGTACTATGTAGATGCTGTATACCAGTGTGTGCCACTGTAGACCCTTGTAGAACCTGTAGTACTTTAATGTAGTACTATGTAGATGCTGTATACCAGTGTGTGCCCCCGTAGACACTTGTAGAACCTTGTAGTACTATGTAGTACTATGTAGATGCTGTATATCAGTGTGTGCCCCCGTAGACACTTGTATAACCTTGTAGTACTATGTAGTACTATGTAGATGCTGTATACCAGTGTGTACCCCCGTAGACCCTTGTATAACCTTGTAGTACTATGTAGTACTATGTAGATGCTGTATACCAGTGTGTGCCCCCCGTAGACCCTGTAAGAACCTTGTAGTACTATGTAGTACTATGTAGATGCTGTATACCAGTGTGTGCCCCCACCATAGACCCTTGTAGGAACCTTGTAGACTATGTAGTACTATGTAGATGCTGTATACCAGTGTGTACCCCCGTAGACCCTTGTATAACCTTGTAGTACTATGTAGTACTATGTAGATGCTGTATACCAGTGTGTGCCCCCGTAGACCTTTGTAGGACCTTGTAGTACTATGTAGTACTATGTAGATGCTGTTTATACCCAGTGTGTGCCCCCGTAGACCCTTGTATAACCTTGTAGTACTAGTAAGTACTATTGTAGATGCGTGTATAACCATGTGTGCCCCCGTAGACCCTTGTATAACCTTGTAGTACTATGTAGTACTATGTAGATGCTGTATACCAGTGTGTGCCCCCGTAGACCCTTGTAGAACCTTGTAGTACTATGTAGATGCTGTATACCAGTGTGTGCCCCCGTAGACCTTTGTAGGACCTTGTAGTACTATGTAGATGCTGTATACCAGTGTGTGCCTCCGTAGACCCTTGTAGAACCTTGTAGTACTATGTAGTACTTATGTAGATGCTTTATATAACCAGTGTGTGCCCCCGTAGAACCCTTGTATACCTTGTAGTACTATGTAGTACTATGTAGATGCTGTATACCAGTGTGTCCCCCGTAGACCCTTGTAGAACCTTGTAGTACTATGTAGATGCTGTATACCAGTGTGTGCCCCCGTAGACCTTTGTAGGACCTTGTAGTACTATGTAGTACTATGTAGATGCTGTATACCAGTGTGTGCCCCCGTAGACCCTTGTAGAACCTTGTAGTACTATGTAGATGCTGTATACCAGTGTGTGCCCCCGTAGACCCTTGTATAACCTTGTAGTACTATGTAGTACTATGTAGATGCTGTATACCATGTGTGCCCCCCCCCTGTAGACCCCTTGTAGAACCTTGTAGTACTATGAGTACTATGTAGATTGCTGTATACCAGTGTGTGCCCCCGTAGACCCTTGTATAACCTTGTAGTACTATGTAGTACTATGTAGATGCTGTATACCAGTGTGTGCCCCCGTAGACCCTTGTATAACCTTGTAGTACTATGTAGTACTATGTAGTACTCTGTAGATGCTGTATATCAGTGTGTGCCCCCGTAGACCCTTGTATAGCCTTGTAGTACTATAATGTAGTACTATATAGATGCTGTATACCAGTGTGTGCCCCCGTAGACCATTGTAGTACTATGTAGTACTATGTAGATGCTGTATACCAGTGTGTGCCCCCGTAGACCCTTGTAGAACCTTGTAGTACTATGTAGTACTATGTAGATGCTGTATACCAGTGTGTGCCCCCGTAGACCCTTGTATTAACCTTGTAGTACCATGTTAGTACTATGTTTAGATGCTGTATAACCAGTGTGTGCCCCCATGTTGAACCCTTGTATATCCTTGTATACTAGTGTAGTACTATGTAGATGCTGTTTACCAGTGTGCCCCTGTAGACCCTTGTAGAACCTTGTAGTACTATGTAGTACCATGTAGATGCTGTATACCAGTGTGTGCCCCCGTAGACCCTTGTATAACCTTGTAGTACTATGTAGTACTATGTAGTACTCTGTAGTACTATGTAGTACTCTGTAGATGCTGTATATCAGTGTATGCCCCCGTAGACCCTTGTATAACCTTGTAGTACTATGTAGTACTATGTAGATGCTGTATACCAGTGTGTGCCCCCGTAGACCCTTGTAGAACCTTGTAGTACTATGTAGTACTATGTAGATGCTGTATACCAGTGTGTGCCCCCGTAGACCCTTGTATAACCTTGTAGTACTATGTAGTACTATGTAGATGCTGTATACCAGTGTGTGCCACTGTAGACCCTTGTAGAACCTTGTAGTACTATGTAGTACTATGTAGATGCTGTATACCAGTGTGTGCTCCCGTAGACCCTTGTAGAAGCTTGTAGTACTATGTAGATGCTGTATACCAGTGTGTGCCCCCTCCCGTAGACCCTTGTAGAAGCTTAGTACTATGTAGATGCTGTATACCCAGTGTGTGCCCCCGCCCGTAGACCCTTGTCGAACCTTGTAGTACTATGTAGTACTATGTAGATGCTGTATACCAGTGTGTACCCCGTAGAAGATTGTACTGTCCCAGTAATTGTCACTGTAGACAGTTGTAGTAATACTTTGAATGCATGTAGACTAGTACACAAACACGCCCATCAGGGAAAGTGGTATGATTTCTTGCCATATCTAATACACGCACCTGTCTGTAAAATCCAGAATCCAACATTGTCGCAAATTTAGCTCACTATGTTAACGTGTGTACACAATGTCAATTATACTATAATCTGACGTAGGTTTTGAGCTCTCGTTTCGCTAAATAACTTTATCCAACAATCCCTGTAGCCGCTATTGTGATAGAAAATGTAACTTTTCTGTCAGTGCCTAACATTTTGATCTACGTCCGCCATTTTTGATTCCAGAATTGTGGGAATTTGTTTGTCTTGTAAATTTACGTAAAGGAGTTTTTATCATGCCGCTAAAGATTAAGCGTACACAACGATAACATTGTTCTAGTACAATATTTTATAAATATTATGTATTAATTGTGTTTTACATTCCCCGTTTGAAGTGTTATCTGTCAGTTTCCGATGTTTATTTGATAAAATTGAATGACAAATTTGTATCTGCTGACGTCACTAAGACATAATCTGTGATGTCATTTACATAATTTGAATTGTCATTTCCGGCTCGTGCATTTTTGGCCATATGGCAGTTTCTGGCCAAATGGCCCATTTTTGGCCAAATGGCCAATATTTGGCCAAGTGGCCAATTCCTGGCCAGTGACCCGTTTTTGGCCAAAATGGCCAATTTGGGCCATAAGTGGCCAATATCGGCCAGAATGGCCAATAATTGCAAAGCGACCATGTGACCATGCATGGTATATAAACGAGCGAAAAATCTGCCATTCGCACTCTGGCACAATAGATCTTACGATAACACCTTCACGTTAAAACACGTGCGAAAATGAGGGTCTTTAGAATTAGAATTAATTGTAAACTATTATAAGCATTGTACAGTTCTCATACAAGACAATTAATTATTTTAGTTATAAATTGATCTTGCAGAGTCATTTGGGACATTATTTAACCCCTGAGAGGGTCTTATTAGCGAACATAGCCTCATAGGACATTTCTTTCATCTGTTTATTGGTCCCCTGAGCCCCACCTACCTGCGATATATTACCATTTCATGGGGTCTCCACAGACCCATTAGTCATAACTACTAAGGTGAATATTCATATTTGTCTGTACCGCGAACGATATGGTGGATAGCAAATTCTACCTCTAGAACCACCGTTTTGTTTGTCGGTGTTTTTACGCTGCCTTTTTGTTAGTATTGATCGTTGCAGGTTTTACTGCATAATTATTATAAACAGTTTAGTCTATCCACACGATAGTTTACTTATTGTAGTACGGACGAATGTACGTTCATTTGAACATCTCTCAGATACTCTTGTGCTAACTAAAAGTAATAAATAATTGAATTTATCTAGTCTATTATCTGTTCCCTGAAATGTCAGACGGCAGCTACACCCGTGTTCCCCCGTACATACAGACGTGCAGCGTCTAGTCCAGATCTGAGAGACACAGGTTGCAGGCTACACAGATCTACTGATTGGCAACTATAGGCAGACGCTACCACATTTGTCGGTCAATCAGTCATCTATAGCCCGCAACGCGTCTTAGAGGTTAGAAGACACCAAATGGTGCGAAACCGCCCAGGGTGTATGCAAAAGTAGTCCGGTATAAAAAAATAGTGCGGGTGTTTTGAGGTCACAGACACCGTTTGCTTGCAAATCTTGATCCATTACTACCCAGTTTCACTTGAGGAACATTTTGGGGTGCCTTCAACACCAGTTTTCAGCATATTTGTAGCATTTAAAAGAAAACACTGACCCTGTTGGTCACTTGATGTAAACGGAGTTTCCGTGGCCAAAAAATGTACACAATATTGGAGGATATGACAAGGTTGGATTTTTCTTCTTAGGAGTAAGTGAACCTATTGTTTAGTTCATGCAGAACCAGTACAGACTGGCTGCAGGTCATGTACAAGTGGGTCCCACAGCATCCATACGAATAGTGAAAGTAGGAGAGACTGGCCTTATTGGATGGCATTCGGTTTAAATTATATAGTAAAACTATTTGGTGGTGTCTAAACCTATAAGGTGTGCCTAGGCCCTATGTGGAGATATGTTTGTTTGTAGAATTTGAAGTTGGAAGTTTATGTTTCTTGTAGCTATGTCTCTGGGAACATAATTTAAAGTTACTGCGACAAGAATAATCGAGCGGACTCCGCGATGCAACATATTTGTTCTTTTTGTATCTCAGACGGACAGTTATCGGCTTCAAAATCTTCTAAAATCTTGATTTCTCAGCTTTATTTAGTGAAATATAATAACCAGTGTATGCAAATTACCTGTAGGTGATTGGGCTTGGAATGTGACAGAAATATACACCGAAACAGTGATTATAGTGTGTTTTTCATTTTTTTTCATTGATATTGGCTTGCTGATGGACAATTAAGAAGTTATGGAAAGTGGCGCGACATCGCGACGCTGTTCCAAAATTTGCCAAAATTAGGCTTGAGTGTATTGTTTTCGCATATCGGTATAGTACCAAGACACTAGTACTCAGAAAACATTGTTTTTCCTTTCCTCCTGTGTTTATAAAGCAAATTTCTTGACTGACCGTTCCAAGCCAGTACCCTTTTGTCTGTCGACCATTCCAGAGTGGCATACATGTTGGTATAGTTTCAGTGATGAGTCTGTATATGTAGAATGGTTAGCTATAACACTATTTAGGGTAATGTTATGTGATTTTATGGAGATTTGTGCTTTTAATTCATCATCTATTAAAATTCTCCATAGTTCTGTAGTAGCTCAAATTAAGGCAGAATGTGGACAGTCACATGGTGGAGTTACACAGCTGCTGTGTGACAACCATTTGAGATATTTGCTCCAAACTTGGTACTGTATCCAGGAATAGAAGCTACTTTTTGAATAGTGAATATTGTAGAATGATTTGTAGTGGGACTGGTACACTTATATATAAGGTGTGCCTAGGCCCTATGTGAGATATGTTTGTTTGTAGAATTTGAAGTTGGAAGTTTATGTTTCTTGTAGCTATGTCTCTGGGAACATAATTTAAAGTTACTGCGACAAGAATAATCGAGCGGACTCCGCGATGCAACATATTTGTTCTTTTTGTATCTCAGACGGACAGTTATCGGCTTCAAAATCTTCTAAAATCTTGATTTCTCAGCTTTATTTAGTGAAATATAATAAACCAGTGTATGCAAATTACCTGTAGGTGATTGGGCTTGGAATGTGACAGAAATATACACCGAAACAGTGATTATAGTGTGTTTTTCTTTTTTTTTCATTGATATTGGCTTGCTGATGGACAATTAAGAAGTTATGGAAAGTGGCGCGACATCGCGACGCTGTTCCAAAATTTGCCAAAATTAGGCGTAAGTGTATTGTTTTCGCATATCGGTATAGTACCAAGACACTAGTACTCAGAAAACATTGTTTTTCCTTTCCTCCTGTGTTATAAAGCAAATTTCTCGACTGACCGTTCCAAGCCAGTACCCTTTTGTCTGTCGACCATTCCAGAGTGGCATACATGTTGGTATAGTTTCAGTGATGAGTCTGTATATGTAGAATGGTTAGCTATAACACTATTTAGGGTAATGTTATGTGATTTTATGGAGATTTGTGCTTTTAATTCATCATCTATTAAAATTCTCCATAGTTCTGTAGTAGCTCAAATTAAGGCAGAATGTGGACAGTCACATGGTGGAGTTACACAGCTGCTGTGTGACAACCATTTGAGTTATTTGCTCCAAACTTGGTACTGTATCCAGGAATAGAAGCTACTTTTTGAATAGTGAATATTGTAGAATGATTTGTAGTGGGGCTGGTACACTTATAAGGTGTGCCTAGGCCCTATGTGAGATATGTTTGTTTGTAGAATTTGAAGTTGGAAGTTTATGTTTCTTGTAGCTATGTCTCTGGGAACATAATTTAAAGTTACTGCGACAAGAATAATCGAGCGGACTCCGCGATGCAACATATTTGTTCTTTTTGTATCTCAGACGGACAGTTATCGGCTTCAATAAAATCTTATAAAAATAAAATCTTGATTTCTCAGCTTTATTTAGTGAAATATAATAAACCAGTGTATGCAAATTACCTGTAGGTGATTGGGCTTGGAATGTGACAGAAATATACACCGAAACAGTGATTATAGTGTGTTTTTCATTTTTTTTCATTGATATTGGCTTGCTGATGGACAATTAAGAAGTTATGGAAAGTGGCGCGACATCGCGACGCTGTTCCAAAATTTGCCAAAATTAGGCGTGAGTGTATTGTTTTCGCATATCGGTATAGTACCAAGACACTAGTACTCAGAAAACATTGTTTTTCCTTTCCTCCTGTGTTATAAAGCAAATTTCTTGACTGACCGTTCCAAGCCAGTACCCTTTTGTCTGTCGACCATTCCAGAGTGGCATACATGTTGGTATAGTTTCAGTGATGAGTCTGTAATATGTAGAATGGTTAGCTATAACACTATTTAGGGTAATGTTATGTGATTTTATGGAGATTTGTGCTTTTAATTCATCATCTATTAAAATTCTCCATAGTTCTGTAGTAGCTCAAATTAAGGCAGAATGTGGACAGTCACATGGTGGAGTTACACAGCTGCTGTGTGACAACCATTTGAGATATTTGCTCCAAACTTGGTACTGTATCCAGGAATAGAAGCTACTTTTTGAATAGTGAATATTGTAGAATGATTTGTAGTGGGGCTGGTACACTATAAGGTGTGCCTAGGCCCTATGTGAGATATGTTTGTTTGTAGAATTTGAAGTTGGAAGTTTATGTTTCTTGTAGCTATGTCTCTGGGAACATAATTTAAAGTTACTGCGACAAGAATAATCGAGCGGACTCCGCGATGCAACATATTTGTTCTTTTTGTATCTCAGACGGACAGTTATCGGCTTCAAAATCTTCTAAAATCTTGATTTCTCAGCTTTATTTAGTGAAATATAATAAACCAGTGTATGCAAATTACCTGTAGGTGATTGGGCTTGGAATGTGACAGAAATATACACCGAAACAGTGATTATAGTGTGTTTTTTCATTTTTTTTCATTGATATTGGCTTGCTGATGGACAATTAAGAAGTTATGGAAAGTGGCGCGACATCGCGACGCTGTTCCAAAATTTGCCAAAATTAGGCGTAAGTGTATTGTTTTCGCATATCGGTATAGTACCAAGACACTAGTACTCAGAAAACATTGTTTTTCCTTTCCTCCTGTGTTATAAAGCAAATTTCTCGACTGACCGTTCCAAGCCAGTACCCTTTTGTCTGTCGACCATTCCAGAGTGGCATACATGTTGGTATAGTTTCAGTGATGAGTCTGTATATGTAGAATGGTTAGCTATAACATATTTAGGGTAATGTTATGTGATTTTATGGAGATTTGTGCTTTTAATTCATCATCTATTAAAATTCTCCATAGTTCTGTAGTAGCTCAAATTAAGGCAGAATGTGGACAGTCACATGGTGGAGTTACACAGCTGCTGTGTGACAAACCATTTGAGATATTTGCTCCAAACTTGGTACTGTATGCAGGAATAGAAGCTACTTTTTGAATAGTGAATATTGTAGAATGATTTGTAGTGGGGCTGGTACACTTATAGGTTAGAAGACACCAAATGGTGCGAAACCGCCCAGGGTGTATGCAAAAGTAGTCCGGTATAAAAAAATAGTGCGGGTGTTTTGAGGTCACAGACACCGTTTGCTTGCAAATCTTGATCCATTACTACCCAGTTTCACTTGAGGAACATTTTGGGGTGCCTTCAACACCAGTTTTCAGCATATTTGTAGCATTTAAAAGAAAACACTGACCCTGTTGGTCACTTGATGTAAACGGAGTTTCCGTGGCCAAAAAATGTACACAATATTGGAGGATATGACAAGGTTGGATTTTTCTTTCTTAGGAGTAAGTGAACCTACTGTTTAGTTCATGCAGAACCAGTACAGACTGGCTGCAGGTCATGTACAAGTGGGTCCCACAGCATCCATACGAATAGTGAAAGTAGGAGAGACTGGCCTTATTGGATGGCATTCGGTTAAATTATATAGTAAAACTATTTGGTGGTGTCTAACCTAGAGGATACTGGGTAGTATACGCACGGCAAGGGTTTGGAACAGCGTGCAGGAGCTTGCAGCACACACGTAGCATAGACAGGGTCATATGCGGGGTCATATGTACGCACCACTACCGGCGCGTAACAATATGTGTACTTAACTGCTGCCGTGGAGATTGTCTCCACCACATTTTATGTACTTATTGATCACATACATGTATATTCTGAATTTCCCTTATATTAGTATAGCTATCAAGATCAGTTTCTCTCACCCTTGGCTTTGATATTATGATCGCTTCTGCCCCGTTCCGAATGTAGTGTTCTCTGATATAAATAATAATAATGATATTGACTTTCATTATATAACATAGCCCTGCGAGTTTACAATATCTTTATACCCACTTTTTGAAAAATAATTGTGTGTATTGTTTTAGTCAGGAGTTTGTTCATCCGGGCCAACGTCCGGGGGGTTTAAGATGTTAGGGGCGTGGCCTAACACAAAAGATTCCTTTGATTTATTCCGTAAGCTCATAAATTGTATTGATGTTTTGGGGCTTTTTCTTTGATATTTAAACAATGGAAATACCTCATAAACCCACTGTTAAAGCATTGCATGTGGGTTTCTTGGGGAATGCCAATTAGGCAAATATTTCACATTTGGCTTCATGGGTCACCTCAAGGTCAAAGCAGCTTAGCGGGCATTTGATCATGCGATCGCCTTTTTCCTAGTGTTTAAATAACAAAGTATTGTTCATGCCGTAATACTATTTGAATGATCAATACGAACAGATACGAGCTAGTTTATGTATTGCATACAAAGTTGACTTTCAGCTTGTTCGAAGTGATAATATCCCCAATGGCATTCAGAAACCATATACAGTTCACCTAAGATATTTAATATTATGGAATCTGACTCCAAAATGGTAATTACATTCCATCATTTGTGCTTGGCTGGGCATAAATGACCTAGAATGTGACCTTAGCACGTGCCCTTGATCTCCAAACTAACAGTGGAAATGGATTCCTCATACTCGAAACCTGATACAAAATTGTTTCATTTATGATTCTACTGCATTTGATTCTCAAGTTAAGGCAGCACCTAATTCCGGATGGCGGCCATCTTGGATTTTCCAATATGGCCGCCACAGCGACATCCCAGCTTGGCTCCCGCAAGAAAATGAAATGTCATCACCATATCTAACACTGGTCCAAAAATGGTGCTTGTAGACAAATGTGAACAATTATTTGACTAAGCCCACTAACTATAACCTGATAACCCTTTCACCCATTTGTAATTTTTCAAAAAATAAACAGACATAAGGGCCCCGGTAACACTGTATGCACCCATCACCATTCGGTGGCGGGGGCATAACAAGCACTACATTTATACTAGAATTGCACTTTTATTTTTTCTCAAGGACATTGGTTGACCCTAAATGATACTCTTTTGTGTTGATGGGCCGTTAAGCACCATTCCATTCCATTCCATTTTGCCCGAGGTCTGTCAAATGATACCATCACCTACAACCTCTATTATATCTTATGAAAAGGACTTCTGAAAATGACTTAATATACTTTTCACATGTTTGTTTTAGAAGCATCACTTGTATTTCACTGACTGACCTGTTGCGTTTCGGTGCAGACCCTGATCAGACTACGCGGATGCGCAGGCTTATCTGGTATTGCATTGGTCGCAAACGACATGAGCCCCATTTCTCCAGTCACAGCCACACATAAGTCCTTTTGAGAACCTGAAACTCTTTTTCAGATGTCCTTCTTAGAAAAATGTTATTTTCAGAAAAAATACCCTTGTCAGATCCATTTCAGAAAAAAAGAAAAATTGTATTCTAGATGGGGTGTGCATGACCACTTCTGTTGGGCAAAAACGTGAATCCAGGGCCAAACCTTTCCCGAAAGGTTTGCGACATTGACGCCTATGGTGGCCAAACTGGGTTCCATCTAAAAAAGGAGAGAAAAAAAACCCAGCTAACACAATTCAATTGAACAACATTACAGGATGTCGTCATTGCCCCTGAATGAAGACGGCAACATTGTGTTTGGAAAGTTTATGTCATTGGAGGTTTTGGCCGAGAAACACTACATGGAAGACAGGAAACAGATATCCCTGGTCGCCGTGGCAATAGACTACCATATACTCGTGTTTGAAATACAGACACCAAGCCTCAGGTATGGGATGTTTCAACAATGGTCAGATATAATCAGAAATAATCCATCTAAAAAATGGAGAGAAAAAACCCAGATAACACAATTCAATTGAACAACATTACAGGATGTCGTCATTGCCCATGAATGAAGACGGCAACATTGTGTTTGGAATGTTTATGTCATTGGAGGTTTTGGCCGAGAAACACTACATTACAGGATAAAATTTATGTACGGTAGTGGTTTTAAGTCTCCCATTTTTAGTCTTGATCAATTGTGAAGATTAATTTAAATAAGTAATAAAACCATGGGTTGTTGCATTCACTCTAGTATGAAAAAACATTTGATCCGTTTAAAGTTTAACATTAAACAGACCAAATGTTTTATGTCATTTTTTCGCAGTTCATAGAACAGTGACGTTGCCTGTCAATAGTGGGCGTTTCCATTATGAATTTAAGCCAGTCAATAGTGGGCGTTTCCATTATGAATTTAAGCCAGTCAATAGTGGGCGTTTCCATTATGAATTTAAGCCAGTCAATAGTGGGTGTTTCCATTATGAATTTAAGCCAGTCAATAGTGGGTGTTTCCATTATGAATTTAAGCCAGTGGGCATTTCCATTATGAATTTAAGCCAGTCAATAGTGGGCGTTTCCATTATGAATTTAAGGACAGTGTAAATATTCAGAATAATTTTAGTAGGCTTTTACAACATAGATTTTAAGGAGATGGTTACAATATTTGAACTTATTCCTATTCACTCTGCTATTTACACGTTTTCATCTATAATGTTATATAAGAGAATGTATATTGTAATTGCCATTTATAATTACATTTCAATTATAAAATCAATGATCAAATTGCCAAAATCAATATATTTAGTTGGTATAAATACAAGTACGCAATGAAAATTTAATGCATCAAAACGTGTTCGCTATTTTCAACATTTTTCTAACAATTTCTATAGTAATAATATTTGAAGGATGTGAGGTATGTGTGTCTTGAATGGAGAATCCATCCCTTAACATTGAATCCATCCTTGCAGGGATTCACACCTGGGGCCATGTGATCAGTTATATTTCTTTGCTGGTAGATTAATTTTAACGGTGAGATTCATCCATAACGCAATCCCGATATATACTTGATTTGGCCCTCATGAGCAGTTTTGGCTTTCTGGTGCCGCGAGAATTGAATCAGGTTATACCCATTATAAAATTAATAAGATTAGTACTAATATCCTATTTGGGGCGTTGGGCTAAGTAACTCTGGTGTGGTTATATTCAGTTCGGATTTACCCGCCCCCCGCCCCCATCGCAACAGTTAATATATGGGATATGACCCCATTAACCCAGTCTAAAATAACCGTAACTATTGACAGGCTGTTAAACATCATTCAATCAAATAACCTTGTTGTAGACACAAAACTCCACTCAATCAATCAATTTATCCATTGCAGTGAGGATATCGGTATGGAGCTGAACTTGATAACGAGTCTGGCCTTGCCGGGGATACCCAAGGAAGCCTGCTTTATTGGTAAAGGTAGGTCACATCATCCGTAGACATCTAGTGTCCAATAGCTGATTTGACGAAAAGTAGTTAAATGTTAAAACCCTAAAGATTTGGACACTCTTTGTTTTGGGAAACCCCTATTTTAATTGGGTCCCAATACATTGTTCTTTTTTGCTACCTCAGCACAACTTAGTCCTGTCCCTGCTTATAACCCCGCATACATTTCATCCGCAAGAGAATTTGAAACTTGATTTGAGTCATTGGACCATTTATCTTCAACAATCACACAGGTGCTTCTGCGAAACCGGCTGCGAGAATCCGCCAGGGGAGCAAATCCAAGATGGCCGCCAGAAAACGTATTGCAAATGTAAATATCAAACTACACAGCATATAAGTGTGTAAAATACATCGTTTTATAGGTTTTAGGGTGTGGGGAATCCGTTTCCGACATCGTATTCATGATTAGAGGTCACGTTCACAATATCAAGTTCCAAAATGGCCGCCAGCCACCTATTGTAAATCCAGATTTTGATCCATACGCTGTAAAAGTAAGTGGATTGCATTGATTTTTTATATGTGTGTTGGCGTGGGAAATCCATTTGTGGCATCTACTTCGTGATTGGATGTCAATGTCACATGCAAAGGTTAAGGTCAAAGAAAAAAAGCATTTAAAAACGGATGACTTCAAATTATGTTATTGTACAACTTATTATCAGGCTGGCTGACACATTGTTCACCAATGAAATTGTACACAGCACTCCAAAAAATAGTAAATAATACAGTTAAACATGTAGTACAGGCCCCCGGTCTTTACTAAATGGTGCCGATATGAATACATGTCTTAAGCAGCCACTGTGCCAGTACCGTTGCAGTATCACTTACTATACGTAAATATGTGTCTCCTGTTAAGCATCCATTTGATTTGAAAGGCAGATGTGTTGCATCATATTGTGGATGTTTCAGATATGTTTAACCTTAGCTCCATAATGGTTCGAAATAATACATGGAATATATGCCAGCAATCAGACCCGAGAAAGGTGCAAATGAGGTATCTGTGCATGTGTTTATCTATTTGCACAGATCGGCTCAACAACCTTCTTGTGACAGTAGATCACACACATAACATCTGCTGCTTTGCATGAACATCGCTTCGAATTGCATTTTCCACTACAGCCACAAGTGGTAAGGATTTTGGAGGGGACTGGTTTTAGCGATTTAAGTGGCAGTAAGCTCCCATTGCGGCTGATCCAACCATACTCAAGAGGGTCGAGCTGGTTGGTATCAGCTAGTAAAGTGAGAGCATTGCGGATCACATAAAATGACCTCTTTAGATGTCCTCGGATGACACTTGTTGTGGGTGGTAGCCCCTCTAACCCTACCACTGAATGCCTTGTGTGGACGTCAAGTCGTAATTGGTCAAATGTAGTTGCAGTGGTTTTGCTTGTGGCACCGGCCCATACACGGACGAGATATAGTTCTGCCTGATGTAGCTCCGCTTCAGAGAGCACGGGATACTCGCCGAAGCTGGAGAGAAGCATTGCCGGTCTGCATACGAGTGCGGCATGCTTTGTGCCAACTTTGCTGAGTGCATCGTCTCCAGTCGTGACATGTGCCTTGATGAGTACACGGCATAATTCCTCTCCTAGTTTGAGGTGCATGACATGAAGCGGAATCATCCGTCGTTCTCCCCAGTCCCGTACTGAACCCAAAGCTCCTGCAAACCACCCTCTTTGAACAAGCTAATGTAGCGCAGGAGAAGAATTACAGTATCTGTGTCATTAGACACTACGATCGCTTTCTCACAGCCCCTCCCGACTGCCCAGTGCACGTGAGCTATTATGCGACTGTCTGCCTCCTCCTGCCAGTTGTTTAGATCAGCCAGATCACTCCGCAGGTGATCCAGCCAACTTCAGTCTCGCAGACGTTAACTCTTCATTGACCACCATTCCACTCAATACCACGTCATGCATATCCCGTTCCGCCACATCCCGCGCCAGTAGCTGAAGGTTTTCTGTTTGTTGAGACTAGATGCCCAAAACTTGTCTAACTGGTGTGGAATAGGCACAGACTCATCCACGACGGCCAAATCGACAGCGATATCATCACCAGCTCTACGGTTCCGCTCGCCATCCTTGATGCTCAATTCATTGTAGCTATCGAATACTATGTGCGTCATTTCCTGTGTTGGACATACTCGACGGGCACTCTTCAGAACTTCTTGTATGACTCCACCAAAATGTGCAGACAAAGACCGGAGATTGGGAAACTGTCTGATTTTTGACATAAAGTCAAGCAAGACATGTATTGCTAGTGGACTGTCTTTTGTGAATTGGTAATCATTTGAGGTAAGATTATTTTCAAGCTCAGTGACCAACTTTGCCTTATCAGGCTTTGTTGTGATGTCGCCCACAAATAGTTGGCTAGATTGCAGAAGGTCATGCGAATACAGCTCTTCTGGCGACATTCCGCGAAGTGTAGTGATTTCTGCCTCCCTCTGTGCAGATGCGATATCCTGTGCGGAAACGGCAGTCCTGGTTGGAACCGTATTGGTTTTCGTTGTACATTGTGAGTCAAAGGCAGGGAGATTCACCTTAGATATGGTGACGCTGAGTTTCTTAGACCTGACCACGTACCGCTCATCGCGAAATTTCCGGTACGCTATGTCACCGTTCTCCAGTGCCTTCAGAAGTCTCACCTTAACGATGTCATTGACAATGTGCTTTGTCACGATATTGTAGAGTGGAACGTGTGGTGCCAGAACAATGAAGGGGTTTTCCCGGGCCTTCACAAACTCTAGTAATCGTGTCACATTTCGGTCAAATATCAAACCCTTTCGGCCACCGAGCTCATGCTGTATTGTCGTTTCCAGATGATCCATGAGTCGAGCATTGGTGAGTAACTGGAGAAGATTGCTGATCGCGAGGATTTCATGAAACAGAAGCCCAAACTCGGCCACAACAGCAGCATCTCCAGCGCTCCCAACAATCACGTGTCCACCTGGACCCTGCGAGAATCTGTTCTGCGACTGCTCCAGCTTCATATCCCCTGCCACGGCAGCAAATACCGCACCCGGTCGGTCTTTCACAACAAACTGGCCCATACAGAACCGGCGGTAGAGTGTGGGATAGGTGACCTCCAGAACCTGAATCCTCTCCAAGTACCATGATGCGTACCGCAGATAATTGATAGCATCAAATTCACGTAGGATGGCCATTGAAGCCTTCACTGTTCCGACATGCAGCTGCCAGTTACCATCACGGTCTGCTACAATCAGCTGCTTGATTGTTGCAACAATCTTCTGAAAATTCACGAAGTAATGGCATAATTCCGATTTCTCCTGGCACCCTTGGACAAATGTGTTGAATTGTTGACGGAGATCGGCAGCATCAGCAGATACCTGCTCAAACTTTGGGACAGACCCCTCCCGCCTCTTTGTTTGCAACACATCCTTGACTGAATGGCAGACTGGACAAATGGTACAGACGTGGGATCATTGGACTGCCAGAATGCATTCCACATGAGAGATTCAAGAACCTCTGATACGATCAGCATTCCTGTTAATGACCTGACGTAGTGGCCACCAGAGAGCACAGTTGAAACTGTTTTCGGTCCGAAAACTTCACTTTCAATAAGGGCATCGCTCATTCCACTGCCACTAAGATACCTCCCTGCACACCGCAAAAGTACCTTAACAAAAGTGAAACATTCCTAACATTGGAAAAAGGTCGTCGAAAGTGCCCGGCTCATTCATGACTATATCAACAACAATGTGATATACACCCTCATCAGAAACTATGGCCATAGTATCTTGATTCAACTGGCGCCGGGATGCTTGGAAATTGGTCAGTGCCTTGCGGACAGTGGCATATTCTGTCACAGGTGAGGGGATAACAGGAAGAAACCCAACTCTCATCAGTGGCACGTTTGCTGTTGTGATCAGTGCATGAATTCCACCCCAAGGAGGAAGCTCGCCAGGAGCAGCAGCAGAGTATGGGAGTCCACAGCGAATGAGTGATATGACAAATTCGGTATTGGCTGACTGCTCTACAGCTTTCCTCCTCAGCATCCGATATAATGTCCACGTCAATGTTATCTACAAGCCTAAAGTTGGGTGGTAAGGTAGGCTTCATCACGGGTTTGTGGTGAGAGGGTACAATTTGACACGGAAGTTTTTCTTTTGACGGACGTGCGAATTTCGAGAGATTCGTGCTTGATACAAAAGGCTTTGACTTGGCTGGCGAAGTGGTCTCCTGGTATAGAGCCTGTGCTGTATAATGTTTGCCTTGTGTACCTGAAATGGATGAATTATCTTCGAAATCTTCATTGTCAAAGGCGCCAAATGCCCAGCCGTCGTCGGAAAAATGGCTTGGAATGGGCACCCCAGTGACCTCCGATGACTGTATTGTGTAAGCACACATGAGACACCTTGATCGCTTCACTTCATTGTAGCTAGACGAGGTACCTACTCTGTTCAGTGTTGTCAGTATCTCCCTGCTGCGTGTCTTCCCATACATGTATTGTCCTAGCATTGTGTGGAATGGGGTTTTCCTCCGGCCGTGGTGAATATGGTTATATGTCATCTGGAAATGACAATTGAGTTTGGAATGGCGATTTTTCAAAACCCATCTATCCTCTTCGTCAAACAAAGTGTCTTCACCATCATCACAGAATGCATGTTCTTCCTCATCTGGCATTTGCATCATTTCCATTTTGGCCATCATTGATTTGGGAATGTCATATAATGCTAAATAGAATGTCAGCCATTCGTCAGGGATTATCGTGTTTTCCCAGGAATGCTTAAGTTCTTCAGCGTCACAGAACTTGTCGTCCAGACCATAATCGACTTGTTTAGCGGCTTTGTTCAATAATTCACCAACGTGTCTAACAGCGTCAAGATTTTTAATTTTAATAGCTAAGTCCGCGGCTGTGATGTTGGATGAAAAAACAAGTTCGGATTCATTTCGCCTAGGATTTGGAGCAAATTGAATTTTGCCACCATAGTGGTCTTCGAGTAACTTTTTAACATCGCGGTTGTATATTATGAAATCAAGAGTGTCATCTAAATGATACATACAACTAGTGATGTCCTTCACAGTAAACCCATACCCTTCTTGCAACAGAGGGTCAATGTGCTCTAAGGCCTGCAAAAACAAAGTATGTTTGACCGCAGAATTCGAATTGCATTCGTCAATAGGTATACTACTAGAGGACTGTACATCTTGCTCATATGTATGCAAGTAACGTCTGATACAAATTGCATGACAATACAAATCTGATGCAAACACATCCTCAACACTGCTTAGCTCCGCGACTCTACAGAATACCTCATCTTTCAGATGTTTAGTAGCAGTCAGAAAATTTTGCGCTGCAACTCGCTCACTAATTCTGAATTTGTCTCGCAACGATACACGGTTTACTTGAACCCTATCACTGCCACACACAACACATTTCAGCAGTGTTGGATCTCTCTCACAACTCGCTGCTTCCCTCGGTGTGACAGAGCTGCGACGCATCATGGGTTGTGTACATTCGTCTTCTATCTGTTCCATTTCAGTGTCTACATGCTGAGCAACAGCTTCAGCCTGTTCAATTGCTTTCAGTTTTTGCATATGTGTATACCACTTGAAGCACTTGTTAGTGTTGTGGTACACATATGCTGTGCCTCCACCCCTCTGCTATTCTCAGTCTTTTGCTGATTACATCTTTCCTGATTGACGCAGCACGCTTCATACTCTCTCGACCAGCTTCTTTTGGTTGTGTTGTTTTATGCTTATCACCCAATTCTTGGCAGATGATGCATTTCGTGGGATCAAACTCTGTTGAGATACCCGGTGTCAGTAGAACCAAACAGGTTCACACACAGGAGTAGACTGCTGGCTCCTGCCCTCCGCCATTCTCGTACAGTCTGTGTATATGTATACGACAAACTGACAACAACGTATACAACTACATATATTATATATAAACACTCTTTGAATTCAATACTCGTTATGAAAATGTGTGGCAATGCTGCTAAGTTGACAGTCAGAAACCAACTGTAACGTGCAACATTCAGCTGCAATCGGTATAGGCCAACGCAATGCTGGATTGGTGTGTTACATATTAACAGCGCGGTACTTTAAATTAATGGACATACGATACACGCCGTGATTGGAAAGTGGCGCGAAAGATCAATACAACGCTGTGATTTTATTTCAATATTAAGAACACTGGTTTATATGATGTATTAAAGTGACAGATATATCATCTACGATATACAGTCGAACATCCACGAACAGCCACCTCTCTACAACGGCCACCTCTATTTAACAGCCACAATTCTAAGATCCAACGTGATGAATTACCAGAGCCACAATTAATGTGCGTAATTTGATCAAAATTGTGTGGGGGGGATTTTGTGTATTATTCACCAAAACTGGCAAGATGTTTATAAAAGTACGCACCTTAACTGTAGCTCTGAATTACTATATGAGTTTCCTCTCTGTAACAGCCACCTCTGTACAACAGCTAGTTTGAGGTTTTCCATGAATTGCTGTTGTAGAGAGGTTGTTTTGTTGTACATGTACAAGGCGATGGGTAGGGACCGTGAGGTGACGGGCTGTGTATGTGGCGGAAGGGGGTCTGAATCTGGAATTTGTGTCTGGGGTTTTGGTGATTTTCGACCTTGATCTTGTGAACGTGACCTTTAACAACGAATACGATGTCAGAAACGGATTCCCCACACCATAAAACCTATAAAACGATGTGTTTCACAAACTAATATGATGTGTAGTTTGATATTTACATTTGCAATACGTTTTCTGGCGGCCATCTTGGATTTGCTCTTCTGGTGCGTTCTCGCAGCCGGTTTCGCAAAAGCACCTCCGTGATTTTTGAAGATAAATGGTCCAATAACTCAAATCAAGTTTCAAAATCTCTTGCGGATGAAATGTATACGGGGTTTTAGGCAGGGCCTGGACTAACTACTATACTAAGCCCAAGTATTGGGACACTCTTTGTTCAGGAAACTATGTATTTACACTTTATTGATTTATTGGTTTCTCCCAATAAAGTGTGCGAATATTCAGGGTTATAATGGCAGTACAATAATTCAGTGTAATGCACTTCGGAAGAGTATTTTTTATACCACGTCAAACGAAGTTGAGGGGGCTATAGCAACAAATTCAAAATGATTGGTCACACAATGTTACAAAATAACGTCCGTGTATAATGCAGCATAAATAAGTCCGCAATGTTTTCAATGAAAACCACGGGCATATGTGCTCATTCTGTAGCATAAATGTTACGTTATAGAATACCATACTTAGTCTAGTGTTTTATGCCCCCTATGCGATAGCAAGAGGAGCATATTGCATTGCTCTGAGGTTCAGTACATCCATCTGTGTACAGTTACGTCAAAAGGTTATGAATTAGTGGGAAAAAATCAGTTGAAAAAAAATTCCCTGTTAGAACTCAATTCAAGGTGCCTATGTTTTTAATGGTCCATACTCGGATGGCCTCGAGTCTCTCACGAAACTCTCACGAAACAGTCAACCGATTTATATAATTTCCGCCAATTGCAGAAGTTAGGCAAATGTTAGCCCTCCACAACGATATATTCCCCGAATATTCAAAAAAAATTCCGCATTTATCTTACTATATGACAGCGCAAACATCTGCTTCAAACTACACTTTTACGTCATCTGGCCCCCATCCGGGCCCGTTAAGAAACGGTTTGCATCGAAACAACATTGTTTCCAATCGCACATTTGATCAAACCTTTTATACCAGTCGAATGCGTCACGACAGACAATTCAATCGCACCAACATTTCTATCATTTCTCGGGAAGCCATATTGTCTAATTGTTGATGGGTTTTCCCGATGACGTCATCACTAAGCTTATGATTGGTTGAGATTTGTGGAGTGTCACGCGTAAGCATCATGTTACACTGACTGGTTACCAGCCAGTCACCTGTTTACGTTGTAAGCGAAGCTATGAAGCAGTACCAGCTGACGCGTCACCGGGAAAAGAAAAGAAAAAATGTGCCAGATGTCTTCTTACTAGAGACAAATTCGGAACTTTGTTTGGAACAAAATAATCCATAGCTCGAAAACGCGTTGACATAGCTCATCGGAGAATACATCATTGCGGAGGGCTAACATTTGCCTAACTTCTGCAATAGGCGAACATGATATAATTATAAATCGTTTGTTTCGTGAGAGTCCGTTGTCTCGAGGCCGTCCGAGTACGGCCCATAAAAAACATAGGAACCATGCTTCCATACTTGGACACTTGAAACACCGGAGCATTTGTCACACTCGCGTCACCATCAACACGACGTTAACCTTGACACCTTTGAAAAGTCTGAAGCACTTAGCCATTTTAGCCTTGTTTCTTGTTCTTTTTTATGGTCCAGTACGCTAGGGGGTATACCCAAGTTTTACAAAGATAATCTGTCGTTTTATGTCAATTTTATCAGACTGCTTGGAAATGGTGGGAATTCTTCGGTGAGCTTCGAAATTCCTAGCCTTGTCTGATGTACTTGATATCAAGACACTAGCTTGGTATTCTATATGATTTTACAAATTGATAAAATAATGGTTGCAGTAATGTAATAAATATTACTAAGCAAAAGATCAATTATTTCATCAGATAACAAGCTATGCATTGGCCCGATACGTACCAACAGTTGTATTCTGCATTTACTAGGTACAGATAGGCGTGTAACAACAAATTCAAAGCTACAGTTTCATTGACCATGCTGTTTTTCGATTGACATCGATGTAAATGACGCAAACTAACCCGTCTTCGGTGTTTTCAACAAAAACCGTGTCATAATTCTGGTTCTGACTGGAGAAATGGGGCTTATTTTGTTACCAGTGTAGCTCCTGATCAAATATCACTGTCCCATCGCCTGATAATGATCTATAATCCTTGTTAGAAGCATAACGGTTGTTCTTGAGATCAAATGGCGAACATTGCAGATCCTGATCAGATTGATGCAGAGGCCGATATAGATCTACACCGGTCGCATATCCCATAAGCCACCTTTCTCCAGTCACAGCCACAGTTAATCATTCTGTAGCATAAACCCCCAATCAATCGACCAATCAATCTGTTTGCAGTCGGATTCCTTGTATCAGTGAGCCAGCACACCGACCGGGAACAGTTCTACCGCGAACACGTGTTCCACTTCAACCTGGACGGCCATCTGTACGGCGTGCTGCTTTGTCTAGGTCAGGGGCCAAGGTCATTCCTACCAGTGTATCTCCATGGCAACAGTGACACGGCCGAGGGTCGAGGTCGTGTGGGGTGGTACGTGTACATGCAGGACGGACGCGGCGGCATCATGGGAGTGAAGCTACATGGCAAGGGGTTGTGACCACCATTCAACATAGTTCTACTCATTTAATACAATCATGCTGGTGGTCATGACAATTATATGATGATCCGCACCTATGGATCTGATGTTCATCATCTAACTACGGAACAAACATAAATTAGAATCGCAGTCGCATACAAGCCATGTAATTTTGCACCTAAGATGTGCGATTTTTATTGAAAGATATTTATAGAAACTGATATACAGTCTAACTTCGATGGGTCGAACAGCCTGCGGGGTTAAGTTTTAGTTCGACCCATCCGTTGTTCGACCCATCGGGATTTTCTACTGTAACCATTTCAGATCTACGAGTTGGTCAGTGTACTAAGTGAAACAAGTCGTCATTACGACACGTTGTTTCATATAAATGCGCTTACATTTGCATTTACGGTTGATTGTCACAGTCGTTTATTAACAGAAACAGGCTTTAATAAAATAAAGAAAGCGGCAAACTCATGTGTGTTTTTATTTACATAGCCATTATACAGCAATAGAACATGAGAACAACAGAAAATGATTACGAAATACAATTGGCGGACTTGATTGCCCCGTCCGATACGATCATGTGAAAGCATCTCTGATGTTGTACCTATTGGCATTTACGTAATTTCATGACAAATATTTATCTAATCAAATATAAATCTTTGTGAGTGAATATGTATTTGCCATAAAATGATGCGCATGCTTGTAGGTATAAAATTACATCGCTCGTCATACACTGATAAATCAATAGTTGCATGCCCAGTCACCCCATCACTACTTCGGACCCGGAACCACATTCACTGCATATCATAATTTACTATCACATGGAACCCAGTACAAGTTATACATGAAAGTTATACACGTCCAGTATTGAAGAAGTCTGTTATCTCGCCTTGCTTCGTAGTCTTCCGCTTCACCTGCTCCATCACAACACGTCTAAATTACCTCAAATGACCACTTGAGATTTGTTTGACAACCGGTTAACAATAGGTGTGAAAGTCAATCAACTAGTCTGGAGACAATCGTCTGACATGTTCGAGTTTTTGTGGTGTTTATAGTGGATTTATACACGACCGGGCGTGACAGCGATTCGAGGCATTGAGGGTTGTTCGACTTTAACAAGTTCGACCTATACCGGGTAGTTTTAACGTATTTATATAGGAATTCTGCCGGGACCTAAAGGCTAGTTCGAGGCAAGCATGGCTGACGAGTTTACCAGGGTTCGACCCATCGAAGTTCGACTGTAGTTGAAAGCTGACAAAATTTCTTTGCAAATGCGGAATTCTGTTCAGTTCTTGTACATGTAAATATTTTTCATCAGCTATCGCACATCTCTTTAGGTACAAAATCACATGGCTTGTCTCAAATGTGACTGCGACTGGCATAATGAAGCTGCAGGTCAGTGTAGCTTGTGATATATCGCCCTTGGCTTCTCGTGTGACACACCATATCGCAATGGGGCTTATTGTTGTCTTGATCAGAGTAACTGCTGATCAGTTTATCAAACTCTGTAGCAAACAGAGTAAACCTTGATCAGACTGCAACACATGCTGATCTGGGGCTACATTTTGCAGTTATTTCTTCTTAACAAAGAACATTTTATTTCTGTGATTTATTTTATTTTCACACGCTATATATAACATTGTACACCGTAATAGAAAGGCCATACAAAAGTAGTTTTGGTTCTCAGACGCAGGGTTTGCGGAATGTGATGCGGGAGGATAGATATCTTTAATATCTTTTTTGTACGAGATCTTTGTCTCAGATTGTTATTAAGTTGCCAGATGCATTTTGCCATCAAATTAAACATGTCGTTCACAATATATGCTTACTAAAGTTTCTATAACCTCTTCAAAAGTGACATGATGGGATTTAACATATTTTTTCAGGGTAGTGTTTTTGATCGATCATGTGGTGAACTTACAACATGTTTTTGTCGCGCCCGCTTGCGGAAAGCGCGATATAGTCGGCCGTTTGGCGTACGTACGTACGTACGTACGTGTGTCCGGTTAAAGTTTTTGGTTAAGCTGTAAGGTTAAGTTATTTGGTTAAAGTCTTTGGTTAAGTTCTTTGGTTAAAGTTTTTTGTTAAGTTTTTTGGTTAAGTTGTTTGGTTAAGTTTTTTGGTTAAAGTTTTTTTTTTGTTAAATTCTTTGGTTAAAGTTTTTGGTTAAGTTTTTTGGTTAAGTTTTTTGGTTAAAGTTTTTGGTTAAAGTTTTTCGTTATACTATATCTCTGCAACTGCTTTGCCCATTACCTTGAAACTTCACATGGGTGTTTATCATCATCTATATTTTCATTCTACCCCCATCCCTGTGCGGCCCCCTGTGCCCAATGTCAAGGTCAAAATTATTACTTTGAAGTTTTTGGTTGAAGTTTTTTTGGTTGGTTAAAGTTTTTGGTTAAGTTTTTTGGTTAAGTTTTTTGGTTAAAGTTTTTCGTTATACTATATCTCTGCAACTGCTTTGCCCATTACCTTGAAACTTCATATGGGTGTTTATCATCATCTATATTTTCATTCTACACCCTCCTGTGCGGCCCCTGTGCCCAATGTCAAGGTCAAATTACTTTGAATTTTTTGGTTAATGTTTTTGTCGCGCCCGCTTGCGGAAAGCTGTGATATAGTCGGCACTTTGGCGTTCGTACGTGTGTCCGGTTAAACTTTTTGGTTAAGTTTTTTGGTTAAGTATTTTGGTTAAAGTTTTGGTTAAAGTTTTTTGGTTAAAGTTTTTTGGTTAAAGTTTTTGGTTAAGTTCTTTGGTTAAAGTTTTTGGTTAAGTTTTTTGGTTAAGTTTTTTGGTTAAGTTTTTCGTTATACTATATCTCTGCAACTGCTTTGCCCATTACCTTGAAACTTCACATGGGTGTTTATCATCATCTATATTTTCATTCTACCCATCTCCCGTGCGGCCCCTGTGCCCAATGTCAAGGTCAAATTACTTTGAAGTTTTTGGTTAAGTTGGTTAAAGTTTTTGGTTAAGTTTTTTGGTTAAGTTTTTTGGTTAAAGTTTTTCGTTATACTATATCTCTGCAACTGTTTTGCCCATTACCTTGAAACTTCATATGGGTGTTTATCATCATCTATATTTTCATTCTACCCCCCTCCCGTGCGGCCCCTGTGCCCAATGTCAAGGTCAAATTACTTTGAAGTTTTTGGTTAAGTTTTTTGGTTAAAGTTTTAGGTTAAGTTGTTTGGTTAAGTTTTTTGGTTAAGTTTTTTGGTTAAAGTTTTTCCCCTGTGCCCAATGTCAAGGTCAAATTACTTTGAAGTTTTTGGTTAATGTTTTTGTCGCGCCCGCTTGCGGAAAGCGTGATATAGTCGGCACTTTGGCGTTCGTACGTGTGTCCGGTTAAACTTTTTGGTTAAGTTTTTTGGTTAAGTATTTTGGTTAAAGTTTTTCGTTATACTATATCTCTTTTTTTAGTGTCCATGCCTCGCCACAAGGCGCGACATGCAGGCCGCGGCCATCTAGTTATTTGTCCATGCCGATAAAATGCCCCGACGCGCAGTTATTTTTCTGACGCACCGATATTTGAGAACCAAAGTATGTTTTTTATGGCCTAATACATGTTCGATAGCAATTGGGGCATATTGCTTCGCTTTAATATTCGCACACTTGATACATTAGCAGCATGACCTTTATCTTCCTGACCTGTAGCCTATTTCACAAACGTCTGTTAGTCGGCTAACTTACTAAACTAAGTTTAGTCGACTAACCATAGCCGACTAAACTTTTTGACATGTTTTCATTTCACGAACGATTTTGTTAGCCGACTCTGGTTAGTCGTCTAACTTCATTCGATGGTCGAGGTCGGGGAATCCTCGGGGAAATCCCTCCCACTTCCGTTAGAAAATGATACAGATTACTGTCAATCTGTAGGAGTGCACATGCTGATCAAGACCTATATGAACCTTTCACCTCAGTGTCTTTGATAGACCTTTTCATGTTTATTTTAAGAAAACACGCAATTTTGTAAAAAAATTATATAACACTTTCTGAGCGAATTTGAACTAACGGTAAATCACATTCTGTACATGTTTTCCATTTGTACTCTAAATCATGCAGTTTGATTGGTCGAGAGTCTCGGTCAATAAAACTTTCTGATTTTGAGTATGATCACAAGAGATTCAGACCTCACATTCTGATGAAATGGCTCATTACAAGCGGACATGGATGTTTGCAGGCATTAGGAAAGTCTAAAATTTGTGTTGTGTTGAAATGGTTAATGAGAATGGAAATAAGCCTGATTTTGTCAGATCATTTCCCATAAATAATTATATGTTGGTTTACATGATGTCTTTATATCATTTGCCCCGTGCAGGCACCGGGGCGGGATCAACTGATCCTGAGAATAGTGCTGCAGTAGCCATTGCTTGTCGTAAAAGGCAACTAAACTGGCTTAACGATTGGGTTCATACTTTCCGGAACCCACTATACCGGATTTGGCCCTCATGTACATTTTTGGCTTTCTTGTATGTGAGAGTTGAGTCAGGCTATGCCCCATATATAAAAGTAAGATTAGCGCTAATCCTATTACTTTCAGGGGATGGGATAAATGATGCTGGTGTGGCGAGGGCCTGGCACCAAATCAGGTTGTTCTAATTTCAGGACTGAATATATATTTTGATTGTAAATATTGAGTTCTGAAGTTGGGATTTACCCCCCTCGGACAGGTGGATACGGGACACGACCCCGTTGACCCGTCTGCGTGTAGACTCCCTGAGGCTTGTACCTCTATGTCAGAAAAGTGGACGTTAAACCCTATTCACTTACTCACTTTATATCATTTACTTTTGACTGTGATTTTGAATGTGCATTAGTAATATAATTTACATATCTTTATACATGTTTTGTACTTGTAACTGGAATTTTATAAACAATTAAAACATTTTTCCTGTGTTGTATTTATATGTATAATCTACCAATCAATGAATGTGTGAACGTGAATCTGATTACCGTAATGGCAACTGAGTTAAAACTATCCAGAATTAAGCCTGCCATTTTCACGCAGATGCATCACGTGTCGTATTGGCTTTGCGTAATGGCGGCGCCCACAAGTTGTGGGGTACATTTTATTGTATCCCCCGGACTCCGTCGGGGGGATACTATGGATTTGACAGCGCGCCGCGTCCGCGTCCGCCGCAGACACTTCTTGTCCGGAGCATAACTCGAACACCCTTTGGAATATTTTCATGAAACTTCACACATGCATAGACCACGACCCGAAAGTGTGTCGCGCACAAGAATGACAACTCTTGCATAGCTAATTTTTGAGTTATCTCCCTGTTTGCGCGCACTGATTGACCATAACTCGACCACCCTGTGGAATATTTTTATGAAACTTAACACATTCAATTAGACCACGAACCGAAGGTGTGTCGTGCACAAGAATGACAACTCTTGCATAGCTAATTTTTTAGTTATCTCCCTTTTTTGTTTTCGCGCACTGATTTCCTGTCCGGAGCATAACTCGACCACCCTTTGGAATATTTTCATGAAACTTCACACATGCATAGACCACGACCCGGAGGTGTGTCGCGCACAAGAATGACAACTCTTGCGTAGCTAATTTTTGAGTTATCTCCCTTTTTTGTTTTGCGCACTCTACAAACTGGACAATAATGCATGAAGACCCGTTTTCTCGTCTGCTCTGTACACCTTACCTGTAGAGAGAACAATAGAGACTGGGAGAACCATGTGCTAGCATGGGCTTGATTGTGCAAATGTCCAGTGCTTGACCACTGCGGACCACAGGTAATTTATACAGGTAAATTACTACATTGGGTACTGTGTTGAAAATATTGTGGCATTATGTGGACCTGTGCAGATATATGTAGATAAATATAGGACTATTAAAAAAAATCTGGGCTCCAGTAGCAAGCATTATTATTTTTAAACTTTTTAAAAAAAAAAATTTCAAATTATTTTTCAATTTTTGTCTAGTAGCATAAGGTCGTAATAGGCGGTGGGCCAGGAAGGCTCACCATGCACCCCCCCATTTTTAAAAAAAAAATTTCAAATTATTTTTCAATTTTTGTCTAGTAGCATAAGGTCGTAATAGGCGGTGGGCCAGGAAGGCTCGCCATGCACCCCCCCCCCCCCCCTTGGCAGAGCCAGATGGGTATCAAAATGTCCGTAAAGATGCCCTGAGTCAGAAAAAAAATATTTCAGTTGCATAAGTTGGGACTCGCTATGCTTAATTTGCATAAATCCAAGATGGCCGCCATCGAAAAATGAAAATATGGCTATTGGCAATATATTCTGTTATGCATGAGAATTTGTTGAGGTTTCCACATCCAAATAGTTATTTTAAGGCAGGATGACTCAGATGCTTCCAATGCCGTACTACTAAAATGCAAAAGAGGCATGTATATATTCAAAATTGCCGCCAATTTTAAGAATTTGCTGTATTTTTTAGCTTTTTAAATAACTTTTGTGGACTTTTTCGAGACTTTAGTTCATAACTGAAGACACGTGCTCTGTCATGTTCTTGCATACACTTGCATATTTAATAAACAGTTCTTCTGCTGCAGAAACTGGAACTCAATATGCCTAATTTGCATAAAACAAGATGGCCACCATCGAAAAATGAAAATATGGCTATTGCCAATATATTCCGTTATGCATGATATTTTGTTGAGGTTTCCACATCCAAATAGTTATTTTAAGGCAGGATGACTCAGATGCTTCCAATGTCGTACTACTAAAATGCAAAAGAGGCATGTATATATTCAAAATGGCCACCAATTTGAAAAAAATTCTGTCTTTTAGTTTTTTAAATAATTTTTGTGGACGTTTTCGAGACTTTAGTTCATAACTGAAGACACATGCTCTGTCATGTTCTAGCATACACTTGCATATTTAATAAACAGTTCTTCTGCTGTAGAAACTGGAACTCAATATGCCTAATTTGTATAAAACAAGATGGCCGCCATCGAAGAATGAACATATGGCTATTGGCTATATATTCTGTTATTCGCGAGATTTTGATGAGGTTTCCACATCCAAATAGTTATTTTAAGACAGGATGACTCGGATGCTTCCAATGCTGTACTACTAAAATGCAAAAGAGGCATGTATATATTCAAAATGGCCGCCAATTTAAGTGGATTGCTGTCTTTTTTAGTTTTTTTAATGGATGCTTTCGAGATTTTAGTTTACAAATCAAGACACATGCTCTGTCACGTTCTAGTATACACTTGGTTATTTAATAAACAATACTTCTGTATTGACTGTTATAACTCGACATATGGTATCATGTTAGTAGTGTTTAATTATCACATTCCAATCAATCTACTTCTGCTGGACAGTACTAATGGACATAATCTGCATACAACTCAGTGTACTGCGTGACCACCACGTTACTGCTCTACAAAATACCGAATTTTCAAAACCCAGACTATAGAATTGACAACCTGAAAGCAAAGCTAGAAAAGAATGAAAAATACAGCCCTGAAATAGCATTTTGTAAGCTCGATAAGACGGAAAAATACCATTACATTGTATATAGCTCATTGTATACATATATAGAAAGTGCTATTAAATGTGCATATGTGCTAGGATCGAAAAATGTGTTAGAAGAAGTTGCATCATATCTCAGAAGTGTAATTCCTGAGGCATATATAAACACGGATGATTTGAGATGGCCCCCAGTAGTTCAGGAGCTTGAAGCAATGACAACAAATGTGATACCCCCTGCGCTTGAACGGTTTTTGAACTATGTTTTGTCAGGCAAATTAGGTGTACAGTCTACAAAAGTTTCCCCGACTTGTGTGTTCCATTGGGTAAGACATATGCAGAGCAGTAACCAATGGACAGTGCAAAATGCCTAAGCACATAATGATGTGCATGACTCTTAGACATATGTTTCGTAGTGCAGAACTCACAACGTTGTTGAATCGTCTGGGACATTCCGAAAGTTATTCCGTCTCCCTTGAACTCGAAACAGCTATAGCTGAAGCATTACAACACACATCAACACTACTCACGACTCAAATAGTTTGTAACCCCAATGTGCCATCAATCTTTCACTCTTAATTTGACAACTTCGATCAACTAATTAATGATCTAACTGGAAAGGGGTCAATTCATACAGCTCATGGTATAATGATGCAGGACATTGACTGAAAACGATCATGGCAGAGTCGTACCAGAAATACCAACAGTGTCAAAGACAAAAACTCGCTCGCTGAAACTGGAATCGGTAGAAATTCTACCCGAGTGTGTCATTACGCTACGTAGGAGTCCAGGATATGAAGTCATCCAGTGGACGCATCCTGAAACTGGCGAAATAAATAATGAAATAGCAAACAGAAATCTGCTCTGGATATTGATTCGGTTGCACAAGAGTAAAACTGATCAGGAAGTACCAGCGTGGACCGGCTTTGTGTCTTTAACTGGAGAGACACCTACAAAACTGACAACAATAGACTACTATCCAGTTATCAATAAGCCAATAACGGACTACAAAACAGTTCAGGAGTGTCTACGTTATGCGGAAGACACGACCAAGGAAGTTGGACAGGACTACACAATCACAACGTTTTGATCTGGGTGTATGTATGAAAGCATAGCCCATCATATGGAACTGACCAGAGGAGGTACAACTCACATATAGCCATGATTGGAACATTTCACATGGCATGTGCTTACATGAAAATGTTAGGAAAGAAAATGAACGGTTCGGGACTCTCAGATGTGTTTCTCTAGAAGCCGACTTGATAGGTGCGGGATCACTTCAAGGTGTAATGTCCGGCAAACACTATGGACGAGCTATGTACTGTCATAAAAATGTCCTGGATGGTCTGGAGAGATTGCTCTTAAATCAGTTTCTTTCAAGTAGAAATGAGGAAAACGTTTTTGAAAGCGTATGTGAAAGTTAATATGAAAACTGTTCTCGGCGATGATGAAGTAGCAAATTACATTAGACAGCTGGTTGAGTACAGAGAAAACGTTCGCCATGATGTGTTAGGTAAAACTACACAACTATGGATGTGTTACATGGATCACGTATGGCTTGTACCTCAACTTATACGGGCAGTTTAAGACAAACAACTTTTCTCAGTATGCCCAATGTCTTCATCTTATTCCGGATATCTTCTTCAGTTTTGACGGACAAAATTATGCTCGGTACCTTACATTCTATTCTGTCTCCATTGCCAACATAGAAACATCGCATCCAGGAGCAACTGAGCTGTTGAAGAGGGGTGCAATCAGCGTTGCAATATCACACTTGTTATTCAAGATGGAAATGCGCTATTTCATTCAATGAAAACGATCCCTCCTAACTTCAAAGATATCAGTGTCGCGTTGTTTGATATGTTGCCAAAGAAGGCAGACGTCATCTTTAGTACAGCAGACTGGCATCTCTTTCTCATGAACAGTGAAAATACGGAACAGCTAGTACGTGTAATCTACAAAGTATGGAGCATGGACTTCATGGCCAGTAAGATCAGTGGGAGGAAAGTGATGCTGGTATGTGACGGTTTGTTTAAACGGTGTTAAAGCTACATGTTCACGTCAGCTGATGGTATCAGAACTGAGACAACCGAAATAAGTGCGTTCGAATCAACTCAGGAGGAAACAGACACCAGAGTAATTTTGTATTGCATGTACGGCCAGGAAAAAGGGTACCAAAACATCAGAGTACGAAGTCCAGACAGTGATATATTCTTTGTACTACTACATTACGTGTCACAGCTACAAGATACAACAATCTTATTTGACACTGGGTCAGGAAATAAGAAGAGACTGCCGAATATTAGCGACATCGCCAGTCAGTATTCGGAGGAACATCGCACGGCACTCATGGTTCTGCACGTGTACACCGGCTGCGACACCACAAGTGCCTTTAAAGGCAAGGGGAAAGTTAACGCAATAAAGTCATTGGCGAAGAAGCCACAGTTGATCCCAACAATTGCGCGTGTAGGTGATACATGGAATGTTCCAGATGCTGTGTACCAAAAGCTAGAGGAACTTACATGTTCTATGTACGGAAATCCCAGATTTTCAGACATTAATCAGTGCGACTGTTCAAGCTGAAAGAAAAGTGTGATGACAAACTGGATCCTACCAATAGTGTCGATATGGGTTCACTACCACCATGTCAGGATTGTCTGCATCAACATACATGACGTGTTAACTACCAGGTGGCTATCTGGAAACAGTCGCACATACCACTGCCTACTACACCAGAACCAACAGATGGACATGGCTGGACATTGGAGGAAGGAACATTAGAACCATTATGGATGGACCAGCGGGGAAATAATACCGCCAGAGTTGGTTAACATCCTTCAGGAAACGATGGAAGCAGGCGACAGTTCAGATGAGGAAGATGCAGATTATGTCCATTAGTACTGTCCAGCAGAAGTAGATTGATTGGAATGTGATAATTAAACACTACTAACATGATACCATATGTCGAGTTATAACAGTAAATACAGAAGTATTGTTTATTAAATAACCAAGTGTATACTAGAACGTGACAGAGCATGTGTCTTGATTTGTAAACTAAAATCTCGAAAGCATCCACAAATGTTATTTAAAAAACTAAAAAATACAGCAAACCACCACTTAAATTGGGGCGGCCATTTTGAATATATACATGCCTCTTTTGCATTTTAGTAGTACAGCATTGGAAGCATCAGAGTCATTCTGCCTAAAATTAACTATTTGGATGTGGAAACCTCATCAAAATCACGCGTATAACAGAATACATAGCCAATAGCCATATTTTCATTCTTCGATGGCGGCCATCTTGTTTTATGCAAATTAGGCATATTGAGTTCCAGTTTCTGCAGCAGAAGAACTGTTTATTAAATATGCAGGTGTATGCTAGAACATAACAGAGCATGTGTCTTCAGTTATGAACTAAAGTCTCGAATATGTCCACACAAGTTATTTAAAAAAATAAAAAAGACAGCAAATTTTTAAAATTGGAGGCCATTTTGAATATATACATGCCTCTTTTGCATTTTAGTAGTACGGCATTGGAAGCATCTGAGTCATCCTGCCTTGAAATAACTATTTGGATGTGGAAACATCAACAAAATCTCATGCATAACAGAATATATTGCCAATAGCCATATTTTCATTTTTCGATGGCGGCCATCTTGGATTTATGCAAATTAGTCATAGTGAGTCCCAACTTATGCAACTGAAATATTTTTTTTCTGACTCAGGGAATCTTTACGGACATTTTGATACCCATCTGGCTCTGCCAAGGGGGGGGGTGCATGGTGAGCCTTCCTGGCCCACCGCCTATAAGTGCTATATACAGACTATTCACCTGTGCATGTGCTAGCATGTGCAACTGACCACTGACCACTTACAGGTAATTTATACAGGTAAATGATTATATTACATTTCCGTAAACTGTGTTGAAAATATTGTGGCAATATGTGGACCTGTATATATATGATATGTAGATAAATATAGGACTATTAAAAAACATTCTGGGCTCCAGTAGGGAGCATTATTCTTTTATTTTTTTTAAATTTAATTTTCTTTTTCCATTTTTTTTTTTACATTCTTTTTCAATTTTTACCTGACCACTAACTTATTACAGGTAATTTATACAGGTACATTATTACATTTCCGTAACTATTAACAAAAATTCTGGGCTCCAGTAGCGAGCATTATTATTTTATTTTTTTTTGTACATTACATTTCCGTAAACTGTGTTGAAAATATTGTGGCATTATGTCGACCTGTGCAGATATATGTAGATAAATATAGGACTATTAAAAAAAATTCTGGGCTCCAGTAGCAAGCATTATTATTTTTAATTTTTTTTTTTTTTTAAATCATTTTGTTTTTCAAATTCTTTTTCAAAATTCTTTTTCAATTTTTGTCTAGTAGCATAAGGTCGTAAGTGCTATATGCAGACTATTATCATATAATAAAACAATTATTGACTAGTGAGCCATAGAATATAATCTGATATTCTATGGCTCACTAGTCAATAATTGTATAATATGTGGCCAGTGAAAATTGCTTTCGGGCCCAGGCTCGAGGTCAAGGCGGGACAAGGCGAGGCATCTGATTCGCGGAATTCTTGTTTACTTATCTCCCTTTGTTGTTTCGTGCTCTGATTTTGTATCCAGAGCATAACTCGAACACCCTTTGGAATATTTTTATGCCCCACCACGATAGTGGAGGGGGCATTTAGTGTTACCCTCGTCCGTCCGTCCGTCCGTCCGTCCGCACACACGAATGGGTACTTGTTGTAAGCGTACGGGGATCTTATTGGGTAGGGTTAGGATAGTGTTGGGTACTCTTGTTGGGTATTTTTATACAGTAAAAACCCAACAAGTATTCATTCGTAGGAACGTGCGTTCCCGTCCTCGCCGTCGTCCGTCCGTCCGTCACAAAACTTTAACACTCGGGTAAATGTCTCATAATTTCTTCATCCTTCGACCGATCTGCTTCATATTTCATATACACATTGCTCTGATGGTTCACTACCGCCCTGTGCCAAATCCACGTTTGTCCTGCCCCCGGCAAGCCCAGGTCAAGGTCAATATCTTTGTGCTTCAAAAACTTTAACGCTCGGGTTAATATCTTATAATTTCTGTTTCTTTCACGGATCAGCTTCATATTTCTATTACACATTGCTCTAATGGTCCTCTACCGCCTGTGCCAAATCCACATTCGTCCTGCCCCCGCCAAGCCCAGGGTCAAGGTTACATACTTGGTGCTTCAAAAAACTTTAACGCTCGTGTAAATATCTTATAATTTCTGTTTTCTTTCACGGATCAGCTTCATATTTCATATACGCATTGCTCTAATGGTCCTCTACCGCCCTGTGCCAAATCCACGTTTGTCCTGCCCCCGCCAAGCCCAGTGTCAAGGTCACATACTTGGTGCTTCAAAAACTTTAACTCTCAGGTAAAAGAAAATTTTGACTTGGAATTTGGCCTCATTTATTATCAAAGCGATATGTGGGACATCCGTGTTCTATGAACACATTTTCTAGTTTATTAATCTTCACACATGCATAGAAGACGACCCAAAGGTGTGTCGCACGTAAGAATGACAACTCTTGCGTCGTTAATTTCTTACTTATCTCCCTTTGTTGTTTCGTGCACTGATTTCGTGTCTGGAGCATAACTCGAACACCCTTTGGAATATTTTCATGAAACTTCACACATGCATAGACCACAACCCTAAAGGTGTGTCACGCAAGAATGACAACTCTTGCATCACTAATTTTTTAGTTATCTCCCTTTGTTTTTTCCGTCACTGATTTTGTCTCCGGAGCATAACTCGAACACCCTTTTTTCAAACTACTTGTGTATCTGGGGAGGGGGATACACATGCACTTGTCGACAAGCGTCCATTTCTAGTTATAGTGTGTGGCAGGTGGGAGCACGCGATGGGTAATTTAACGATCGGGGTTCATCCTTACCGGAATCCCGACTGGAGACCTGGTTTGGCCCTCACATACATCTTTGGCATTTTGTATGCGACAGTTGAATCTGGTTATGCCCCTTATTACGATATTCATAATCGTATTTTAGGGGAATGGGCCAAGTGACTTGGTGTGGTATGGACCTGGCACCAGATCAGGTTATTCTAATTTCAGGGCTGAATATATTTGTTCTCGATGTAAATATTCCGTTCTGATTTTGGGATTTACCCCCCAATGCAGCAGGTTAAAATGGGATCGAACCCGTTTGCCCGGCCTTACATGACCTTAGCTGTTGATAGGCCGTTAAACACTAATAAACAAACATCTTATTATCAATACGACTGCTGTTTCTTCCTTCTAGTGGTTACCATGTTACAGGCTGTTAAAATCGAGATGCACCATGTCATTTTGTAACTACGAAAATGTTTGATTTTTCAGGAAATATATTTACAGAAACTGTGATATATTTGGTAAATGATGTTGCAAATTGGCGAAATTCTTATCGCAAATGCGCAGTTGCTCTGAACATTTAGTCAACTGTTGACGTCATTTACGGAATATATCATAAATTTGTAAATATTTTTCATTTCATATTTCGCATGCTACATAATCTCATGGCGTGTCTCATAGAATGCTCCATCCTCGACAGATTCTAATGGGGTTGTTCTAAACCAGGAATCGAAGATCCTCCATAATAAAGGGTCTCGAAACTCGAGATAGCAAGCGTTGTCGGTCAGTGGACATGGCCATCTTTCTCTGCTCTGCCAGGACTGAGGTGTGAATGGGGAGCAAGTTTAGCCAGTGGCTGTGTTGTTTCAGACGTTGCCAACACTGCTAGTATGTAGGGCCACTCGACATTGGACTTGCTCGCCTCATTGGTTAGTCAAATCTAGACCAGCCAGCATCTGGCCTCTACAAGACCACTCTCAGAAGGCACGTCCAACTGTGATTGCCCCACGAGACACCACACTCGCACATCCAGCCAGCGGAATCTACAGACGGCCAAGTCTGAACTCTGGGGATCCTTTCTAAAGGCTTTCATTCTCTCCCAAGTCGGATTACCCTACATGCATTGGCACGCAATGTCTGAATCAGAAACGATGAAGCAGACAGCAAACATCTAGCAAACATTTATTATTCAATGTGCAGCAGTTAGTAATTCTGATGTCCACTGTTCACAAACAGAAGCAATATTTTCAGGGCACTGTGCATGTTTCAGTTAAGCACCCCCGTCATGAGAACTTACATCTGCCAGGTCCGTCGCAACTTGATCAGCCTGCACAGTGGATATCAGCATACCAATATGTTACATACAGGCCTTGCGATAGGCAGAACACTTGCTCCAAGATGTACATGTACCATCCCTATTGGCTAACGGGCATGGTTGTGTAAGCCCTTTCATGTACATCTTCAATAGCTAATTCTTGCAGCCGACTGCCAATGATGCCAGTATCCCCCCCCCCAACCTTGGTAACATATCAGTCTCCAGATCGAACTCAGGGGGTTAGATTGGTCGAGGCTCAGCTGTTCTCAGTCTCGGCCATTCAAACTGTCTGGATTAGAGTACAAATCTCGAGAAGGAGCTCAGAACATTTTATAATAAGCACATTGGTCACATTGGCAGCTGGCAGCAATACTATGATGACCACTGACCGATATATGTCGGTTGCATCTGCATGGCTGTCACCAACACAACCCTTTGAGACCAATAAGTGTTAGAACATGGATTTGATTTATTGGTGTTTAGCCGCATATCAACAGCTAAGGTCATGTAAGGCCAGGCCAACGGGTTCGATCCCGCATTTAACCTGCTGCATAGGGGGGGGAAATCTCAACATTAGAAGGGAAATTTACATAAAAAAAGAAAATATATATTCAGCCCTGAAATTAGAATAACGGGCATAGGAAAGGGCATCATTTTCAAAAAGAATATTAAAACGGGATATATAAGATTTGTATCATATCAATAAGCATGCTTATCAGTTTATATATTAAAGAACTGTTTATGTAAGAAATGAAATAAAACTGATGGGAGATGTGCCGCTCCAAAACTTTAACACAAGTTTCTAAGTTCTTTGACCATTAGGTCAGGGTCCACATTGGGGGATATAGAATGAAAATATGGATGATGAAATAAGTATATGAAGTGTCGAGTCCATCAAACCGATAGTAACCGAGATAGTAGGTAGCCAAAAACACAAATCTCAGACGGACGGACAGGGTGTCGATTGTATGTACCTCAAAATGTTTCTGGGTATATGAAAACTGTCTGAGCATGAATTACATGTTGCTGAATACTACTGTCTGTTTCACGAAACCTGCCCAAATTTTACAGCCATATAAACAATGCAAAAAACAATATTTTTTGGATAATATTAAATTTTATCAAAATTTAAAAATGAGCCTTCGTTTTATTTCGTGAAATTTTGTCAAATATTAATTTTATTACGAAAAAATGATTTGTCTATGGGAATTTAACATGGGGGAAATGAGGTGGAGTTATGGGACGAGTCAACAAATTTGGAATTAAGAAACTAAGAAAACAAAAGTTAAATTTTGAAAATTGGTCCAGTATTTCTGAAATTCATAGATGTCTATGGGGATTTAACATGGGGATATTGTTTTTTCGCAATAAAATCAATATTTTACCAAATTTCACGAAATAAAAAGAAGGCTCATTCTTAAATTTTGCTTTAATTTAATATTGAAATAAATTGTTTTTGCAGTTTTTATATAGTTTGGGCAGCTTTCGTGAAACAGACAGTACACATTATGTTTGTAGAACGTGCAGTAAAATAACAAAATTAGAAACCATACAAGCTTGTGAAGATTGGCCGATTGATTGATTGGGGTTTTACGTCCGTTTTATATCTGTACAAAAACAAGGTCATATACAAGTGTGCAGACTGACAGATATAACGTTCAAAAGAATTTAAAGCATTATCGCAAAAGGGACACAACAAGCCTTGATATGACAACTGTTTGACTTGTATTCAAACATGGGGATTCTATTTCACATTTTAATGACATGCACAAATGTTCTAACAAGAAACATGAGAAATGGCATTGTTTCACAAGCAAAATGCAGAAGCAAATCCCATTATGACAGCCTCCGCTACAAAGTGACCTGGAGCCCATTGATGACGGCCTCGAGCACATTAATGAAGCCTCCGTTACAGGGTGACCTTGAGCTCATTAATGACGGCCTCCGTTACAAAGTGATCTTCAGCCCATTAATGATAGCCTCCGTTACAGGGCGACCTTTAGCCCGTATATGATAGCCTCCGTTACAGGGTGACCTTGAGCCTGTTAATGATAGCTTTCGTTACAAAGTGACCTTGAGCCCATTAATGATAGCCTCAGTTATAGGGTGAACTTGAGCCCATTAATGACAGCCTCCATTACAGAGTGACCTTCAGCCCATTAATGACGGCCTCAGTTACAAAGTGACTGTGAGTCCATTAATGACAGCCTTCGGTACAGTGACATTGAGCCCATTAATGACAGCCTCCGTTACAAAGTGACCGTGAGCCCATTAATGACAGCCTCCGTTACAATGTGATATTGAGCCCATTAATGGCATCTGTTACAGAATAACATTGAGGCCATTAATAACAGCCTCCATTATAGTGACCTTGAGCCCATTCATGACAGCCTCCGTTACAGTGACCTTGAGCATATTAATGACAGCCTCCATTACAAAGTGACCTTGAGCGCATTAATGACAGCATCTGTTACAGGGTGACATTGAGCCCATTAATGACAAACTCGGCATTTTGTATGTGACAGTTGAATCTGGTTATATCCCCGACATCATATACATGCAGGGGTTGAAAAAATCATTTTTTTCCACGCGCCCAGCTGGGCAAGTACACAACCAGCTGGGCAAGTACACAAAAAAAGTACTTGCCCAGGTCAAAATGTTACTCGCCCAGTTTTTTTAAAAAATAAAATGCTATTTCCAGTATTTGTAATGTTGCATCTTATTTAAAATATTTGTTATTTATATTTTAAGTATTAAATGAACATAAACAAACAAATAAATATTATTTATCGGGAGATAAACTTCGTCGAGTTTTTTCTTCAACAACGTTTTTTAGCAGCGGATTTGCTCAGAGGCTTGCATGCTTCTTATTTTCTATAAGCGTTGAGTGACATAGATTTTGTTTAATTTATAGTGGCTATGTTAATTACTAAATTCAATGGTTTCGGACCCGGTGCCGACCGTTTCGTCTCAAGCCGTTATGTTCGGCGTCTGAAATGCGCATTAACCCAACTGTATACGAGACGATATATGTGGCCGCGTATACTCTAGTCTATACTCGCAGTCATATTATTTGTTAGCCCGGCCGCGTACAGCCGACAAATAATCCGTGAATTAAACTTGTCCGATATGGACCGTGTTCAAAATCGCTAGCGATTCTACCCGTAACCGTGTACATAGACACTGCTTGAATCTTACTTCCCGCAAATTGACGTAAACTGTAAACAACAAATGGTCGCTGAATTAATACCATTTGTTGGCCGTTATCGATGGAATTAATTGGCAATTTCTTCAGAAAAAAAAATCTTGACCAAATCTTTCACTCGCCAAACTGGGCGAGTGCCTGTAGAAAGTACTCGACCGCCACAAAAAGCACTCGCCATGGCGAGCTGGGCGAGTGAAATTTCAACCCCTGACATGCATTGGTGCTGCAATATTATTTACATATACATGTTGTCTGTAATGGGCCGGAGGCCGACATCACTAAATAAACAATTGTATTGTGTTGTAATCCTATTTTAGGGGAAGGGGCCAAGTGACTTTGGTGTGGTATGGACCTGGCACCATGTCAGGTTATTCTAATTTCAGGACTGAATATATTTTTCTCGCTGTAAATATTCCATTCTGATTTTGGGATTTTCCCCCCAATGAAGCAGGTTAAAACGGGATCGAACCCGTTTGCCCGGCCTTACATGACTATAGCTGTTGATAGGCCATTAAACACCAAATTACAAACAAACAGCCTCCGCTACAAAGTGACCTTGAGCCCACTAATGACAGCCGCCGATACAGAGTGACCTTGAGCCCATTAATAACAGCATCTGATACAGTGTGACCTTGAGCCCATTAATAACAGCATCTGATACAGTGTGACCTTGAGCCCATTAATAACAGCATCTGATACAGTGTGACCTTGAGCCCATTAATAACAGCATCTGATACAGTGTGACCTCGAGCCCATTAATAACAGCATCTGATACGGTGTGACCTTGAGCCCATTAATAACAGCATCTGATACAGTGTGACCTTGAGCCCATTAATGACAGCATCCGTTACAGAGTGACCTTCAGCCCATTAATGACAGCCTCCATTACATAGGGACCGTGAGCCCATTAATGCAGCCTCCATTACAGGGTGTCCTTGAGCCCATTAATGACAGCCTCCGATACAGAGTGACCTTGAGCCCATTAATGACAGCCGCCGATACAGAATGACCTTGAGCCCACTAATGACAGCATCCGTTACAAAGTGACCTTGAGCCCACTAATGACAGCCGCCGATACAGAGTGACCTTGAGCCCATTAATAACAGCATCTGATACAGTGTGACCTTGAGCCCATTAATGACAGCATCTGTTACAGAGTGACCTTGAGCCCATTAATGACAGCCTCCATTACAGAGTGACCGTGAGCCCATTAATGCCAGCCGCCATTACAGGGTGTCCTTGAGCCCATTAATGACAGCCTCCGATACAGAGTGACCTTGAGCCCATTAATGACAGCATCTGATACAGGGTGACCTTGAGCCCATTCATGCCAGCCTCCATTACAGGATGACCTTGAGCCCATTAATGACAGCATCTGTTACAGGTGACCTTGAGCCCATTCATGCCAGCCTCCATAACAGGATGACATTGAGCCCATTAATGACAGCATCTGTTACAGGGTGACCTTGAGCCCATTATTAACAGAATTTGTTACAGGGTGGGTGACCTTGAGCCCATTAATGACAGCATCCTTTAAAAAGAGACCATGAGCCCATTAATGACAGCCTCTGTTATAGGGTGACCTTGAGCCCATTAATGACAGCCTCCATTATAAAGTGACATTGAGCCCATTAAGCACAGCCTCCGTTACAAAGTGACCTTGAAAAGTGAAAGTGAATGGGTTTATCGTCCCACCAACAGCTAAGGTCATATAGAGACGGGACCACAGTTTAAAGTCTCATCCGACAGACCAGTGGGATGGAAACAAAGTGACCTTGAGCCCATTAATGACAGCCTCCATTACAAAGTGACCTTGAGCCCATTAATGACGGCCTCCGTTACAGGGTGACCTTGAGCCCATTAATGACAGCCTCTGTTACAAAGTGACCTTGAGCCCATTAATGAAGCCTCTGTTACAGAATGACCTTCAGCCCATTAATGACAGCCTGTTACAAAGTGACCTTCAGCCCATTAATGACAGCCTCCGCTACAAAATGACCTGGAGTCCATTAATGATAGCCGCCGCTACAAAGCCACTAATGAAGCCTCCATTACAGAGTAACCATGAGCCCATTAATGATAGCCTCCGCTACAAAGTGACGTTGCACCCATTCATGACAGCCTCCGTTACAGGGTGACCTTGAGCCCATTAATGAAGCCTCCGTTACAGAGTGATCTTGACCCCATTAATGACAGCCTCTGTTACAAAGTGACATTGAGCCCATTAATGAAGCCTCTGTTACAGATTGACCTTCAGCCCATTAATGAAGCCTCCGTTACAAAGTTACATTCAGCCCAATAATGACAGCCTCCGCTACAAAACGACCTTGAGTCCATTACAGAGTGACCTTGAGCCCATTAATGATAGCCTCCACTACAAAGTGACCTTGCGCCCATTAATGACAGCCTCTGTTACAGGGTGACTTTGAGCCCATTAATGAAGCCTCCGTTACAGAGTGATCTTGAGCCCATTAATGACAGCCTCTGTTACAAAGTGACCTTGAGCCCATTAATGACAGCCTCTGTTACAGAGTGACATTGAGCCTATTACAAAGTGAGCTTGAGCCCATTAATGACAGCAAATGTTACAAAGTGACCTTGAGCCCATTATTGACAGCCTCAGTTACAAAGTGACCTGGAGCCCATTAATGACAGCCTCAGTTACAAAGTGAGCTCGAGCCCATTAATGACAGCATCTGTTACAAAGTGACATTGAGCCCATTAATGACAGCCTCTGTTACAAAGTGAGCTTCAGCCCATTAATGACAGCCTCAGTTACAAAGTGACCTTGAGCCCATTAATGACAGCCTCTGTTACAAAGTAAGCTTCAGCCCATTAATGACAGCCTCAGTTACAAAGTGACCTTGAGCCAATTAATGACAGCCTCTGTTACAAAGTGACCATGAGCCCATTAATGACAGCTTCCGTTACAAAGTGATCTTGGGCCCATTAATGACAGCATCTGTTACAAAGTGACCATGAGCCCATTAATGACAGCCTCCATTACAAAGTGACCTTGGGCCCATTAATGACAGCATATGTTACAAAGTGACCATGAGCCCATTAATGACAGTCTCCATTACAGAGTGACCATGATCCCATTAATGACAGCCTCCGTTACAAAGTGACCCAAAACAGAACTGAATATTTACAAAAGAAAATATATATTTAGCCCTGAAATCAGATTAACCTCACCACCACAAGGTCTCTTAGACCAACCCCATAACAGTAATATGATTAATCGATCTACTTGTATATAGAGAATAGTAGGTTAGTGCCGTGAATGGGAAAAATATCTGGCCAGGCTCAGGAAACGGGATGGGCGAGGCTCTGCCGAGCACATCCCGTTTCTGTGCTGCGCCAGATATGTTTTCCCATTCACGGCACTAACCTACTATTCTATTTATCCCGTCAACACCTACAAATAGCTGTAAAATGCAAAAATAGTATTGACTGGATATCAAAAATGTTTCACGGCACCGTGTTTCACGGCACATAAGCACTGTGTTGACGGGATGAAATACTATAACCGGAGGCAAACGGATTACAAATAGAAAGTTTCTATCATATTAACATGTACATGGACTAGCACTAAATCCCTTCCTGGCTAACAGTGAGGGAATAACAATCACATGTCTGTTAACAGCCCATAAATGGCACAGCTCGAATCTGTGTTGACATATTTGACATGGCAACAACTAGATGCTTTCTCATGCTCTGGATTAATCATCCCATCTCAAATATTATCAGCTTCCCATGGCAGCTTTAATAGTGCCTGTATGTGATTCAGACTGCACAGCGGTTCCCTCTTCCGTGGTTGGGGGCTGCATGGCGCCGGCCAGTCCGGGTATGTTGGGTGTTTCCCCGGCGGCTGCCGCCCGCTCTATCTCCTTAATGGCCGCATCCTGCTTCGCATTCTGGAACTCCATGAACGTCATCATCATGCGCTGGTTGTAGCCGATGTACCTCTCTGCACACACGTTCACGCATGTCGTCTGCAAACACACCACTGGCTTTGTCAAGGTGGTGCACATGGTGCAAATTGACACACTCACAATCACTGGGATTATCACGCTGGTTTCATGTAATTCCAGCATTATGCAACTCATTTGTGAAAAAATGTTTACCTGCTTAAACAGGCCACATTCAATGGTTATTGCTGTTCAGAGTTCGGACTAGAACAAAAAAATATATACCTTTTCTGTCAGTGGTATATATATAGTATTACATGTACATGTATTTCACAAAAAAGCATTAAGTTTCATAAATTGTGCATCCTGGTCCAGTAACAGCAGAAATACATTATTACCAAATATCTCCCACTTTTTACTACACTCTATGATAGCATACATGGTATATAGAATAAAACAATCCTTGAACAGTGATAACATATAAAAAGATGTGTTTAGTTGACAATTTGCAATGAACAAGAATTCTGCCACAGAAGCGGTGTAGCGATTGCCGAGGCATTTGACCGTAACATGATCATGGGCATGTGCTAAAGTAAGCATCACAAAAATCGAGAAGTGCATGCTTAAAACATGAAAACGGTCATGGTTGAAGAAACTTTTTAAACTAGATGGTCGGTAAATCCGACAAATGCTCCCCGATGACACCTGGATTGAAATTCAAAGTCCATGACCTTGGGTATTGGTGTAGTATGCTTATTAATCACAATAAATGGTGATAAGTGTGTATATGAAGTTTCACATCATAATCTCAATTGGTAACAGAGATAAATTCTAGAAAGGTTTAACACAATGTTTTGTTTATTAGTAACAATAAATATTTGGATGCTAATTTGAATTAAATTGAATTTGAAGAACGAAAAACTTTGTAACGTAAAACTTTAACAAAATTCTAATAAGTCATTTGACCTTGACCGTGAGCTCCTGGGCAGCATAGGTAGGGTATACAATGAAAATCTGGATGGTGATCAATGTATATGAAATTTCAAGTTGATATCCCAAGCAGTGACAGAGATATAGCAATTTGAACAAGAGTGCCGCAAGTCACAAAATACGCCCGTCGAATATGGGCCAGACAGCGAAGATGCAGAAATGTGAAGCTGTCACCAAGGCAAGAAACATTAATGAGAATTTGAAAGTCTATAGCATTATTTCTTCATCTCGTTGTGCTAAACATGTATACTAATTTAGGCAGAGATAGAAAAGTAGAGTGTAAAGTAGAAATGATAGGGAATTGGATACAATAATGTAGAAAAAATGGCTACGTTAAAAAGGTGATATTTTTGTTAAAAAATATTTTTTCGGCATAAAAACACCAAGGAGCACATCTTCAATATGTGTAGAAGACGTGTGTATAGTTTCAGAACGATCGACTGATCAGTTTCGGAGGAGTTGTGTACACAAACTCTGCATTGTATATAGAATTGCATAGAAAAATGTAGAAAAAATGGCTAAGTTCAAAAGGCGATATTTTTGTTAAAAAATATTTTTTCATTTTTTCGGCATAAAAACACCAAGGTGCACATCTTCAATATGTGTAGAAGACGTGTGTATAGTCTCAGAACGATCGACTGAACGGTTTCGGAGGAGTTGTGTACACAAACTCTGTACCGTATATAGAATTGTATAGAAAAAAGTAGAAAAAATGCCTAAGTTAAAAAGATGATATTTTTGTTAAAAAATATTTTTTCCGCATAAAAACCCCAAGGTGCACATCATCTTCAATATGTGTAGAAGACGTGTGTATAGTTTCAGAACGATCGACTGAACGGTTTCGGAGGAGTTGTGTACACAAACTCTGTACCGTATATAGAATTGTATAGAAAAATGTAGAAAAAATGGCTAAGTTAAAAAGGTGATATTTTTGTTAAAAAATATTTTTTCGCCATAAAAACACCAAGGTGCACATCTTCAATATGTGTAGAGTGAGTGAGTGAGTGAATAGGGTTTAACGTCCGCTTTTCTGACATAGAGGTACAAGCCTCAGGGAGTCTACACGCAGACGGGTCAACGGGGTCGAGTCCCATATCCACCTGTCCAAGGGGGGTAAATCCCAACTTCAGAACTCAATATTTACAATCAAAATATATATTTAGTCCTGAAATTAGAACAACCTGATCTGGTGCCAGGCCCTCGCCACACCAGCATCATTTATCCCATCCCCTAAAAGTAATAGGATTAGCGCTAATCTTACTTTTATATATGGGGCATAGCCCGACTCAACTCTCACATACAAGAAAGCCAAAAATGTACATGAGGGCCAAATCCGGTATAGTGGGTTCCGGAAAGTATGAACCCAATCGTTAAGCCAGTTTAGTCGCCTTTTACGACAAGCAATGGCTACTGCAGCACTATTCTCAGGATCAGTTGATCCCGCCCCGGTGCCTGCACGGGGCCAATATGTGTAGAAGACGTGTGCATAGTTTCAGATCGATCAACTGAAAGGTTTTGGAGGAGTTGTGTACACAAACTCTGTACCATATATAGAAATGTATAGAAAAATGAAGAAAAAAATGGCTAAGTTAAAAAGGCGATATTTTTGTTAAAAAACATTTTTTCGGCATAAAAACACCAAGGTGCACATCTTCAATATGTGTAGAAGACGTGTGTATAGTTTCAGATCGATCGACTGAACGGTTTCGGAGGAGTTGTGTACACGAACTATGCGCTTTTTCTTCAGCCGCCCGCCCGCCGCCCGCCCGCCTTGCGGTAAAACATAATACGTACCGTTTTTTAAAAACGGTCGTATAAAAACTTTAACGTAAGCTTTAAAACAAGAAACGAGGCAAACCAACGAAGGCCAGGTTTTTTCCAAGCATGGACACTTGGATAACATAATTATACCCACTTTTTGTATAGACTAGATGGCCGTGGCCTGTATGTCGCGCCTTGGGGCGAGGCATGGACACTAAAAAAATAGATATAGTAGATGGAAAAACTTTAACGAAAAAACTTTAACCGGACACACGGACGTACGGACGGACGGACGTATGCCAAAATGCCGACGATATCGCGCTTTCCGCAAGCGGGTGCGACAATGATGATAAACACCCATGTGAAGTATCAAGGTAATGGGTGAAGCAGTTGCAGAGATATAGTACACGAAAAAACTTTAACAAATAAATTCAAAGTAATTTGACCTTGACATTGCGAACAGGGGCCGCACAGTTGGGGGTTAGTGAAAATATGGACGATGATAAACACCTATGTGAAGTTTCAAGGTAATGGGCGAAGCAGTTGCAGAGATATAGTATAACAAAAGTTTTAACCAAAAAATTTAACCAGACGTACGTTAAAAAGTTAACGTTGAAAATGGGTAAGTCAATTACGTAGAAATAATAGGTGAAGGTAAAAGAATGGTCACATGTTGGATAGTTGTATGTGGTAGGCACCCCTTGGTTATGAAGCTGTGAAAGTTTGGTGGTCCTAGGTGGTACAGTACCAAAGAAATGGACTTAAACACGAAAACTTAACATTGTAAACGCGAAAAGTTAACATTGAAAATGGCTAAGTCGACAGCGCGGAAAAAATGGGTCAAGTTAAAAAAAAAGTAACATGTTGGATAGTGATATGTGGTGGGCACCCCTTGATTATGAAGCTGTGAAAGTTTGGTGGTCCTAGGTGGTACAGTACCAAAAAAATGGACTTAAACACGAAAACTTAACATTGAAAACGCGAAAAACTTAACATTGAAAATGGCTAAGTCGATTGCGTGGAAAAAAATGGGTCAAGTTAAAAAAAAAAATAACATGTTGGATAGTGATATGTGGTGGGCACCCCTTGATTATGAAGCTGTGAAAGTTTGGTGGTCCTAGGTGATACAGTAACAAAGAAATGGACTCAAACACGAAAACTTAACATTGATTGTGGATGCCGCCCGCCGCCCGCCGTCCACCCACCCAGCCCGCCGCACCAGCCCGCCCCGCCCGCCCGGCTTTCGCCAATCCAATAGCCTGGATTTTTTTTCAAAAAACCTGGCTAAAAAATGTTGTAAGTCATTTGACCTTGGGCTCCTGGGCAGCATGGGTAGGGTATACAATGAAAATCTGGATGGTGATCAATGTGTATATGAAGTTTCAAGTTGATATCGCAAGCGGTCACAGAGATATAGCAATTTGAAAAAACTTTAACGTAAGCTTTAACAAACAAAATTCTAATACGTCATTTGACCTTGAACATGGGTCCTGGGCAGCATGGGTAGGGTATACAATGAAAATATGGATGGTGATCAATTTGTATATGAAGATTCCAGTTGATATCGCAAGCGGTCACAGAGATATAGCCATTTGAACAAGAGTGCCGTAAGTCACAAAATACGCCCGTGGAAGATGGGCCAGACAGCGAAGATGCAGAAATCTGAAGCTGTCACCAAGGCAAGAAACATTAATGAAAATTTGAAAATCTATAGCATTATTTCTTCCTCTTGTTGTGATAAACAGGTATACTAATTTAGGTAGAGATGTTTATAGTAGAACTTATATAGAATTGGATACAAAAATTTAGAAAAAATGGTTAAAAAGGTGATATTTTTGTTTAAAAAAACATTTTGGCATAAAAACACCAAGGTGCACATCTTCAATATGTGTAGAAGACATGTGTATAGTTTCAGATCGACTGACTGAATGGTTTCAGAGGAGTTGTGTACACAAACTCTGTACCCTATATAGAATTGTATAGAAAAATGTAGAAAAAATGGCTGAGTTAAAAAGGTGATATTTTGGTTAAAAAATATTTTTTCGGCATAAAAACACCAAGGTGCACATCTTCAATGTGTGTAGAAGACATGTGCATAGTTTCAGATCGATTGACTGAAGAGGAGTTGTAAACACAAACTATGCACTTTTTCTGTCCGCCGCCCGCCCGCCACCCGCCCGACCCGCGGTAAAGCATAATATGTACCGTTTTTTTAAACGTTATAAACTTTAACAAAAAGTTTAAAGTCATTTGACCTTGACCTTGGGCTCCTGGGCAGCATGGGTAGGGTATACAATGAAAATATGGATGGTGATCAATGTGTATATGAAGTTTCAAGTTGATATCCTAAGGAGTCACAGAGATATAGCAATTTGAACAAGAGTTGTCAGAAGACAACGAAGCTCGCCTGTTGGCAGCCTTCATTCAAACTTGTCACAGTTGTATAAAAAACATGAGTATTATATAACTTGACCTTGGGATAAGGGGTGTGCGGTGGACCTTGACATTGAGATCAGTGGTGGAAGGTGGGTCATAGATTTGATATAGCATGATATAGCATATTAAGATGAATGCATGTATGAAATATCAATGTGCTCCCTGCAAAGAGAAGGAAAACAAAATTTAACCCAGCGTTAAGTTTATGAACACACTAAGTTGGTGATTTTCTATAGCATGATAGCTATTCACATGAGGAATGCATGTATAAATGTGCTAAGTTTGTGACCTTGGCCTTGGCGAAAGGGGTGGGGGGGGGTGGGTCATGGATTTGCTGTAGCACAATAGAGTATCATCAGATGAATGCACGTATGAAATATGAAGGTGTTCCCTGTAAAGAAACAGAAGTTATAAAAAGACATTTACTCCAACGTTACGTTTATGATGTTGATCTTGGGGAAAGGGGTGGGGTGGGTCATGGATTTGCTGTAGCACAATAGAGGATCATCAGATGAATGCATGTATGAAATATCAAAGCGTTCAAAGTGTAAAGAAACGGACGTTACACAACATTTACGCCAATGTAAAGTTTATGAACATGGTACGTTTGTGACCTTGACCTTGGGGTAAGGGTTTGGTGGTGGGTTGTCGATTTGCTACAGCATGATAGAGGGTCATCTGAGGAATGTATGTATGAAATATCAAGGCGTTCCATCAAAGGAAACAGTTATCAGACATTTACCCCAACATTAAGTTTATGAATGTGTCAAGTTTGTGACCTTGACCTTGGGGTAAGGGGTGGACGGTGGGTCATGGAATTGCTATAGCACGATAGAGTATCATCAGATGAATGCATGTATGGAATATCAAGGCGTTCCATGAAAGGAAACAGATGTTATAAGACATTTACCCCAACGTTAAGTTAATGAATGTGCTAAGTTTGTGATCGTGACCTTGGGGAAAGGGGTGTGGGGGTTGATCATGGATTTGCTATAGCACAATAGAGTATCATCAGATGAATGCATGTATGAAATATCAAGGTGTTCAAAGTGTAAAGAAACAGAAGTTACACAACATTTGCCCCAACGTTAAGTATATGAACATGCTAAGTTTGAGACCTTGACTTTTGGGTAAGAGTTAGGTGGTGGGTTGTGGATTTGCTACAGCATGACAGAGGGTCATCTGAGGAATGTATGAAATAGCAAGGCGTTCCATGAAAGGAAACAGACATTTACCCCAACGTTAGGTTTATGAATGTACTAAGTGTGTGACCTTGACCTTGGGGTAAGGGATGGGTGGTGGGTCATGAATTTGCTATAGCATGATAGAGTATCATCAGATGAATACATATTTGAAATATCAAGGCGTTCCATGAAAGGAAACAGATGTTATAATACATTTACCCCAACATTCAGTTTATGAATGTGCTAAGATTGTGACCTTGACCTTGGGGAAAGGGGTGGGCGGTGAGTCATGAATTTTCTATAGCACGATAGAGTATCATCAGATGAATGTATGTATGAAATATGAAGGCGTTCCCTGTAAATAAACAGAAGTTACACAACATTTACCCCAACATTAAGTTTATGAACATGCTAAGTTTGTGACCTTGGGGTAACGATTGGGTGGGCGGTGGGTCATGGATTTGCTATAGCATGATAGAGTATCATCAGATGAATGCATGTATGAAATATCAAGGCGTTCCATGAAAGGAAACAGATGTTATAAGACATTTACCCCAATGTTAAGTTTATGAATGTGCTAAGTTTGTGACCTTGACCTTGGGGTAAGGGCTGGGTGGTGTGTCATGAATTTGCTACAGCATGATACAGGGTCATCTGAGGAATGCATGTATGAAATAACAAGGTGTTCCATGAACGGAAACAGAAGTTATAAGAAATTTATCCCAACGTTAAGTTTATGAATGTGCCAAATTCCAAATATGTAACCTTGACCTTGGGGTAAGGGCTGGATGGTGGGTCATGGATTTCCTACAGCATGATAGAGGGTCATCTGAGGAATTCATGTATGAAATAACAAGGTGTTCCATGAATGGAAACAGAAGTTATAAGACATTTACCCAACGTTAAGTTTATGAATGTGCCAAGCTTGTGACCTTGACCTTGGGGTAAGGGCTAGGTGGTGGGTCATGGATTTGCTACAGCATGATAGAGTGTCATCTGAGGAATGCATGTATGAAATAACAAGGTGTTCCATGAAAGGAAACAGAAGTTATCAGACATTTACCCAACGTTAAGTTTATGAATGTGCCAAGTTTGTGACCTTGACCTTGGGGTAAGGGCTGAGAGGTGGGTCATGGATTTGCTACAGCATGATAGAGGGTCATCTGAGGAATGCATGTATGAAATAACAAGGTGTTCCATGAAAGGAAACAGAAGTTATCAGACATTTACCCAACGCTAAGTTTATGAATGTGCCAAGTGTGTGACCTTGACCTTGGGGTAAGGGCTTGGTGGTGGGTCATGGATTTGCTATATCATGATAGAGGGTCATCTGAGGAATGCATGTATGAAATAACAAGGTGTTCCATGAAAGGAAACAGAAGTTATGACATTTACCCAACGTTAAGTTTATGAATGTGCCAAGTTTGTGACCTTGACCTTGGGGTAAGGGCTGGGTGGTGGGTCATGGGTTTGCTACAGCATGATAGAGGGTCATCTGAGGAATGCATGTATGAAATAACAAGGTGTTCCATGAAAGGAAACAGAAGTTATAAGACATTTACCCAACGTTAAGTTTATGAATGTGCCAAGTTTGTGACCTTGACCTTGGGGTAAGGGCTGGGTGATGGGTCATGAATTTGCTACAGCATGATAGAGGGTCATCTGAGGAATGCATGTATGAAATAACAAGGTGTTCCATGAAAGGAAACAGAAGTTATAAGACATTTACCCAACGTTAAGTTTATGAATGTGCCAAGTTTGTGACCTTGACCTTGGGGTAAGGGCTGGGTGGTGGGTCATGGATTTGCTACAGCATGATAGAGGGTCATCTGAGGAATGCATGTATGAAATAACAAGGTGTTCCATGAAAGGAAACAGAAGTTATAAGACATTTACCCAACGTTAAGTTTGTGGACGACGCTGACGCCGACGACGCCGGGGGTATGCCATAAGCTCTTCTGCACTTCGTGCAGGTGAGCTAAACACTATAGAAACTTCATCAAAAAGTTATTAAAGTCATTTGACCTTCGCCTTGGGCTCCTGGGCAAAAATGTGATGGTAAAAAATATCAAGGTCATGTTAATGGCAACATGAGTGTGTTCCAAATACTTACATGTATCAAGTGTCCAAATATTGAAGCAATCCATCAAGTAACATTAATGTTATACGATGATGAAGAAACTTGTACAAACGCTTTGATGCAAAAAATGGCTAAGTGTTTCCGCAAATATGTGAAGGTCAAAAAGGTCAAGGTCATGTTAATGGCGACATGAGGGTGTTCCGAATGATCACATTATCAAGTTTCCAAATATTGAAGCAATCCGTTAAGTAATACTAAAGTTATATCATGATGAAGAAACTTGTACAAACCTTTTGGCGCAAAAGAAATGGCTAAAAGTGTTTCTGCAAAAATATGAAGGTAAAAAAGGTCAAGGTCATGTTAATGGCAGTATGTGTGTGTTCCAAATGATTACATGTATCAAGTGTCCAAACATTGAAGCAATCCATCAAGTAACATTAAATTATATGATGATGAAGAAACTTGTACAAAAGTGTTTGCGCAAATATATAGAGGTAAAAAAGGTCAAGGTCATGTTAATGGCAGCATAAAGGTGTTCCGAATGATCGCATCTATCAAGTGTCCAAATGGTGAAGCAATCCGTTAAGTAATATTAACCCTTATACTGCTATCTTATGTTTTTTGTCGTCTGCTGTTTATTTTCTATTTTCAATTTTTATCATAAAAAACATGCTTTGACAGCACTTTAGAATAATTTACAACATGCTTTGGCAGTACTTCAGATCATTTCCATTGGTGTTTTCGCAAAAATGTGATGGTAAAAAAGGTCAAGGTCATGTTAATGGTGGCATGAGTGTGTTCCAAATGTCACATCATGTGACGTGACTCACATGTATCAAGTGTCCAAATATTGAAGCAATCTGTTAAGTAATATCAAAGTTATAACATGATGACGAAGCTTGAACAAACCTTTTGAGATTTCGGACGACGACGACGGAAAAAGCGACGACTATAGCTAAAGCAGGCACGACAAAAACCAATTTTTGAATATCTGAGACATCATTTCAGACCCAGTGCCTTTAAGACAGAACTGTTTTGTCCCCCACCAGGTGCCCCGAGACAAGGATATCTGTATAGTCACACCCATTTGAGATTTTCTTGTCTCACCTTACACGTGCTTGCCTCACATCTAGCAACGATACATTTTATACATTTTCTAAAAGGGCAACAGGACTAATGTGTCTTACAATTACCTCATACTAGATGGCCGCGGCCTGCATGTCGCGCCTTGTGGCGAGGCATGGACACTAAAAAAAAAGATATAGTATAACGATAAACTTAACCAAAAAACTTAACCAAAAACTTTAACCAAAATACTTAACCAAAAAACTTAACCAAAAACTTTAACCAAAAACTTCAAAGTAATTTGACCTTGACATTGGGCACAGGGGCCGCACGGGAGGGGGGTAGAATGAAAATATAGATGATGATAAACACCCATGTGAAGTTTCAAGGTAATGGGCAAAGCAGTTGCAGAGATATAGCATAACGAAAAACTTTAACCAAAAAACTTAACCAAACAACTTAACCAAAAACTTTAACCGGACACACGTACGTACGTTGTACGTACATACGTACATACGTACGTACGCCAAAGTGCCGACTATATCGCTCTTTCCGCAAGCGGGCGCGACAAAAACTTAACCAAAAACTTTAACCAAAAAACTTAACCAAAAACTTTAACCAAAATACTTAACCAAAAAACTTAACCAAAAACTTTAACCAAAAAACTTAACCAAACAACTTAACCAAAAACTTTAACCGGACACACGTACGTACGTTGTACGTACATACGTACATACGTACGTACGCCAAAGTGCCGACTATATCACGCTTTCCGCAAGCGGGCGCGACAAAAACTTAACCAAAAACTTTAACCAAAAAACTTAACCAAAAACTTTAACTAACCAAAAACTTTAACCAAAGAACTTAACCAAAAACTTCAAAGTAATTTGACCTTGACATTGGGCACAAGGGCCGCACGGGAGGGGGGTAGAATGAAATTGATGATAAACACCCATGTGAAGTTTCAAGGTAATGGGCAAAGCAGTTGCAGAGATATACTATAACGAAAAACTTTAACCAAAAACTTTAACCAAAAAACTTAACCAAAAAACTTAACCAAAAACTTTAACCAAAGAACTTAACCAAAAACTTTAACCAAAAAACTTAACCAAACAACTTAACCAAAAACTTTAACAGGACACACGTACGTACGTACGTACGTACGTACGCCAAAGTGCCAACTATATCGCGCTTTCAGCAAGCGGGCGCGACAAAAATACTGGTTATGGTTGATGTTTATTGTTTTCAACGGTTGTTGATGTTTTTATTATTACGTTATAGCATCATGACGTCGTTTTAATTTTGATGACGTCAGCAATGTGCGATGTACATTTTGGGATGTATGGGTATGACATTAATTTGATAATATTTTATAAACGATCCACTGAACTGGCATAAGCGTCCGGATTGTGGCATTTGTTGACATGGCGAACACGTTGGATGTATTGAAAGTCGCATAAATTCAGCGAATCAAAACTTCAAAATCTTATTCTGGGTCAGAAAATATGTCCTATATAGGGGTGAGAAAAAATATCCAGTATATGCACTGGTATGGAACAAGGATATTCCACCCGTGAGGGTGGAATATCCTTGTTCCACACCAGTGCATATGATGGATACTCATATTCTTACTGGTGTTTCGTGCAAATTTCAAGCGCCAGTTACAATGTACTACACGAAAATGTGTGTATGCAGCATCTTCTGCATGTAGCTGAATGGGAATTTGTCAGAATCCGGTGCCTATTTCGATGTGAAACATTTTATTGCGGCACAGAGTGCAGCACCAGTGTTTGTGGAGCTCTGACAAAAATTTATCACAAGATCGCAAAGTTTGTTACCTCCGTTTCTGTGAGTGGCAGCTTCTGGAAGTCGAGTACGCACCGCTGGAAACAACTCTGGGTCAGTTTGTTGTACAGCTGCATGAAATCCTTCATCTGAAATGTACAACACTGAATACTGAATAGTACAACACTGAATAAGTACAAACACTGCAGCCAGTGGACGGGGGCTGACACTAGCAGGTGGCCGGTGGTCCGAGACCACCAGATTTCAGAAGGACCACCTGAATGTCCAAGCTGACCATGGCAAGGACTCAGGGTTCCCACACAGAAGCTGACACAAAATTCCCTGACTTTTTCCCTGACCAAAAATGTGCATTATTGACAACTTTTCCATCAACAAAAGCCATTCTTCCTTGACCAAAAAATGTGTAATATCAACAGTTTAAATTAAATGTGTATTTGTTTCCCAATGCAGTTACACTAAAACACACTTGTGAGCATTTTTAGCCGGGTTTTTGAAGAAAGAAATCCCGGCTATTGGATTGGCGAAAGCCGGGCGGGCGGCGTCCACAATCAATGTTAAGTTTTCTGTTAAATGTCCATTTCTCTGTTTTTTGTTGTTTTTTTTGTTTTTTTTGTATCTATAAATAACAAAACATGTATAACAAAGTCAGCGACCTATAGTGTGGAGCCGATCAGACCGTGGTTATGCCCGATGTGGTAGTATTCACACTATTGGATCTCACAATACATACAATTATTGTCAAATTCAAAAGGCTATCGATATTAATTTGCAAAATATTCTGATGTAGTTAATATTATAATGACAAGCTGTGTGGAATCAGATTTTGATCGCACGGATGTGCATTCTGGTCGGAGTCTACGCTGATTGTTTCACATTTAGTTGAATAGATGTCGTGATTTATTGTTTTTGCAGAGATATAACCGATTGAACTGTGGACAGACTGCAGATATGAGCTGTCTGTTCGAAGTATGGTATTTTATACGTGTATTCTTATGCTCATTCAAAAATATTTATTTTGTAAATTTACACGTACAGTGGAACCTCTCCAAACCCGGACACCTGGGGATGTTCCACTGTAATTCAGACATGTCAGTGCTTTATGGCACATTCTAGTGTTTTGCAGCCATGAAACTTCATTGTAATCAGAGATACATAGCAGCAAAACACATAAAATAAAATATCCATTTTTTCGAGTGTCCGTTTTTGTTGTTGTTTTTTTAGCTTATATTTAATGGCGGCACTGGCTCTAGGACCTTGCATGCCGTCTCCCAAGAATGGGAGAAAGAACGGAGGTAGAGATTTTTTGAGAGAAGCCTGTAATTCGTATTTACAGAGCAACTACGAATTATCGGTACCCATTTACAGCTGGGTGAACTGGAGCAGTGTGGATAAAGTGTCTTGCTCAAGGACACAACGCACGCCGCTAGCTAGTCAGGCTCGAACCCACGACCCTTGGATCAGTAGTCCAACACACTAACCATTACGCCTCGGCGCTCCACTTTTCCGGTATGTTCGGTTATTATGTCCGGTTTAGAAGGGTTGCACTGTATATATAGTATTTAATAGTATTGTTATATATGTACATATAATATTGGGTTATAAATGTTTAAATAATAATATGATGAACAGTGTGGATCCAGATCAGACTGTTTAATAATATGTGTATATTATCTCAAGAGTCACTTCTATCAGATATGTGACTGGGTTTTGACAGACAGAAAACAGTTAAGAGTGGCATTTCATTACTAATACAATCCTAGCAACCATGTCTACTTTCCTTCTGTTCAAGTTTAGAATGTTGTATCTAAGGTCAATTGTACGCTATGCTTGGTTCCAGATTTAAGCAATTTCACAGCATAACGACATGGATATTAAAATAGGAACTTTTAATGTAAAGGGTATGGGGTCAAAAAGCAAACGCTTACAACTGATGCAATGGATTAAAGAAAATGATTTTGCTATTTGTTTTATTCAAGAAGCACATTTTACTGCAAATGATAAAACACAATGGGAAAATGAATGGGACGGCGATGCTTTTTTCAGTGGGAATTTTAGCAATAAAGAAGGGGTGGGTATTCTAATATCACCAATTTTTTAGTATAAAATAAAACAATATATCGAAGCAGTAACCGGTAGAATGCAAGTTCTAAAAATAAGTATATCAGAAAATGATTACGGTATACACTAATTAATTTATATGGTCCGAATGAAAACAGCTTTAACTTTTACCAAAATATGTATAATTATATGGAATCTTTCGAAACTGATACGTTAATGGTAGGTGGAGATTTCAACACAATTTTAGAACCGGATCTTGACAAGAAAAATGGAAGAAAAGATACAAATAAAAAGACACGAGACAAATTATTATCTATCATGAATAAATACAATTTACTCGATATTTGGAGAATTCTTAACCCTAATACAAGAAAATATACATGGCATTCAAATACTAATCCGCCAATATTTTGTAGACTAGACTATTTTTTAATTTCTTAAAACATAATAAATCGCGTAGCAAATAGTCAGATTACCACAGGATATAAGTCGGATCATTCAATGGTATTTTTCTCCCTTCATACACAATCTAATAAACGAGGTCCAGGTTACTTTAAATTAAATAATAGCTTACTGTTAAATGCCGAATATCAACAAAATATTAGACATAATATTTCTTTAGATGCTGAAACGAATGAAGGTGCAAATCCTAATACATTATGGGAGATAATAAAAGGAACGATTAGAAATGAAATTATAAGATTTGCTTCAATAGAAAAGAAAACAAGAGGGCCATGATGGCCCTAATTCGCTCACCTGACTCCATGAACACCAGAGGAGAAGGTGACATTGAGTTCATATGTGTTTTAAAAAACTTGTGCAATTTTTAGATGGCGGTCATCTTGGATTAAGCGATGACTCTCATTTTACCAAATCTGGAAATGCTTCACCCAAGGATCTTAACTTAAGTTTGGCCAGCCTCGGCCAGCATCGGCCATGTGGTTCCCGAGAAAAAGACGTTCAAAATCTTGAATAAATGGATCTTTTGGCGGCCATCATGGATGACATAATCATCCGATTCCAACAAATATCTTGGATGACAATCCAATTTCGACAAAAAATGCACCAGAGCAATCACCTCATCGATACCTTCAATTTGATATATGACAAGAGCATATTTGGTCAAAAATAAAATTTGACCCCACAGGCCACGCCCATTTTTGACCTTGGGGTCACCATTTTAACACCTTTGAAAGAGCATTTTACATCGATCATTCCTACCAAGTTTCGTAGAAATCTGGCTGGCTGTTCATGAGAAGAAATCTTTTTAAGAATTTGCGCTATTTTTAGATGGCGGCCATCTTGGATTAGCGACGAACTCCGTTTTAACAAATCTGAAAAGGCTTCACCCATGGACCATAACTGTGAAATTTGGCCACCATGGACCAAGCGGTTCGTGTGAAGAAGAATTTTGAAATCTCTAATAAAAGATAACGACCTTTTGACCTTTCCCCCCCCCCCCCGCCCCCCGGCCATCTTAGATGACATGACCATCCAATTTCGCCCCAACAAAAAATGTACCAGAGCGATCGCCTCTTTGATACCTTCGATTTGATATAGACATGACCAATATTCGGTCAAAAAATAAAATTTTACCCCACCCCACGAGCCACGCCCATTTTTGACCCAGGGGTCACCATTTAACAACTTTGAAAGAGCAGTGTACATCGATCATTCCTACCAAGTATCGTCGAAATCAGGGCTGGCGGTTCATGAGAAGAAGATTTTTTAAGAATTTATGCTATTTTTAGATGGCGGCCATCTGCTTTAGCGATGACATCCATTTTAAACAAATCTGAAAAGGCTTCACCCATGGACCATAACTTTTATGTTTGGCTACCATGGGCCCAAGCGGTTCATGAAAAAAAAAGAAGAATTTTTAAAATCTCTGATAAAAGAACGACCTTTTGACATTTCGGCGGCCATCTTTTGGATGACATAACCATCCAATTTCGACAATAAATTGCACCAGAGTGATCGCCTCATTGATACCTTCGATTTGATATAACATGTCCATATTCGGTCGAAAATAAAAATAAAATTTGACCCCGATTTAAAAACCCACGGGCCACGCCATTTTTGACTCCCGGGGGTCACCATTTTTAACAACTTTGAAAGAGCATTGTACATCGATCATTCCTAGCAAGTTTCGTCGAAATCCGGTTAGCGGTTCATGGATGATTTTTTAGAATTTATGCTATTTTTAGACGGTGGACATCTTGGATAGCGATGACCTCCGTTTTAACAAATCTGAAAAGGCTTCACCCATTGACCAATCAATTTAAGTTTGGCTACCATGGGCCCAAGCGGTTCATGTGAAGAAGAATTTTGAAATCTCTAATAAGAACGGACCCTTTTGACATTTTCGTTCGGCGGGGGGGGCCACATGGATGACATAACCATCCGAATTTCAACAAAAAATTGCACCAGAGTGATCGCCTCGTTGATACCTTCGATTTGATATATGACATGACCATATTCGGTCGAAAATAAAAATTGACCCCCAATTGACCCCACGGCCACGCCCATTTTTTGACCCCGGGGTCACCATTTTAACAACTTTCAAAGAGCAATGTACATCGATCATTCCTACCAAGTTTCGTCGAAATCCGCAAGCGGTTCATGAGAAGAAGATTTTTTTTAAGTTATTATGCTTATTTTTTAGACGGCGGCCATCTTGGATTACGTAATGACGTCATTTTAACAATTTTGTAATCCACCTACCTAAGGACCATGACCATGAAGTTTGGTGACTATAGGCCCAATGGTTACCAAGGAGAAGACGTTTGAAAATGTTCACGGACGCCGCCGGACGCCGGACGCCGGACGACGGACGACGGACACATTGCGGTAACAATAGCTCACATGAGCTTCGCTCAGGTGAGCTAAAAACAGTAAATATAGAAAAAAAGTTAACGGATGAAATAAATAAATTAGAATCAGAATACGCTAATACTACAGAGGAAGACCTTTTAACAGAACTAAATAATAAAAAAGACCAACTACATAATATACACGAAGAAAGGGTTAGAGGAATAATATTAAAAAACCAAAGCCGAATGGATAGAGGGTGGAGAAAAGAATACAAAATACTTTTTCTAATCTCGAAAAGAAACGGGCAGAAAATAAAACTATAACTAGACTGAATATAAATAACAATATTATTACACATGACAATGAAATACTACATGAGCAGCAAGAATATTGTAAAAAGTTATATACAAAAAAAGACATGCAGGCAACTAATCATGTTTTTTTCACGAATAATAATGAACATACATTATCGGAAGAGAAACAAAATTGTGAAGGCAAGTTATCTGAATATGAATGTAAGAATTGCATAAAGGAAATGAAAAATAACAAAAAGTCCAGGTTCAGATGGTATTACGGTTGAATTTTACAAACTATTCTGGAAATGATATCAAAGATTATTTTATAAATTCCATGAATTATTCATTAGAGAACGGAAACTTGAGCGAATTACAAAGGAGTAATAACATTAATACCAAACAAGAAGGGCCATGATGGCCCTAATTCGCCTCACCTGACTCCATGAAACACCAAGAGGAAATAATGTGACATTGAGTTTCACGTGTTTAAAAAAATTGTGCTATTTTTAGATGGCGGTCATCTTGGATTAAGCGATGACCTCATTTTTACAAATCAAAAAGAAAATGCTTCACCCAGCATCGGCCATGGTGGTTCCTGAGAAAAAGTTGTTAAAAATCTTGAATAAATGGACCTTTGGTGGCCATCATGAAAGACATGATCATCCGATTCCGACAAATATTGCACCAGAGTGATCGCTTCGATTGATACCTTCAATTTGATATATGACATGACCATATTCAGTAAAAAATAAAATTTGACCCCAATTTGACCCCACGGGCCACGCCCATTTTTGACCCCGGGGTCACCATTTTAAAACAACTTTCCCAAAGAGCAATGTAACATCGATCATTCCTACCAAGTTTCGTCGAAATCCGCTAGCGGTTCAATGAGAAGAAGATTTTTTAAAGAATTTATGCTATTTTTAAGACAGCGGCCCATCTTGGATTAGCGATGACCATCCATTTTAACAAATCTGAAAAGGCTTCACCCATGGGTACCATAACTTTTAAGTTGGCTACCATGGGCCAAGCGGTTCATGTGAAGAAGAATTTTGAAATCTCTAATAAAGAAACGACCTTTTGACATTTCGGCGGCCATCTTGGATGACATAACAATCCGATTTGGACAAAAAATGTACCAGAAGTGATTCGCCTCATTGATACCTTCGATTTTGATATATAACATGACCATATTCGGTCAAAAATAAAATTTGACCCCACGGGCCACGCCCATTTATTGACCCCGGGGTCACCATTTTAACAAACTATTGAAAGAGCATTGTATCATCGATCATTCCTACCAAGTTCGTCGAAATCCGGCTAGCGGTTCATGAGAAGAAGATTTTTTAAGAATTTATGCTATTTTTAGACGGCGGCCCATCTTGGATTAGCGATGACCTCCATTTTAACAAATCTGAAAAGGCTTCACCCATGGACCATAACTTTTAAGTTTGGCTACCATGGGCCAAGCGGTTCATGTGAAGAAGAATTTTGAAATCTCTAATAAAAGAACGACCTTTTGACCTTTCGGCGGCCATCTTGGATGACATAACAATCCGATTTCGAAAAAAAATGCACCAGAGTGATCGCCTCATTGATACCTTCAATTTGATATATGAAATGACCATATTCAGTCAAAAATAAATTTTGACCCTAATTTGACCCCACGGGCCACGCCCATTTTTGACCCTCCCCAGGGTCACCATTTTAACAACTTTGAAAGAGCAATGTACATCGATCATTCCTACCAAGTTTTGTCGAAATCCGGTTGGCGGTTCTTGAGAAGAAGATTTTTTAAGAATTTGTGCTATTTTTAGACGGCGGCCATATTGGATTACGTAATGACGTCATTTTAACAATTTTGTAAATCCCCCTACCTAAGGACCATGACCATGAAGTTTGGTGACAATAGACCCAATGGTTACCGAGGAGAAGACGTTTGAAAATGTTCACGGACGACGGACGACGACGACGACGGACAACGGACGACGGACGCCGGACGCCGGACGACGGACGACGGACACATTGCGGTAACAATAGCTCACATGAGCTTCGCTCAGGTGAGCTAAAAATACAGCACTAATTTTTTGCCCTGCAAAGAATTTTATATGGACATCGACAAGTGCAAAAACATTAGGCATTACTTTTTCAAATGATAATAAAAATATGCACAAATTAAACCTTACTCCGAAGATACAAGAGTTCGTCAAAAGTCTTGAGACATGGAAAAAAAGAAAACTAAGTTTATTAGGTAAAATTACTGTGATCAAAACATTTGCTCTTCCGAAACTGATATATGCATTAACAGTCTTACCTGACCCACCAGACAGCATAATTAAAATAATTAAAAATAAATTGTTTGATTTTCTCTGGGATGGCAAACCCGATAAAATAAAGCGGAACATACCGGTAATAATTCAAACATATGAACACGGGGGTTTAAAAATGGTCCAGTTTTATAAAAGCGATAAAAGCATCATGGGTAAAAAGAATATGTGATGATAAAAACATGGCCAGTGGAAACTGCAATACACACAGAAACTTGAACCATTTGGTGGGAAACTAATTTTCGAATGCAATATAAAACCACAGGATATAAAACACTTATGTAAACATACTTTCCTATTCAATGTTTTGGCATCATGGGCTAATATCAATTTCTCAGAAAAAAACCGAAAGTATATCAAAAGAAATTATATGGAATAATTCTAATATAAAGTATCAAAACAAAACAAAATACATTAAATCTTGGCACGAAAGGGGTATCAAATTTATAGAACAGTTATATGATTATAGAGTAAACAGATTTATCGGTTTTAATGATTTTGCGGAAATGTATAATATAAGGGCAGATGATTTTATCAAATACCAAGGTTTAGTAAATAATATTAATCTGCAATGGAAAGAAAAAATTAAAACAGAAAACATAAATGCTGTACAAACTCTGAAACCTATTTTACAAAAAGTGCAGACAGGCAATGGAGTAAATAAACTTCTATACACTATACAAAAAAAAAATATATATATAAAATATAGAATCATTAAAATCGGAGCAGAAATGGACGAACGAATTTCCCGATTTTAATTTCGAATGGAAAAATATATACACAACTTGTATGCAATTTACAATAGATACCACACTATGGAATTTTCAATATAAATATTTAATGAGAATCATAGGCACAAATAAATTATTACTTAATTGTGGCATGGTACCAAGTAGTTTATGTGATTGTTGTAGCATGAATGTGGAAAATATAAAACATTTATTCTGGGAATGCCCAAACGTACAACATGTATGGTCACAACTAAGAACATTCTTAATAATAATAATAATAATAATAGACTTTATTTAACGAGGGTGACTCAATTAGACAGTGCCTAATCTCCCATGAGGCCCTCAAACAAAAAACAAGTATATACACATGTACAGTTGACAAAGAAAAAGGCAATACAAAATGAAAATTATAGACAACTATTAACAAGAAACAAGAAACTGGTAGTCTATGTTTTCATCCATCTTATACATCTATTGTGAAAGTTATTTATAGTTTTGAACATTTTTAACATTATTAGGAATACAGATTCCATAACAGCGCCTGAATATGACATACTTAGTTTGAATATTTCTTTGTTTGGCTTGGGGGGTATAAAGTTATTGGAAGCAGTTGATCTCAAGACTGGTAAATTGTTGCTTGGTTGTCTTTGGTGAAACAATTCATTAATATAACCTGGTGTAATTGTATTTGCAACTTTATACATGAATTTTGCCTTCCGTACAAATATTCTTTCATACACGTTCAATATTTTAAGTTCTTGCATGCTTTGGATAGTATTTTCAACATTATAATCAAGTATTATTTTAATAACTATTTTTTGTAGTTGAAACAGTCGTAATAGATTATTTTGTGATGAACATCCCCAAATTAGATTGCAATAATCAATGTGTGGTTGAATATACATGTATGTCTTATAAAATTGGATCCTGTGTTCTAGAGTCAGAAAGTGTTTAATTCTTGATAGCAGCCAGATGTTAGATTTAATTTTCTTACATACTTTATCAACATGAATAGTCCAACTTAAGTTATTATCAACCCATACACCTAAAATTTTGTCATTCATGATCATGCCTAGTTCCTCATTATTGTATTTCAAATTAAGCTCATGTTTGTTTAGACATGTTCGCTTTTGATGTGTTGTGATTAGCATTACTTTTGTTTTAGCAGAGTTTATCACCATTCCATTGTTCTTACACCATACATTAAGATTACATAAAGCTTTTTGAAGATTATTTTCAATTGCAACTTCTGATTTATTGATATCATATAGTGTAGTGTCATCAGCATAAATATCTGTACTAACATCATGGGTGTATAGAGGTAAGTCATTAATAAAGAGGAGAAATAGCAAAGGACCTGAAATAGACCCTTGAGGAACACCATTTACAACATTTTCATAGTTAGAAGTAACATTATTTAATGTTGATTTCTGTTTGCGATCATAAATATATGACGTTATCCATTGCATTGCACTAGTTGATAGTTTATAGAGTTCTAGCTTTTTAATTAAGAGTTTATGATCCACCAAGTCGAAGGCTTTTTTGAAATCAACCATGACAACTCCTATTAGCTTATTATTATTAATAGCATCTAACCATTTGTCAATCATTCCTATCAATGCAGTTTCGCAGGAGTGATTTGGTCTAAAACCAGATTGTGTTTTATGAATTAATTGATATTTATTCATATATTCCATAAGAGTCATGAACATGTTTTTCAATCAGTTTAGATAATATTGGCAAAATAGATATTGGTCGATAATTGTTCAAGTCAAATTTTGAACCATTTTCATGAAGTGGGCTAACTTTTGCTTTCTTCCATTTATCCGGAAAGATTGATTGTTTAATACTCAGATTGCATATGTACATGAGGCTATCCGCTATTTGTGCTGCTGATATTTTGAGTAAACAGGGTCCAATATTGTCACAGCCAGTGGCTTTCGTCACATCAATGTTTTTTAAAAAGTGTTCAATCTTGTTTTGCGTCATATTTGGTATTGAAAACTCTGTATCTTTGGGTAGCTTATCATTACAAAATGCTTTAAGTGGCTGGAAATCGGAATGTGTTATTGGTCCTTTTATGGTAGAGGCGACGGATACGAAAAAGTTATTAAATTCATTTGCAATACTTTCTGTATCACTAACTTCCTTATTATCGATTGTGATTGAGGTTATATTGTTATTCCCTTTTTTTTTTTTTTACTTGCACCTATTTTTTTCTTTAAATAGTTTCCACACACTTGATATGGCTTGTTATTATTTTATTCCTTCAATTAATTGTCCTTGTATTGTTCTTTTTTAGATTTTTAATAAAGGTTTGTAACTTTATTTCGCCATAGTATTGAATTGTGTTTCATTATTTTACTGATTTAAATCTAGTCTCAGCGTCTTCATAGCATCTATTATGTCCGGAGTGAGCCATTTTGGTTGCTGTTTGATTTTAACCCGTTGTGTAGAGGAAGATGCTTATCAACAGTTTCTAGAAAGAGAGAACACCATGTATCAAGTACATCATTTGTATCATCAAATACTTTAATAACATCCCATGCTGTACTTTGAAGATCTGTTATGAAATTATGCTCGTTGAAGTGCTTAAAAGACCTGTATGTTATAGTGTGATGTGAATCTTTTGGCAAATGAGAGTTTATTTTTTGTGTAAGAAATAAAGGAAAATGATCACTTAGGCCAATTTTTGGAACAGCTCCTGAGGATATGTTATCTGGTATATTACAATATATATGATCAATTAGTGTATTTGACATATTTGCTTGTCTAGTTGGTTCACATACTTGTTGGAAGAGTCCAAATTGTTCCATATATTCAAGCCAGGGCTTACTAATGTGTTCCTTTGATAAATCACGGTTAAAGTCACCTAAGACATATAATTATTTTTCGTTTCGTAAGACGTTTTCAAACTGTGTTTCAAACATTTCATTCCAATGTATAGTCTCATTAGGGTGTCTGTATATATTACCTACTAGGAAACTTTTACTGTTTGGGGAGCAAATTTCAAGCCATATGCATTCAATATTGTTTATTTCTAAATCTTTTCTATGCTTACAGTTTATTCCATTTTTTACGTAGACAATGAGGCCGCCACCTTGTTCTTTTCGTTCACTTGTTAAAGTCCTATCTTTCCTGAATATTTGGTAATTATTTATTTCAAAAGTACTATTTGGATGTATAGATCTTAATTTTGTCTCACTTAGTCCTAGAATATGAATATCGTTTTCATTAGAATTCAACATTATGTTAGCTTGATCAAACTTATTTTGTATTCCTTGAATATTTATATGCCCTATGTGTAATTTGAGTTCAGTCCTAGAGAATACAGATTTTGTCCTATGGCATTATGATTATTATTATCATTTTCGTTTGATTCATTATGTATTAAGTTTTTATCTATAAATGTATTTTCAAATATTGTTGAATCAGTACTATCTATTAATGTGTTATTGTGATATGCATCTGCTGTTGATAGACTACCAGTTTCACAAGAAATATCTACAAAAGAAACCTGATCATGCTGATCACACACAGTGTCTGTTTCATATAGTTCATTTGCATCTTCATTAGGCATGAGTAATGTTTGTGATGATAAGTCATGTTCACATCCACAATCATTGCATTCTTTACATATATTTGTCAATAAGTTGAAACGATTGTATATGCATATATGATCAGAAGGGTTTACTGTTTGTCTGTTCAAATGGGCATCTTTGCCATTATCCTACTTATTCCAACACACAGAAGTTTTGTGGCCATACAAATTACAATCAAAACACAGAAGTTGTCCGACGTGTTTGCAATCGTCTGTTGTGTGATTTGTCAGTCCGCATTTCATGCATCGTTGCAGTAAATGTCTATCTTCATTTTCATCAACGTGGTAGCGACTGCCATGGCGGGGTGGGTCTTGTCTATATGGTACGTGGGAATCCTGCAAAATGTGTCGGTCGTATTCATTGGGCTGGTGATGAGAGTATTGGTTGCTGCCTAGTCGTTCGGAAAGTGGGACATGTCTGGGCTTATATTGCTGATACGAGCGACGTGACCCGGAGCTGTTGTTTGTCTGGAGCCTGTCTTGTTTGGATAGGTGGACACAGTATCGAAAATCTGACACAATCGGTACTGCCCTGTGTAAATAGTGTCCTAGAATCGTTTGGTACCCGAATGGGAGAGATGTATCCAGTCACGAAGGCCGTAGTATTTCTGTCGTATTTCATCTGTTTGATTGTCGAAAAAACGCATTGTATATATCAATGAATATGGCACCTTGATATTTTGCGAGTTCTTTAATTCTCTCGTTGATTTCTGCTGTTTCGGCATCACCTCGTGGGGCTGAGCTGCAGACATAGACGATGCAGTCTGTATATTTGCTGTATACATATTTCAGCAAGTCATCATACTGAATCTCAAAGTCTTTGCTCTCTGTTGCACAGGATGCATCATTCCCACCAACATATATAATGATGTTCGTAAACTGTGTTATGTCAAATAGTTGAATTTTTTCCTTGATTATAGCGATAGTTGCGCCTGGAAATGGCTGGCAGTGAACATTATCATTTAGTCCCCTTTTATTGACTCCAGATAGAAGAGAATCTCCAAATAATAGAGTTCTTAAATGAAAGAGGTGTGGTTTACGAAGTGAATTTTAATACAATTTCATTTGGTGTAAACCAAACAAATCTTATCGCTAAACAATTTAATTTCGTTATCATACTTGCAAAATATTTCAAGATTAAATGTAAATATGAAAAAGAAGAATTGTCATTTAATTTGTTCATGCAATATTTGAAAAGACGAATAAATATTGAAAAAGAAATAGCCACAATGAAAGACAAGCTATATCTACATATAACTAGATGGCCGCGGCCTGCATGTCGCGCCTTGTGGCGAGGCATGGACACTAAAAAAAAACATTATAACGAAAAACTTTAAACAAAAAACTTAACCAAAAACTTTAACCGGACACACGTACACCAAAGTGCCGACTATATCGCGCTTTCCGCAACCGGGTGCGAAAAAAACTGTAACCAAAAACTTCAAAGTAATTTGACCTTGACATTGGGCACAGGGGCCACACGGGAGGGGGGTAGAATGAAAATATAGATGATGATAAACACCCATGTGAAGTTTCAAGGTAATGGGCAAAGCAGTTGCAGAGATATAGTATAACACAAAACTTTAACCAAAAAACTTAACCAAAAAAACTTAACCAAAAACTTTAACCAAAAAACTTAACCAAAACACTTAACCAAAAAACTTTAACCAAAGAACTTAACCAAAAAACTTAACCAATTCCAAGTAATTTGACCTTGACATTGGGCACAGGGGCCGCACGGAAGGGGGGTAGAATGAAAATATAGATGATGATAAACACCCATGTGAAGTTTCAAGGTAATGGGCAAAGCAGTTGCAGAGATATAGTATAACGAAAAACTTTAACCAAAAAACTTAACCAAAAAACTTAACCAAAAACTTTAACCGAAATCTTTAACCAAAGAACTTAACAAAAAACTTCAAAGTAATTGACCTTGACATTGGGCACAAGGGCCGCACGGGAGGGTGGTAGAATGAAAATATAGATGATGATAAACACCCATGTGAAGTTTTCAAGGTAATGGGCAAAGCAGTTGCAGAGATATAGTATAACGAAAAACTTTAACCAAAAAACTTAACCAAAAACTTTAACCAAAAAACTTAACCAAAAACTTCAAAGTAATTTGACCTTGACATTGGGCACAGGGGCCGCACGGGAGAGGGGTAGAATGAAAATATAGATGATGATAAACACCCATGTGAAGTTTCAAGGTAATGGGCAAAGCAGTTGCAGAGATATAGTATAACGAAAAACATTAACCAAAAAACTTAACCAAAAAACTTAACCAAAAAGTTTAACCAAAGAACTTAACCAAAAACTTCAAAGTAATTTGACCTTGACATTGGGCACAGGGGCCGCACGGGAGCGGGGTAGAATGAAAATATAGATGATGATAAACACCCATGTGAAGTTTCAAGGTAATGGGCAAAGCAGTTGCAGAGATATAGTATAACGAAAAACTTTAACCAAAAAACTTAACCAAAAAACTTAACCAAAAACTTAACCAAAAAACTTAACCAAAAACTTTAACCAAAGAACTTAACGAAAAACTTCGAAGTAATTTAACCTTGACATTGGGCACAAGGGCCGCACGGGAGGGGGGTAGAATGAAAATATAGATGATGATAAACACCCATGTGAAGTTTCAAGGTAATGGGCAAAGCAGTTGCAGAGATATAGTATAACGAAAAACTTTAACCAAAAAACTTAACCAAAAAACTTAACCAAAAACTATAACCAAAAAACTTAACCAAAAACTTCAAAGTAATTTGAGACCTTGACATTGGGCACAGGGGCCGCACGAGAGAGGTAGAATGAAAAATATAGATGATGATTAAACACCCATGTGAAGTTTCAACCCAAGGTAATGGAAGGGCAAAGCAGTTGCAGAGATATAGTATAACGAAAAACATTAATAACCAAAAAACTTAACCAAATAACTTAACCAAAAACTTCAAAGTAATTTGACCTTGACAATTGGGCACGGGAGGGGCCGCACGGAGCGCGGTAGAATGAAAATATAGATGAAGACTACACCCATGTGAAGTTTCAAGGTAATGGCAAAGCAGTTGCAGAGATATAGTATACGAAAAACAAAAAATTTAACCACAAAAACTTAACCAAAAAACTAACCAAAAACTTTAACTTAACGACCAAAAACTTTAACCAAAGAACTTAACCAAAAACTTCAAAGTAATTTGACCTTGACATTGGGCACAAGGGCCGCACGGGAGTGGGGGGTAGAATGAAAATATAGATGATGATAAACACCCATGTGAAGTTTTAAGGTGTAATGGTCAAAGCAGTTGCAGAGATATAGTATAACGAAAAACTTTAACCAAAAAAAAAAAAACTTAACCAAAAAGTTTAACCAAAAAACTTAACCAAAAACTTCAAAGTAAGTAATTTGACATTGACATTGCACGGGAGGGGCGCACTGGGAGCTTTGGGGTGTTTTAATAATGAAAATATAAAGAATGATGATAAACACCCATGAATGAAGATTTACAGGTAATGGGTCAAAGCAGTTGCAGAGATATAGTATAACAAAAACTTTAAACCAAAAAACTTAACCAAAACTTTAACAAAAAACTTAACCAAAAACTTTAACCAAAGCACTTAAACCACACTTCAAGTTAATTTGACCTTAGACATTGGGCACAATTGGGCCGCACGGGAGGGGGGTAGAATTAAAATATAGATGAATCATGATGTTAAACACCCATGTGAAGTTTCAAGGTAATGGGCAAAGCAGTTGCAGAGATATAGTATAACGAAAAACTTTAACCAAAAAACTTAACCAAAAAACTTAACCAAAAACTTTAACCAAAAAACTTAACCAAAAACTTCAAAGTAATTTGACCTTGACATTGGGCACAGGAGCCACACGGGAGGGGGTTAGAATGAAAATATAGATAATGATAAACACCCATGTGAAGTTTCAAGGTAATGGGCAAAGCAGTTGCAGAGATATAGTATAACAAAAAACTTTAACCAAACAAGAGGGCCATGATGGCCCTAATTCGCTCACCTGACTCCATGAACACCAGAGGAGAATATGACATTGAGTTCATGTGTTTTAAAAAAATTGTGCTATTTTTAGATGGCGGTCATCTTGGATTAAGCGATGACTCTCATTTTACAAAATCTGAAAATGCTTCACCCAGCATCGGCCATGTGGTTCCTGAGAAAAAGACGTTAAAAATCTTGAATAAATGGATCTTTTGGCCGCCATCATGGATGACATAATCATCCGATTTCGACAAATATTGCACCAGAATGATCGCCTCATTGATACCTTCAATTTGATATATGACATGACCATATTCAGTCAAAAATAAAATTTGACCCCAATTTGACCCCACAGGCCACGCCCATTTTTGACCCCGGGGTCACCATTTTAACAACTTTGAAAGAGCAATGTACATCGATCATTCCTACCAAGTTTCGTCGAAATCCGGCTAGCGGTTCATGAGAAGAAGATTTTTGAAGAATTTATGCTATTTTTAGACGGTGGCCATCTTGGATTAGCGATGACCTCCATTTTAACAAATCTGAAAAGGCTTCACCCATGACCATAACTTTTAAGTTTGGCTACCATGGGCCAAGCGGTTCATGTGAAGAAGAATTTTGAAATCTCTAATAAAAGAACGACCTTTTGACAGTTCGGCGGGGCCATCTTGGATGACATAACAATCCGATTTGGACAAAAAATGTACCAGAGTGATCGCCTCATTGATACCTTCGATTTGATATATAACATAACCATATTCGGTCAAAAATAAAATTTTGACCCCACGGGCCACGCCCATTTTTTTCCCATTTTTGACCCCCCCGGGGTGGCCACATTTTTTAACAACTTTGAAAGAGCAGGTGTACATCGTTATCATTCCTACCAAGAATTTCGTCGAAATACGGCAAATTTCGGTTCATGAGAAGAAGATTTTTTAAGAATTTATGCTATTTTTAGATGGCGGACATCTTGGATTAGCGATGACCTCAATTTTAACAAATCTGAAAAGGCTTCACACATGGACCATAACTTTTAAGTTTGGCTACCATGGGCCAAGCGGTTCATGTGAAGAAGAATTTTGAAATCTCTAATAAAAGAACGACCTTTTGACCTTTCGGCGGCCATAACAATCCGATTTCGACAGAAAATGCACCAGAGTGATCGCCTCATTGATACCTTCAATTTGATATATGACATGACCATATTCGCTCAAAAATAAAATTTGACCCCAATTTAACTCCACGGGCCACACCCATTTTTGACCCCGGGGTCACCATTTTAACAACTTTGAAAGAGCAATGTACATCGATCATTCCTACCAAGTTTCGTCGAAATCCGGCAAGCGGTTCATGAGAAGAAGATTTTTTAAGAATTTATGCTATTTTTAGACGGTGGCCATCTTGGATTAGCGATGACCTCCATTTTAACAAATCTTAAAAGGCTTCACCCATGGACCATAACATTTAAGTTTGGCTACCATGGGCCAAGCCGTTCATGTGAAGAAGAATTTTGAAATCTCTAATAAAAGAACGACCTTTTTACCTTTCGGCGGCCATCTTGAATGACATAACAATCCGATTTCGACAGAAAATGCACCAGAGTGATCGCCTCATTGATACCTTCAATTTGATATATGACATGACCATATTCGGTCAAAAATAAAATTTGACCCCAATTTGACCCCACGGGCCACGCCCATTTTTGACCCCAGGGTCACAATTTTAACAACTTTGAAAGAGCAATGTACATCGATCATTCCTACCAAGTTTTGTCGAAATCCGGTTGGCGGTTCTTGAGAAGAAGATTTTTTAAGAATTTGTGCTATTTTTAGACAGCGGCCATCTTGGATTACGTAATGACGTCATTTTAACAATTTTGTAATCCCCCTACCTAAGGACCATGACCATGAAGTTTGGTGTCTATAGACCCAATGGTTACCGAGGAGAAGACGTTTGAAAATGTTCACGGACGACGACGACGGACGACGGACACATTGCGGTAACAATAGCTCACATGAGCTTCGCTCAGGTGAGCTAAAAAGCTGCCTCCACGTAAGGTGTCCGAAGCAAAGAGGAAGTTTCCTGTGCACGCATGCACGATCAATATGGGATGGGACAGGTGTAAGTGGGGACTAGATGCGGGTCAATAAATTGTGATCAGAATGGGTAGCAACATATAACAGGGAAGTATGATACAGAAATTATGACCTTGATCTTGGGGTTAGTGGGGGTCTGAGCATCATGGATTTGCTTACAGCATGATTAGAGAAAGGCATGTATGAAATATCAAAACGTTTGGTGAAAGGAAACAGAAATTATAACAAATTTCCCCCAACGTTAAGTTTATGAAAGCATTGAGACTGTGACATTGACCTTGGCGTTTACAGGGGTCTGAGCATCGTGGATTTGTCACAGCATGATAGAGAATCTTTAGAGAAAGGCATGTGTGAAATATCAAAATGTTTGGTGAAAGGAAATAGAAATTATAACAAATTTTCCCCAACGTTAAGTTTATGAAAGCACTAAGACTGTGACCTTGACCTTGGTGTTAGTGGGGGTCTGAGCGTCGTGGATTTGTCACAGCATGATAGAGACTCTTTAGAGAAAGGCATGTGTGAAATATCAAAATGTTTGGTGAAAGGAAACAGAAATTATAACAAATTTCCCCCAATGTTAAGTTTATGAAAGCACTAAGACTGTGACCTTGGGGTTAGTGGGGGTCTGAGTGTTGTGGATTTGTCACAGCATGATAGAGAATCATTAGAGAAAGGAATGTGTGAAATATGAAAACGTTTGGTGAAAGGAAACAGAAATTATATCAAACTTCCCCCAACGTTAAAGGTACATGCCCACGTGCCACGTTATAATATAGGGAGGCATATTTCTTTCGCCCATACATTAGATATAACATTGTTCGGGCAAAATGAACAGTCATGAACCATTTACGGACGATATAATTGGCATTTTTATACTTCGTATATCACACATGAATTTTCACACTGATATCAGGCGCGATAACCGTGTTTCCTTAAAATATTAACTGACATTACTATTTCTTCTCTGTAATTACTTTTTGATGTGCAATCATCATCATACTTATTAATCTGTCGAAAATATTATTTTTTCAGGTGATTCATTGAATTAGAATAAATAATTAAAAAATACCATGCCTCATTTGCATATGAAAATATCCCGATGCCACCGCGCGTCACTATCAGTAAAATAAATATTATTAAATGATTATATACAGTACACTTAGCGCGACTTTTGCCTTTTCCCACCCGACCCCGTGATCAGATGGAGAGTGGACGTAAAAGTTCCTCCCACCGTGTCAGGTGGAAATCCCACTCGGCGCGGTGGAGAGGCAAAATGTCCACCGTGGGACAATTTTCAAGACCGAATCTCCCGCAGCGAAGAGAGCATTTATGGCCGAATTACTGGAGATTTGTCCCCTGCCCCGTGACCCACCGTGTTAACACACAGCGCATCACCGTGCCAGCATACAGGTAATACGGTTAGCGAAGTGCAATTTCTTTTTATTAAGGAATAAAACGAATATAAAAGCATCAATATTTATTCTATCAACATATATTTTGACAACACATAAGAATTAATCTCTTAGGAGATGATAACAATCGTGTCAGTAGACGATTCTCGTGTGCTGCCAAAATAGTTTTATTATGAAATTAAAAATATGAAAAGAACTATTTATATTTCCTACAAAAACAGGTTTTGACAAAACTTGATAATCATCTTAGGAGACGAAGTGAGACGATTCTCATGTGCACAGTGCAGTCAAAACCTGTTAAGCTAAGAATAAGTCGCATTTTCGTGTTGCGCTCTGGTGACCGCGTATCGTGTTTTCGCTATCTCAACCAATGCCGAAAACGCGAGATTCTAACATGTCCCTAACAGGACACGTACAAATCGTCTAATGAGACGATTCTCATGAGCTGCTAAAACACGTTTTCTGTTTGAAACCGTGACACTGATCGGTTGAATCACATCCAAATCCAACCAATACTACAAACACATATTTCGTGGAAATAGAGACGATTCTCATCAGCCACCAAACCTGTTTTAATAAGGGATTAAAATGACATGTTTTGTTGATAATACGTTACATTTTCGTTTCAGCTCTCGCGATCACGCTTCGCGTTTTCGCGATCGATCACGCTTTGCGTTTTCGCGATCTCGACCTATGCGCAAGATCGCGAAAGGAGACGATTCTCATATGCACAGTACTGTCAAAACATGTTTTGTTGTGAATATGTTAAATTTTCGTTTCGCGTTTTCGCGATCCATCACGCTTCGCGTTTTCGCGTTCACGGCCTATGCGGAAGATCGCGAAAACGCGAAACATGTTTTGTTGAGAATATGTTACATTTTCGTTTCGCGAAATTATGTACAAATCGTCTTAGGAGACGATTCTCATGAGCTGCCATGACACGATTCTGATGTGCTGCCAGTACATGTTTATTGAGTAAATAAAGATTCCGTTACCTTTTTTTTGAGATTCTGCACCTTCTCTCCGATCAATAAAATGGAAGAAATATTTTTATCAAACGCGGTGAAAACCGCTATGCTACAAGAGAAATAAGTTCCATTCCATTATTAAATATGTGTAGAGTAATTGATCGTAAATGTGCTGCTCTTGTGTCGGCGTTTTTCAAAGGTCCGATCGACACAACTTAACCTTTAGATGTCATTTTGTAACCTTTGATGTCTCACTTTCCAACACCGACACACGTCCTAGTAGGTCACCGCACGTGCTTATGATGATGTATGACGTGATCGGACAAAACCGGGCTTATTGCATATGTGACTAGCGAAGACCAACACGTGTTCACCATCAGTAGATCGTAACATGTCCCTAACAGGACACGTAAATCGTTTTAGGAGACGATTCTCATATGCTGCCAAAATATGTTTATTAGAAAAAATAATATTATTTTTTTGACAAAACACGAGAATTACCTCCTAAAACACGAGAATTATAATGGTGTTCTGTTAGTGTAGTGTAACTCGCATTTACTCGATCTCGACCTATACACGAGATCGCGAAAACGTTAGGCCAAATAATGGTTGGACAATCACATCACGTATACCCTTCTGTGAGAAATAATAACTACGATACACACAGAGCCGAACTAGAGCTCCGTAGTATCGTCATCATAATATCGTACTATTGCCATCGTGTTACCAACAGACCAGTGGGGTGGAAATATGGAAGTATGTTTTATGCCTAATACGAGGTAAAATATTGTTATTTATATTGCAGTTGTTTCACAAGCTGCAGACATCACAGGTTGAATTGATCGTGTCCTGATCTCCTGCGTCTTCACGTGGCTGCAACATACATAAAACATGTTTCATATGTATCCGACATATTCCCTAATATCCACATTTCTTCTATTTCTTAATTAAAATAATGTTTTACAGCACATGATAATCGTTTCCTAAGGCTACAGTGTCCTGTTAGGGCCAGTTACATTCTCGCGTTTTCGCGATCTCGATCCATGCGCCAGATCACGAAAACGCAACGTGAGATCGCGAGGTGAAAATGGGACATTATAAGTTATTGTGATTCTACACAGGCTATATGGTGTAATATTGCCCGTCTGGAGGTATGTATCGCCTCGGGTGAACATACCTCCAGACGGGCAATATTACACCATATAGCCTATTACACCATATAGCCTGTGTAGAATCACAATAACGTATTTGTCATACCGCAGATCCTGTATTTGGCCGTATAAACATATCTCTTATTTTGATCTTTGTTTTTTTATTAAACGAAAACAAACTAAATATGGAGTAAGAAATCCATCGAAAACGACTTTATGACAGTTTTTTTATATCGTGTAATTTAATGTATATTCCACTGCTCTATCGATCTGCTCTCCCTTTGGCGCCTCTAGAATAATGCGACTGGTTCCCAAACATTCGCTGTCATTGCTACGCCGTGGTTTCGTGCGTGGAACCCATAGTTTGTGACCTAAATATAGCCGTGTCACGAAGGCAAGGCCGTTTAGATTTGAAAAGCAATTTTCGTTATTTTGGCTAATTTTTCGCTCATATTTTGATGAGCGAAGAATATTTATGGAAAAATAAGCAATATAGACTGGTTTTGAGTGTACAATTTGTTACTTGTATTGATATATTCGGGGTTTTATTGTGTTTAGTGAGGAATACAATTCGCAATCGGTAGATGCTTGCAAAATGTTCTTCATTGGACGCGAGGCGCCGGAGGGTAATCGCAATTCCTGTATGTCTGACGGTCTTGGCAGGTCATATAATATATATGACCAGGCAAGCTAGCCAATCAAAAGCCGAGAAACTTATCTGCGGTATGACAATATATTATATTCAGTCGTGCGTTTTCGCGATCTCGCCTCGCGTTGAAATTGCGTTTTACTTGCATGCATGCGCAAAGCGAAATTTCAAGACGTATCCGTTTTACACACCATGAGCAAACCCTGTATTTACAAAAGCGGAAGGCGATTTCGCGATGCCAAAGCCAAGGATCAGTTTACAGGGCGAAGTGGGTGAAATTCTCTCCCTAAATTGTCTAACTTCTCCCTATTTTGAGTTTAGGGAGAAGTTTTTCACTATATAAAACAGAAATTTTGGAAAAAATGGTATATTTTCTAAAATATTTAGTGAAAATTTCTCCCTATTTTGAAGGGCTAGCTTGAACCCTGCAAAGCGCGAGATGATTCTCATGTTTTTAGGAGACGATTCTCATGTTTTGTTTCTTTTTTCTAATAAACAAGTTTTGGCAGCACATAAGAATCGTCTCTTAAGACAATTCACGTGTTTCGTCAATGTTTTTGTGAAAATATTGGTGTGTTTGTGAACATTAGAATCATCTCGACTGATGATTCTCGTGTTTTTAGGAGACGATTATCATGATTTGTGAAAATAAGTTTCAGTTTAACAATAAACAAATATGAACCAAAATCCAATGAATGCAGATATATAAGAAAGGAAAAATGTATATATTTATAAAAAACTAGATGGCCGCGGCCTGCATGTCGCGCCTTGTGGCGAGGCATGGACACTAAAAAAAAAGATATAGTATAACAAAAAACTTTAACCAAAAAACTTGAACCAAAAAACTTAACCAAAAACTTCAAAGTAATTTGACCTTGACATTGGGCGCAGGGGCCAGCACGGAAGGGGGTAGAATGAAAATATAGATGATGATAAACACACATGTGAAGTTTCAAGGTAATGGGCAAAGCAGTTGCAGATATAGTATAACGAAAAACTTTAACCAAAAAACTTAACCAAAAACTTTAAACAAAAAACTTGACAAAAACTTCAAAGTAATTTGACCTTGACATTGGGCACAGGGGCCGCACGGGAGGGGGTTAGAATGAAAATATAGATGATGATAAACACCCATGTGAAGTTTCAAGGTAATGAACAAAGCAGTTGCAGAGATATAGCATAACAAAAAACTTTAACCAAAAAACTTAACCAAAAAACTTAACCAAAAACTTTAACCACAAAACTTAACCAAAAAACTTAACCAAAAACTTTAACCAAAGAACTTAACCAAAAACAAAACTTAACAAAAAAGTTAACCAAAACTTTAGCCAAAGAACCTTTAACCAAAACTTCAAAGTAAATTTGACCTTGACATTGGGCACAGGGGCCGCATGGGAGGGGTAGAATGAAAATATAGATGATGATAAACACCCATATGAAGTTTCAAGGTAATGGCAAAGCAGTTGCAGAGATATAGTATAACGAAAAACTTTAACCAAAAAACAAAAAACTTAACCAAAAACTTTAACCAAAAAACTTAACCAAAAACTTCAAAGTAATTTGACCTTGACATTGGGCACAGGGCCGCACGGAAGGGGGGTAGAATGAAAATATAGATGATGATAAACACCCATGTGAAGTTTCAAGGTAATGGGCAAAGCAGTTGCAGAGATATAGTATAACGAAAAACTTTAACCAAAAAACTTAACCAAAAACTTTAACCAAAAAACTTAACCAAAAACTTTAACCAAAGAACTTAACCAAAAACTTCAAAGTAATTTGACCTTCACATTGGGCACAGGGGCCGCACAGGAGGGGGTAGAATGAAAATATAGATGATGATAAACACCCATATGAAGTTTCAAGGTAATGGGCAAAGCAGTTGCAGATATAGTATAACGAAAAACTTTAACCAAAAAACTTAACCAAAAACTTTAAACAAAAAACTTGACCAAAAACTTCAAAGTAATTTGACCTTGACATTGGGCACAGGGGCCGCACGGGAGGGGGGTAGAATGAAAATATAGATGATGATAAACACCCATGTGAAGTTTCAAGGTAATGGGCAAAGCAGTTGCAGAGATATAGTATAACGAAAAACATTAACCAAAAAACTTAACCAAAGAACTTAACCAAAAACTTTAACCAAAGAACTTAACCAAAAACTTTAACCAAAAAACTTAACCTTACAGCTTAACCAAAAACTTTAACCGGACACACGTACGTACGTACGTACGCCAAACGGCCGACTATATCGCGCTTTCCGCAAGCCGGCGCGACAAAAATGAATAAAAAAACACAAAAAAAAAAGTCAGAATAAGTGTAAATGTTTGGTTACTACGCTATTACTGTACAGGTAAGCCAGCCTGGCATCCCGGTGGAACACGGGGTCGTATCACGGGGGAAAACCGTGGCCGCCTTATGGCTATTGGAAGTTCGTCCAGCTTGGTCTCCGTCCGCGGTGGCAATACAGGTAAAACATATGGTCACCGTGGGATGCACATAACTCCCACCGTGATTTTTCCACTCTGTGAAAATTCCTCCCACCGTGTGAGAGTGGAAAATGCAAAAAGCACTCTGAGCGTACTGTATGTACAGCGGGCACTCGTAATTTTTAGAACTGGAGGAATAGTGACACAATTATACACTTATTTAATTCCTGTAAAGAACATTTTGTGCCTACTAAGTGGGCATGTACCTTTAAGTTTATGAAAGCACAAAGACTGTGACCTTGACTTTGGGGTTAGCGGATGTCCGAGCATCGTGGATTTGTCACAGCATGATAGAGACTCTTTAGAGAAAGGCATGTGTGAAATATCAAAACGTTTGGTGAAAGGGAACAGAGAAATTATAACAAATTTCCCCCAAGGTTAAGTTTATGAAAGCACTAAGACTGTGACCTTGAACTTGGGGTTAGCGGGGGTCTGAGCGTCATGGATTTGTCACAGCATGATAGAGGATTATTATAGAAATTCATGTGTGAAATATCAAAAAGTTTGGTGAAAGGTGGTAGTGATATATCGATGATCGATTACAATCGAAAGTTGATCGGATTGGGTCAATATCAGCGACAATCGATTATGAAATCTCATAATCGATTATTGGTACCAAATGCGGTAGAATGGAAGACGTATGTAGCGATCAAATAGAGCGGGTCCAAAATGTCCATGGTCAGAAATGTTCCTGATTCAATTCCGCCTAAGAAAAGTTACTCTAGCAAAAACAGAATGGCGGAAAGCAGCTGTCTATGCAAGAAGGTGTTTATACACAAAGGTACTGTATATAAACAAAGGCCAGAAACCCGTTTTCACTGAACGTATCGAGCATGATTCCCCTGCAGAATTGTCTCTAAATCCAGAGTTTCTGTAGTTTGTACATGTTGTACCTCCATTATAGTCTGTGAAGAACTCATCCTACCCCGGCTACCTGGCATGCTAATTAATTTAATTGTCCTAAATTAGCATGTAAATGTCAAATGCCAGATACCTGGAGATGAAAGGTTTGATGTATTGCTTGCAAAAATCTACATAAATAATTTTATCAATGTTACCGATTGTAATCGATAGTTGGTATTAACCGATTGCATCCGATCATCAATTGTAATTACCGGTAGTCAGCCGATTGTCCATCACTAAAGGTGGCGAATAGGACATTTTTTACCTTCTAATGTGTACATGTATCAGGCGCGGATACAGTGGGGGGGGGGCCCGGACCCCCCAACCCCAACCCCCCCCCCCCCACATCTGGCATTTAAAAATTTACGATGCGCATCGCGCTCGCTGAGGTCGGCTATTGTAATTACAGACCAACGCCTGCAATTATTTCTGTATCCGCGCCTGTGTGTATAGTATATTATATATTATTATTATATTTCAATACAATTGTTTTTTTTTCTCAGATGTTCATGAATTTTGGGCAATATCACGTCGTAGCCCCATATGGTGTTACTCTAATTATCAAAAAGAACGACCCCCACTTTACAGTAAATTGTACGACATTCACGTTGATCTGTGTCACTCAGACGCTTATTAAACACAGGATGCAATATACGGTAGTAGCGAAACATTGGTACACGACCTTTACAGAAAAAGTGTAAATTACTCGTTACTCTATACACATTTTCGAAATTCCCACAACGTAATGTTACCGGAGTACCGAATTTGTTATACTCGGCATTTGGGTCGTAATGGAATTATGTCTAGTTTATTTTGCATATAATACAGCTTATGTAGTATGTGCTGCAAATTGTACATGTAGACATAGATGGAATAAGTTGCAGCTTATATTATATGCGGCTTATTCCGTAAGTGTTGTATATTATAAACAAGAAACGAGGCAAAGCCACGAAGGCCAGGTTTTTTCCAAGCATAGACACTTGGATAACATAATTATACCCACTTTTTGTAGACTAGATGGCCGTGGCCTGCATGTCGCGCCTTGGGGCGAGGCATGGACACTAAAAAAATAGATATAGTAGATGGAAAAACTTTAACCAAATAACTTTAACCAGACACACGGACGTACGGACGTACAGACGGACGTATGCCAAAATGCCGATGATATCCAGATAATGGGTGAAGCAGTTGCAGAGATATAGTACACTAAAAAAATTAAAAAAAAAAATTAAAAGTAATTTTACCTTGACATTGGGCATAGGCGCACGGTTGGGGGGTAGAATGAAAATATGGATGATGATAAACACCCATGTGAAGTTTCAAGGTAATGGGCAAAGCAGTTGCAGAGATATAGTATAACGAAAAACTTTTAACCAAAAAACTTTAACCAGACGTACGTTAACAAGTTAACGTTGAAAATGGCTAAGTCAATTACGTAGAAATAATAGGTGAAGGTAAAAAAAATGGTCACATGTTGGATAGTTGTATGTGGTAGGCACCCCTTGGTTATGAAGCTGTGAAAGTTTGCTGGTCCTACGTGGTCCAATACCAAAGAAATGGACTTAAACACGAAAACTTAACATTGTAAACACGAAAACTTAACATTGAAAATGGCTAAGTCGACTGCGCGGAAAAAATGGGTCAAGTTCAAAAAAAGGTAACATGTTGGATAGTGATATGTGGTGGGCACCCCTTGATTATGAAGCTGTGAATTTAGTTTGGTGGTCCTAGGTGGTACAGTAACAAAGAAATGGACTCAAACACGAAAACTTAACATTGATTGTGGACGCCGCCCGCCCGCCCAGCTTTCGCCAATCCAAAAGCCTGGATTTTTTTAAAAAAAAACCTGGCTAAAAATGGTCACATGTTGGATAGTTGTATGTGGTAGGCACCCCTTGGTTATGAAGCTGTGAAATTTTGGTGGTCCTAGGTGGTACAGTACCAAAGAAATGGACGTAAACACGAAAACTTAACATTGTAAACGCGAAAACTTAATATTGAAAATGGCTAAGTCGACTGTGCGGAAAAAAAGGGTCAAGTTAAAAAAAAAGGTAACATGTTGGATAGTGATATGTGGTGGGCACCCCTTGATTATGAAGCTGTGAAAGTTTGGTGGTCCTAGGTGATACAGTAACAAAGAAATGGACTCAAACATGAAAACTTAACATTGATTGTGGACGCCGCCCGCCGCCCGAGTCCGCCCGCCCGCCCGGCTTTCGCCAATCCAATAGCCTGGATTTTTTTTTAAAAAACCTGGCTAAAAATGTTCACGACATTCCATTCTATAATGAACACGTTTGATAGTCATATCAGGCCCGTACGCAGCGGGGGGTGCGACGGGTGCGTACGCACCCCCCTAAATTCGCCGAGGTCCGCTATTTTTCAAACAGTAATCTCAACAAATCTTGAAATGCATTAATATATAGGTAATTTGCATGAAAATGTCACAATTTACCACCGTTGAAATCCGAATTTAAATGACTTAAAATGCAGAAGAGTGCATTTCAGGCCATCTAGGTTTAAAAAATGTCAGGGGGAGCATGCCCCCGGACCCCTCTAGCATACTCGCTCCACTACGTGGGGCTCGCCCCTGACGCACCCCCCCAATAGAAAATCCTGCGTACGGGCCTGCATATAGCTATGCAATACGCCATCATGCAGTGTACATACGGCTTATTCCGTTTATCGATTAGTATATTCCGTAATTACCATGCAACATATTAATATCTAATGTATGCCCTAGCAAACAATAACTTCCCCTAGGAGGAAAAATAAGTTTGTTGGACGAATCGTCTTCCTATATATACTAATGTCATAGCCCCAGGGAGTACTCCCGGGGTTAACTTGCCCTAGGGGGAAAAACAAGTTTGTTGGACGAATCGTCTTCCTATATGGGCCACGCCATATGAAAACCGGGCTTAATGACAACGTTGTGAAAAGCGACAAACGACGTCGAAAAAACGACGATTCAAATTGTCTAACGTCGCCGTAATATTTCACATTTTGCCATCACATTAGAAAACGGAAAGTGGTAAATTATTGAAACTTTCACCCGATACAACATGAGTTACTCGCAACATAAATGACTTAGCCATGTTTGAGGCGCTGTACAGTGTCACCTAACTATTGTTCTTTGGCATTGTCACTCTGTTTCGTTGTTTGTCCTAACGAATTTAAAATGGTGAACGCATAATTTAGCTGGCCACATCTCAGCGATGTCATCGCTTACTCTGTACGTTGATTGCTAAATAATCTTAAATATGAACAACCTATTGTATGCCAACCGATCTTGCCAACTATAATCTTGGTAAATTGAGACTTTTGAATAATTCTAGCCAGTACTTGGCAAATGATATGCCATTTAGTATACCGGGTGCCACTCATTTTATCATAAACGGAGGTAAAAATGCAGCTATTATGACATATATATCCCTTGTTTGTATAGAATTTGGCGAAACAAATACATCAACATTTCTCTAATAGATTCAGAATCGGTGATTTTAATGCAGGTTCTTGATTGTTTGTGTGTAAGCAATACATAATGCACAAGACACACAGTAAGGTCGGTGGACTTTTCGAAGTCTTGACATTAATTGGTAAAATAATGGTTATAAACTTGCTCGTCGCACGAAATTTAGTATCAAATCATCAGCTTCTCAATTGACTACATAATACTGTATATCCGGGGAATGAAGTGTGACCCTCAAGAAAGACACATGGCGACAAATATAAGGTATCACGCTATCAAATCTGCCAGACGTCGTGTTTTGTCACAAAGTTAATGTTATAAGTGGCAATGTATACGTGTAATGTCTACAAACAAATACTACATTTGCAGCCGTTTCATACACATAAGTAAGCTATAATATTGGAATAGAAAATAAATACCCGACCGACGGGGTTATAGAAATATTGCAAACGGCACCAGGTCCAGTCCATTGAGCTTGTACATAATGTTGTCGACATTTGCCGAGAAACCACACATACAATGCGACCATTGGAATTAGCTGCCTAGCGATCATTATAGCTAGATAAACTATTTGCATAGTAGCGATTGTTCAACTAATTAATGACATATTACATATTTCTCACTTAGGTTGACTGACCCTCGTAAAGATTCTAAATTCACGGTGCGAATTTGTTGTATATTTGATTAGTAACACTTGCCACATGGAATATGAACATATATTTTTATTTGATTTATTTTTAAATCAATATTTGTGCAACTATTAGCTTATGATTTTAAGTGGCGTAACTAGCGTGAACATTATGTGTGGACACAATCATATGACCTGGCGACGAAGGGCGGGGAGTGAGGATTGTGGATTCGAGGACAAGTGTCCTTGGGGAACATAGTTCATCTCTGAATGCCAATCGGTGTAATTAAAATAATGCAACTTCATTCTCGCATATAAAAGTAATTTGTCACCCATATTTAAAATGAGCTTCCGCCATTGGCGGATTTATATGGGGGAGGGGGACTCGGCACTCCATATGCCTACCCTGCAACTTCTAATTATGTACATATTAACATTTCGCGGTTTGTGTTATGATACCTCAGGATAATTTTAGAAAATTTGCAAGCACGATAGCTACATACATTTGTAAAGTCACTCGTGTGACTAAACTTGAAATTACCAGGACATCACATGTCCAGCCCCCGATGATCGCGGATATGTTGTTTGTAAGAGTTTTTCGAGTTCCAGAGTTGGTTGAATAACCATCACTCTGTCTTTTATTTTCACATGTATTGAGTGAGTGAGTGAGTGAATAGGGTTTAACGTCCGCTTTTCTGACATAGAGGTACAAGCCTCAGGGAGTCTACACGCAGACGGGTCAACGGGGTCGTGTCCCGTATCCACCTGTCCGAGGGGGGTAAATCCCAACTTCAGAACTCAATATTTACAATCAAAATATATATTCAGTCCTGAAATTAGAACAACCTGATCTGGTGCCAGGCCCTCGCCACACCAGCATCATTTATCCCATCCCCTAAAAGTAATAGGATTAGCGCTAATCTTACTTTTATATATGGGGCATAGCCCGACTCAACTCTCACGTACAAGAAAGCCAAAAATGTACACGAGGGCCAAATCCGGTATAGTGGGTTCCGGAAAGTATGAACCCAATCGTTAAGCCAGTTTAGTCGCCTTTTACGACAAGCAATGGCTACTGCAGCACTATTCTCAGGATCAGATGATCCCGCCCCGGTGCCTGCACGGGGCTCACATGTATTGAACTTACAGCCATACGTTCTGCAGCATTAGTTCTGCCATACAGGAGCGTTGAAAATAAAATACCCGGAAAAGTTCTGTTTGTTGGGTTAACTGTCTGAAAATTCGCATACATGATGTGATAAATGCTGCATCGATTTCATATTCAGAACTCATAATACATATCATGGACAGACATCATGATGGTTATCGTTACCAACGCAAAGTCATCACGCGATATGCGGCCGAACATCAAAATGACGTTATGTAAATGTTATGCTCCTTATTGTTCAATAGAAGGAAAACATGCATATTATTTTATTTCATGCTCACACAATGAGTTAATTATTATTTTTGAAAACACAACGGTACTACATGTATATGTACTTCCAACAGCGGCCTAGTCATACACTTTACCTTTGTTCAAACATAGCACCTGGTATACCGACAGTAGCATTATTGACTGATGACATCGTCGAAGTGGGTTCCCTTGCAAGCGGCTTTTCGTGCAGGATTTGGCGAATATGGAGGATGGAATAACAACTCCAATCCACGATATTTCATAATAGATGCACTCTATTAGAAATATGTACAGAAATATCGTAAACCTCAAGCACAATTGGTAACATTCAATGGTTTTTTGCTCCATGTTCAGCATCATCGGGATCCATCTAGCTCTATGTATCTTGGTATTTAAATCTTTTTAATCACTATGGAGTGTGCCGGCTGTGAGTTCAACAGATCTCATAGTTCACGCACAATGATACATCAACCCAGACTTTTACTTTGTGTCACAACATCTGAAAACGTCACTTTTGGACTTCCATTTCTGGCAAATCCGTTCGCGAATTCCCGTCCGTCTCTCTGACTATATCGCTCGCAAATTGACATCCCGGTGGTGCAGTTTCACCGATACATTTCTCATCATCATCATCACATATTGATGTATGCGTTACGATGCAGTATTTAATAGCACATTTTAGTTCTTCTGGCATGTTCTCATGAGACAGAGCAGACAATCGTTAAACTATGTAATTTCCTGTCATGACGTCACATTTTTCAAAACATGTCGCGTATGAAACATTAAATAATGTCGCTACTTCCTAAAATTTATTTGAGACAACAACACTTCGGAAACGCAAATCTAAATCCGCGTTCATTCTAAAATATGCATACAAAATTACGATATTTGGATCGCAATCCAAAACATGATGTTACCATAGCTACTGCAACACTGGCCATGAACATTATTTTTATAATTTATACTGTGTCTTGGGTTAATGGTAAACAATTGGCCAGGCTACGAGATATCCAAATTTGGTGACATGCGATAATAGATGACACAATGATGGGACTTGTCTGGGTATTTTATAAACACCACTCACATAAGCCGTTGATAAAAACGTCGTATTTTCGACGTCATTGTTCTAAAACGTTATATAAAAACGTCGTATTTTCGACGTCATTGTTCTAAAACGTCATAAAAATACGTATAGAATGAAAAATAATTGGGATAAATTGATAATTTTTGCGGCATATGACCTTTAAAAGATGTATAATGCAGAATATGTAAAAAAGTAAAAACTGAAAAAATTGTCATTAAGCCCGGTTTTTACATGGCGCGGCTCATAATTTATATACTAACGTCGTCGCCCCAGGGAGTACTCTTTTGGACACTTTTTCGTGCAATATCAATACAACAACGTATTTAAAGACACTACCCCCAACACTTTTACCAAGCCAATTTTTCTGTAGCAATGTACCCCCGAAGAAAACCCTCTTCCCGGGAATAACTTCCCCTAGGAGGAAAAATAAGCTGGTTGGACGAATCGTCTTCCTATATATACTAACGTCGTAGCCCAGGGAGTACCCTTTTGGACACTTTTTCGTGCAATATCAATATAACAACGTATTTAAAGACACTACCCCCAACACTTTTACCAAACCCAATTTTTCTGTAGCAATGTACCACCGAAGAAAACTCTCTTCCCGGGAATAACTTCCCCTAGGACGACAAATAAGTTTGTTGGATGAATCGTCTTCCTATATATACTAACGTCGTAGCCCAGGGAGTACTCTTTTGGACACTTTTTCGTGCAATATCAATATAACAACGTATTTAAAGACACTACCCCCAACACTTTTACCAAACCCAATTTTTCTGTAGCAATGTACCACCGAAGAAAACCCTCTTCCCGGGAATAACTTCCCCTAGGAGGAAAAATAAGTTTGTTGGACGAATCGTCTTCCTATATATACTAACGTCGTATCCCCAGGGAGTACTCTTTTTCGTGCAATATCAATATAACAACAAATTTTAAGACAATTCCCCCAAAACTTTCATACTTTTACCAAGTCCAACTTTTTCTGTAGCAAGGTACCGCCGAAGAAAACCCTCTTCCCGGGGATAACTTCCCCTAGAGGAAAAATAAGCTTGTTGAACGAATCGTCTTCCTATATATATCCTGGACTGCCCATAATTCGAGATTTTAACGATCTTAAACAACGTGCTTATTAAATAATGGAGTTGAAACATAGAATAACTATTTACCTGCAAATAAAAACCAATGTTCTGTTTGTATATCACGTTTACTGGCTTCAAAAGCATGGAAAAACGCCAATGTTTACATCTAAACACGTGTGTCTGCAAATGGCTGCCATCACTGCATGTGGTACTCGTCCACAATGGGAATAACAAAGAGACCAGATTACAATATATCTGCTGATAAATGGAGGCATTGGACTGATGTGGATGAACTTAAAAGTGACAATTTAAAAAAATAATAGGATAAGGTGGTGACTGAATGAAAATCCATATTCCTACATTATTAGTGCCTTTCTACCTACAAATATTACGTGACCTCCATTGATAAACATGTAAACAACATACGGGGTTCAAGCGGCCTCATTTATGTGTAAGTTTTCCTATCGAAATCCGGATTTTAATGGAGGGGGTTAATGGGATTAGTGGAAAACACAAAATTTAGGTATGTTGTGTTGTTTGGTAATGTATTAGTCCAATTTAAATCACATTTTTCTAACTTGGCAGTTGTGACCTTTCATCTGGCTTCGGTTGAACGCACAAGTGTAATGGAAGTGATGTAACCCGTAAATCTTGCGATAGAACGAGAAAATAAAAATGGAGTAGTATATAAGAGTCACAATGATACCACCACCCTCTGGAAGGCACCGGCTACGCGCGGAGCCTCCCACCGGGTGGTGCTATAATTAATGACTCTTATATACTACTCAGATTTTCCTCCATTTTTATGAGAATATTTATGAGAATGGGAGTAATTTTAATTTTTCAAAACACGAAGGGGGGAGTAGGCATAATTTTAATTTTTCAAAACACAAAGGGGGATAAGCATAATAACATAAAAACACACCTACTGTTCGGCGGGTATGTATGAGAACATATTTTTCATCAACCGCGAGACCATATATTTATGACATGAGAAGATACACCCTATTAGAGATAAGAATCCCTATGTTATACTCAGTATATTACAGCAATCTGTCATACATTTATTACAAATAAACTTACACCCTATTGAAGATAAAAATCTATTGGTTATACTCAGTATAATGTCTACCATAAAGCAAATGAGAGAGCAAGCTAAGAGTTGGGGAATTTCCCTAAGAGGTTTGATACTCAAGAAAGATATAGCAGATAGGATAAGTGACGCGCGAGCCATCGTCTACGAGGAGAGGCTGCGACGTGCGGTTTCGACCGGACGACTGCCCGCTGACCCTGAAAAAACGCTCCGAGAAATTGGAGAACGAGACGACGGCCAGTCTGCGCGCCACTGCTTACGCGCAGCGTGTAAAAGAAGATCCCAGCGCGCGTAGAAAACCACTATTCAAGGCGCACTACAATAAGATTTATCAAGGGTTGGTTGGGAGACCTCCTAAGAGTAGGAGAGATATCGCCAGAGCTTTGGTGGAGGAGGGTCCCAGGATTCTCGCCGAAGAAGCCGAAGTTAGGGAAACTGTTGATAGGGGTAGGAGGAAGATAGTATGGACTTTCGAGAGGGGGGTGGGGTAGATGGGGAGATCGCTAATCGCATAATGAATAAAATTCGTCCAGAGATGACCACGGCGTGTTATCTGAGGTATTCGTGCTCGTATCGTATTAGGAACATAGAGACCGACGCTACTATGATCTATCACAAACAATCAAAGGACAGTCCGTGGATAAACGAGATCGCCAAAGCCGAGAGTTGGATATCCGATAGAGAGAAAGGTCGAATGGACATCGACAAAGTTGATAGACCAAACACAAAATGGACCTTCGTTCGTTGGATATCGGTCGAGGTGAAGATGATCATCGACGCTCAACAACTACTCATGGGAGCGGGAAAACTCCCAGACTGGTTAAGACGAAAAAGAAAAAGGGAATGTATTCCGTCGACACGTACGACGACTACTTGTGTCTGTTTAGGTGCATAGCCATCCACCGTGGAGGGAGACCAGACCGCTGTTGTGAGAATGCACGAACTCTAGCTAACGAATATCTCGGTCACGATAACGGACCGGATAGTAAGGGAATTTCCTTGAAAGATATTAAGAAGGTCGAAGAGCACTTCAAGATGGGCATTCGCGTTTACGAGCCCACCGATGAGGGAGTGTGGTACCTAATGAAGTGTCCGGCAAACTACGACGCGGTTGGGGAGAAGACAATGACGATAGGAATGTTTGGAGGTCACTCGTTCCTCATAACGAAAACCTCCGCAAGATGACGAACGAGTACGGGTGCTCCGGATGCCAACAACGGTTCACAAAGTCGTGTAACATGCACAGGCACGCGACCACCTGCATGGGTGGGAAGACCGTGGTGACATGTCCAGGTAAGATGGTAGAGAGACCGCAGTCGGCCTACGAGAAGGCGTTCTATCCTAAGGGATCAGCGAGTGCGAGGTCGATTCAATGGTTGAACAGAGAAGAGGAGAGGGTGGGAAAACACATACATCACGTCGACTGTGGTCACGGTGGTGAGAGGTGGGTGGCCGGCGATCCGGTCGACTGTTACTGTCACGAGACTAAAACCGTGTTTCAGTTTCACGGATGCTATTGGCACGGGTGTCCGAGGCATTGCATGAGAGGTAACGCGAGATCGCTGTACAAGAGGACGAACATTCAAGACGCCAAGATAAGGGATGAGGGTTACGAGCTGGTGGTGATGTGGGAGTGCGAGTGGTTGAATGAGGTGAATACCTACTATCCACAATCACCACGCGAGGAGGAGACGACTCTGTACCCTCACCAGATAGTCTATGACTTCGAGGCGTATCTCGACAAGTCAAAAACCACTCAACCCACCAAAGACCTGACCTTCGAGGTCGAGCACGTTCCTATATCTGTGTCTTTGGGGGATACGATGCATGAAGGGATAACCCACATCTGCGAACGAGATCCTGACACGCTAGTCGAGAAGCTCGTGACCGAGCTACAGATGAGAGGCAAGGCAATCAGGGAGGGGGTTAGGAAGAAGTATCTGCCGGCCGATAAAGATTGTCTCTTGGATTGACCAAGTCCCGGTGGTGGGGTTCAACTGTAGCAGGTACGACCTGAACCTCATCAAGCAGTACTTTGTCGAGAAGTTGGCGGCCACCGTGACTAAGGTGATGGTCGGAAAGAGAGCCAGCACGACGATGTTTCTGTTTACCCCAGAGTTTAGATTTCTCGACATCATCCAGTATCTGGGACCCGGTACCACGTACGACCGGTGGGTTAAGGCGTACGACTGTAAAACGATAAAGTCTCACTTCCCGTACGAGTGGTTCGATAGCGCGGACAAGCTCGACCATCCGGGGCTGCCAGACTATCCCGAGTGGTACTCGAAGTTGAAGGGTGAGTTCCAACTGTCGTTGTCCGAGTGGAAAGAGTGTAAGAAGGTATTCCAAGAAAATGGGATGAAGACATTCAAGGAATGGTTGCAACACTACAACGACTTGGATGTCGGACCGTTCCTGGAGGCTCTGACTAAGATTGACGGAGTTCTACAGAGGAAGAGGTGTGGATATACTCAAGGATGCTGTGTCTCTGCCCGGTGTTTCCCTTCAGTACCTACTTCGTGGGACGATCGATGGGAAGGCGGACACACCCGAGCTGTGGTCGCCGAAGTCTGAAACTTATGAGATGATGAAGCAGGGATTGGTCGGTGGTCCGTCCATAGTGTTCTCCAGATACGCAGAGGCTGGCAGGTCGACGATCAGGGGTCAGGTAGGTAGTCGGGAGGAGAAGATGTGCAAGGCGGTGATGGGGTACGATGCCAATGCGCTGTATCTGTCTACCCTGTCGAAAGACATGCCGTGCGGGGAGGAGACGATATGGACGTGTGACGACCCGGAAAGACAGTCGTATAGACTGTTTCGTGAGGAAGGTCAGGAGTGAAAAGTGGTTCGGATTTGCGGAGTTGGATATAGAGGTCCCGGAAACGTTGAGAGACAAGTTCTCGGAAATGTCACCGCTGTTTTTTGTTAATCGATGAAATCGATGAGAACGAGGTTCCGCAGCACATGAAGGACTACCTGGCCGTACCGGGAGGAAAAGGGTCGAAGGACAGAGAAAGCTCGTGGGGGCAATGTCCGCCAAAAGAAATGATCATATACTCCCCACTGCTAAAGTGGTATCTGGAGCACGGTCTGATCATCAAGGCGGTGCATAGGATGATAGACTACACCGCCCCGGCAAACCGTTTCAATGGTTCGTGGAAGAGGTCACCGCTGCCAGACGGACGGGGGACGTAGACAAGAGCAAGACGGTGTTGGCGGAGATATTCAAACTGGTGGGCAACGCGTGTTGTGGCAAGCTGATAGAGGCACAAGAGAGACACCTGAACACCACATATACGAAGGATGAGAAGACTGTCGACCGGGCACTGAGGTCGGCGTGGTTCGAAGACCTGGAGGAGATTGGGGAGGCTTACGAGATATCGAGCAGGAAGACTCGAGTGGTGACAACAGACCGTTTTCAGTGTGGCATAGCGGTCTACCAGTTGGCCAAGCTCCGGATGCTGGAGTTCTACTACGACTTCTTGGACAAGTACATGGATCGCGGAGATTTCGAACTTATACAGATGGACACTGACAGTATGTACTTCGCGGTGTCTGAGAAGACGTTGGCGGAGGTGTTAGAAAGAAGATGAAGAGAAAGTTCAATAAGGAGAAGACCGAGTGGTTGGCGTGGGACGCGTGGAGCAACAGAACTCCGGGATTGTTCAAGCTGGAATTCGAGGGAGATAGAGCCATCGCTCTGTGTAGCAAGTGTTACTACGTGAGTGGTGACGGAAAATCTAAGCACTCAGCCAAGGGGATATCGAAGAGATCTAACGATCTGACTTGGGGAAGATACAAGAGTGCTCTCGAAGGGGGTAGGGATATGGCGGAGAACAGGGGATTCCGAATGGTTAACGGGGTGATGAAGACGTACAGGCAGGAGAAGTTGGGGTTGTCGGCGTACTACGACAAGAGGAGAGTGATGGAAGACGGGTTGCACACAGAGCCTATAGGATAGGTAAAAAAAAAAACTCTGAAAAAAGGATAGAATACTAAAGACTCTAACGATCCAGGGGTAATCTGGGTGTCAGAAGGGTACCATAAGAAGTTCTTCGCGAACAAAACCGCGAGATGGACCATCAGCCAAATAATAGAGCACGGGCTCATCGGGTTTGGTAATAGAGTGATCCAGATGATATACATTCATTGACCACACGGGATCAGTTGCGCGGCGGCTGCCACCTTCGAGCTCTCCCGGTTGATAGAGGTACCGGACGTCAATATCTGATGGAAGCCGCTGCTCCTCTAAACCAACGGGTTGCCCGCGCGAGACGGCAGAGGGCTTGCTCGTCACCCTTTTAAACTTGATAGCATCTACAGGCTTCTTACCTATCAATCTGGTCACCTCTCCGTTCAGTGCGGAGACCACGGCGGGCAGTCTGGCCACCCACTCGGTCGATCGCGAATGAGGGTCTACAAGTTCTTTAGCGTATTGGTGTCCGAACAGTCTCTCAGCCAGGGTTCGATTGAAGCGTTCCACGATCCCCTGGTCCCGGTGGATGTTGACGCGGCCGCGTCTGATAGAAACTTTATGCTTAGACAATAGATGAGAGACCGCGCCCATGAACTCGCGGCCGGGATCGACCTGGAGAAGATTCGGCCATTTGAGAGGACTCCTCTTATATATTCGGGAAAGAGCCTCAGCCACTTCCTTAGACTCTTTAGTGGCCAACGGCTCAGCCCCCTTATAACGACTCGCTACGTCAACGATTGTCAGTGCGTACTTGTACGTCTTGCGACCGACGCGATCGTGAGGTAGAAACAGGAGATCCGCTTGGTGAACTTGGTTCGGTACCGGCACGTCGAATTTCGGGTGCGGAATATTGTGAGGCGCAGGTAAATAGATCTGCCAGATGGCCTGCTTCTTGAGCCATTCCTTGACAGCGTTTTCTGAAACCTTGGTCGCCGCCGCGAGGTTCTTGATTGCCGCGAGTCCCTTCCAGTACCCGCGGGGGCTATAGTACGTGTTCGCTAGCTTGCGCGTTAGTTTGGTATCAAGTTTGTGCGTGTTCATCGTATGCGAAGTATTCTAATATATCGGACAATCTCCAACATGCCCTCGCCAGTTCGTCCGGTAACTGCGTCGTTAATATTAAACCTTTGTTGGAAGTTTCGCTGCAGCCCCAATCGCGTTTGGGTTGGAACAGGAGAGGGGAATCTAATTCAACATTGTTGATGGAGGAATCTAATATCCGCTTTGCGAAAAAGGGTGGCCGCTTTTTTGTCCTCGCGCCACGTCTCGAGACAATCTCGGGCCAGACGAATCATACTCTTTGCACCAGGTAAACGATGTTTTTGGGCAGTGTAGCCTACATCGATCATAGCGTCATAAAGTTCGTCAACTAACATCGTTCTATATATATATTTTTATAAAAAAAAATTGTTTTAATTAATTAATTTAAAATCTCGATTGAATATAGTAGCCGACGAGACCCACCACACCCATTCCCACGACGATGAACGCGATCTCGCGGTCTTTTTGGGCCTCTGACGGTACATAGAAATCTGAAAGTTGTGGCTCGCGATCCATTGGATCGAGACTTTTGTGCGGATATGCCAGCGAGTACTCGCGGTTGGCTTCTTCAACGTTCTGAAAAGTTTGCGAGGCGTGATTTTCGCGGCGAAGCTCTTCATTGACCCAGTCCAGATGGGCGGTTCGTTTTTCGACCACGCTTCCTTTGCGCTATTGAGTTGTTCTACAGCTAAATCATGACGCCTACGCTCCTCATCCACGTTCGAGCTTTTCATTTTAGAGAATATAAAGTTGCTACCGCTGAACGCCAATGCATTTACAAGCGCACCACCTACTATTACTGCGATTGAAGCCATTTATTTCCATATATTAACTGGTAGAATTCCAGCTTTAACTAGATAATCTCGGGTCCAAACTGCGGCCGCTACATCTAAGGTCGCGAGCCCTACGTCTCTCACAGTAAAGTCCAATTTGGGAGCGGTTCCTCCTAGGGCCATCTTTGATAGTCGAGCATACCCGATACTGAAACCCGATATCACCACGGCGTGATAAAGCGCATTCACTAACATTTTACCATCTTGTTCAGCCATTGTTATAATTATTGCATATAAAAGGGGTCGCGATCAATGTTTAAATGGGGAGCATCCAATCGCGATTGGTGTTTCGTAACTTTCTTCTGAACACTGGCTGGTTGTTTTTTCGATAATAGGGGGTATTTCCACACGCACAGGGCACCAACAACTGCCAGACTACCACCAACAAACCAACTCCAATTCGTGAATTGGGGTTCAGTCCAACTCCAACGGGAGTTGGTATTGGGTGACAAATTCAAAGAATTTGGGTGTGCTTCTAATTCGTGAATTTGGGGTGTTGTTGCACTCAACCCAATCGGGATTGAAGTTGAAACCGATTGCTCTGTCTTCAGATGTTTTGCTGTCTCCGTCCCCGATTGCAACCCCAATCTCGATTGGAGTTTAGCCTCTCGAAGCTCGGCGAGTATTTTATCTTGTTTAACTTTTCGGGTGGCAGCCGCCGCCCGCCCAGCTGCCTGTCTTTTGGGATTTTTTATATGCGGTATGTCATCCAGTGGCGGAGTAACACTCTGGTTCGATTGTGTTGGAGCAATCTGGTTCAACTCCGTCACTCTCGTGGGTGTGTCTTGTGTCATCATTTTCAGGGCTTATAGTTCGTGGGCATATATGTCCAAATTGACAGTGTTTACCCGTGGTCAACGCGGTTTGTCAGCGGAGCTAAGTACATTCCAAACTTGTGATAAATTGAGCAGCAGGCTGTTCTAAGAGTGTGTCCTATAAAAGTCTCTAGATCGTGAATCAACCCTTCGGTGTTTGGTATAGGGAGAAGTATACTAACGGTGGTAGCGTACAAATGAATAGCCGCCGATCCAAGAGTTTTTGTCATCTCCGCTCCCAATTTGGATTCGTATCGCGCATACATTTTATCGATCTCCGCATCTGACATCTTATCCACCTGAAAAACTGAGAGACGCCTACCGAGATAATGCTCCGATTGTCCCCCAGCAACCAGCGCAGCTAGCCGCTCTCGTCGTGCCGCATTTTCATTTTCATTCGGAGTCGTTGCACTCAACCCAATACCAACCCCCGATTCCGATTGCTCTGTCGGATCATTATTGTTGGCAGTCGGAGTTGAGGTTTCTTCTATTAGCTGATCGAGAAGTTTGTCGCAGTTCATTTTTCTTAAAATTAATTTAACTATTCTAACAAGTCTCATCACTTTAACATATTGCCAAGCACACCACCCGATACTTATGATCACCATTATGCTCGCAACAAAGCTCGCAGCGGAGCACCAAATTGTTAACATTGTTAACCATTGTTAAGCAGTTGTTTCAGCAATTTGCAAGCATTGTTCAGCAATTGCTAAGCATTGTTCAGCAATTGCTAAGCATTGTTAAGCATTGCAATAGCTTATTACTTTGTAATTTTCCTAATTTTTTCAAAATTATTAATTAATTGATAACTTTATAAGCAGTTGGTTGATCAGTCTTTAGCAGAAGCTTGGCGTGCTTAGTTTCGGAAAGCATCTGTCGAACCTCCAGGCGCTCCTCACGCGTTGGGATAACGTCATTCTCTCGAAGACAGTCATCGAATGAGTCTCGGTCCTTGCAGTGAAAGAGGGCGACCCATTTCGTTTGCTCGCGCAGATCCTTGAGGGACGGCGTTGTATTTTTGAGTGGAGATCCATACGCTTTGCCTCGCATGGCGGCCAGAAAAATGCGAGCTCGGAGAGCATGTCCTTCTTTTTTGGTCATCGCCGCCTTGGCTGAGCAATCATCAATCACGTATAGGGTGGGCTCACCTTGGAATTTTTGGTAAAACCACGCAGCCAATCGTGAAGCCTATCACCGGGGTCAATAACGTATACCTCAGGATCGGACCATATCCAAGGGCGCCGCTGATAAGTATCGTTGTGCCGCACAGTGGGACACAGGATCACAATATGACGAAAGGCATCGCGGTAGGAGCCCTCGAGCAAGTCTAGGATGAAAACCGTTTTTCCACATCCTGTCTGCCCACATATTATGGCAGAGTGAGCATCTCCAATCGTGAATTGGTATTGATTGTTAATTTTCTTAAAATTAATTAATAAATCGTTAGATGATTTTTTCATTAAATCAGTAGAGTGCTGAGACGTATCGGCCATCTTCGATGTTGAGTTGTGCGTCTGTAATTATATATAAGTACACGTTCAATGGCCAATTTCCATCCGCCTCTTTGGTTATCTGGATCGTCACACCCTCACTAGCGTTCTCAACTTGGCGTCCGCTACCGTGTATTTGGTCGTCGTCGCTGGCTCGCATGTCTAGCCATAGCGCGTATTTGGTATTCAGAAACTCCGCGAGGGAGACGGCCGAGAGATGCAGGTCTTTGGCAACCGCGGCAACCTCCGGGGAGCGCTTGGAGCCGGCAGCAAACTGCTTTCTTACTTCGTCCCACTGCTGGTGCGCGCGAAGACCCGCGCTGTAGAGTTGATTGGGTACTCCCTCGATCGTCACCTCTACCTTCTTGATTTTGGGGTTATAGAATTTGTCGGTTTTTCTAACACCGAACGCGAACCGAGCCTCCTCGAACAGCATCAGTATACCTTTCACTCGAGCGGGGCGGGTACGTTGACGTTAATATTCCACAATGTGTCGCCTTTGTCTTTCGTCATCTTGCGATGGTGAAGAACTCGGTCGTAAAGTATGGCAACGCACCCGGCGTACTGGGTTCTGATCAATCGC
>CM055274.1:63058794-63073940 GCA_029237695.1 Conchocele bisecta
GCTTCATAATCAAGGGGTGCCCACCACATATCACTATCCAACATGTTACCATTTTTAGCCAGGTGGAAAAAAATCCAGGCTATTGGATTGGCGAAAGCCGGGCGGAGGCGGGCGGCGGGCGGCGGGCGGCGGGCGGCTCCACAATCAATTTTTTTGAAGTTTGAGTCCATTTCTTTGTTACTGACCACCTAGGACCACCAAACTTTCACAGCTTCATAATCAAGGGGTGCCCACCACATATCATTATCCAACTGTTACTTTTTTTTTAACTTGACCCATTTTTCCCGCGCAGTCGACTTAGCCATTTTCAATGTTAAGTTTTCGCGTTTGAGTCCATTTCTTTGGTACTGTACCACCAGGACCACCAAACTTTCATAGCTTCATAATCAAGGGGTGCCCACCACATCACTATCCAACATGTTACCTTTTTAGCCAGGTTTTTTGAGAAAAAAAATCCAGGCTATTGGATTGGCGAAAGCCGGGCGGGAGGGCGGGCGGCGCGGGGGGCGGGCGGCGTCCACAATCAATTTGAAGTTTTCATGTTTGATCCATTTCTTTGTTACTGTACCACCTAGGGCCACCAAACTTTCACAGCTTCATAATCAAGGGGTGCCCACCACATAGCACTATCCAACATGTTACTTTTTTTTTTAACTTGACCCATTTTTTCCGCGCAATCGACTTAGCCATTTTCAATGTTAAGTTTTCGCGTTTTCAATGTTAAGTTTTCGTGTTTAAGTCCATTTCTTTGGTACTGTACCACCTAGGACCACCAAACTTTCATAGCTTCATAATCAAGGGGTGCCCACCACATATCACTATCCAACATGTTACCTTTTTAGCCAGGTTTTTTGAAGAAAAAAATCCAGGCTATTGGATTGGCGAAAGCCGGGCGGGAGGGCGGGCGGCGGGCGGCGTCCACAATCAATGTTAAGTTTTCGTGTTTGAGTCCATTTCTTTGTTACTGTACCACCTAGGACCACCAAACTTTCACAGCTTCATAATCAAGGGGTGCCCACCACATAGCACTATCCAACATGTTACTTTTTTTTGAACTTGACCCATTTTTTGCGCGCAGTCGACTTAGCCATTTTCAATGTTAACATTTCGCGTTTACAATGTTAAGTTTTCGTGTTTAAGTCCATTTCTTTGGTACTGTACCACCTAGGACCACCAAACTTTCACAGCTTCATAACCAAGGGGTGCCTACCACATACAACTATCCAACATGTGACCATTTTTAGCCAGGTTTTTTGAGAGAAAAAAATCCAGGCTATTGGATTGGCGAAAGCCGGGCGGCGGGTGGTGGGCGGGCGGGTGGGCGGGCGGGCGGCGTCCCCTATCAATGTTAAGTTTTCGTGTTTGAGTCCATTTCTTTGTTACTGTACCACCTAGGACCACCAAACTTTCACAGCTTCATAATCAAGGGGTGCCCACCACATATCACTATCCAACATGTTACTTTTTTTTTAATTTTTTTTAACTTCACCCATTTTTTTCCGCGTAATTGACTTAGCCATTTTCAATGTTAAGTTTTCGCGTTTACAATGTTAAGTTTTCGTGTTTAAGTCAATTTCTTTCGTACTGTACCACCTAGGACCACCAAACTTTCACAGCTTCATAATCAAGGGGTACCCACCACATATCACTATCCAACATGTTACTTTTTTTTTTAACTTCACCCATTTTTTCCGCGCAATCGACTTAGCCATTTTCAATGTTAAGTTTTCGCGTTTACAATGTTAAGTTTTCGTGTTTAAGTCAATTTCTTTCGTACTGTACCACCTAGGACCACCAAACTTTCACAGCTTCATAATCAAGGGGTACCCACCACATATCACTATCCAACATGTTACTCTTTTTTTTAACTTCACCCATTTTTTCCGCGCAGTCGACTTAGCCATTTTCTATGTTAAGTTTTCGCAGCTTCATAGCTTCATAACCAAGGGGTGCCTACCACATACAACTATCCAACATGACAATTTTGTTACTCACCTATTATTTCTAACGTATGACTGCCTTTTCAACTTACTTTTTAAGTTAGTCTGGTTAGTTTTTTTGTTAAAACGTTTTATTATACCTATATCTCTGCAACGCTTCGCCCAATTACCTTGACTTACATGGGTATCCATTTCATCCGATTTTCATTCTAACCCCCTACAGTGCGGCTGTGCCCAATGCAGGTGAAATTACTTTGAATTTTTTTGTTAAATGTGTACTATATCTCTGCAACTGCTTCACCCAATACCTTGAATTCATCATTTTCATTGTGTCCCAATCTCAAATTACTTGTCGCACAATGCTTGCGGGTGAAAGCGCACCTGAAATCCTGTGTCCAATGTCAAGGTCAAATTACTTTGAATTTTTTTGTTAAGTTTTTTCGTGTACTATATCTCTGCAACTGCTTCACCCAATACCTTGATACTTCACATGGGTGCTTATCATCATTGTCGCACCTGCTTGCGGAAAGCGCGATCCTGTGCCCAATGTCAAGGTCAAATTACTTTGAATTTTTTTGTTAAAGTTTTTTCGTGTACTATCTCTGCAACTGCTTCACCCAATACCTTGATACTTCACATGGGTGTTTATCATCATTGTCACACCTGCTTGCGGAAGAAAGCGCGATATCGTCAGCATTTTGGCATACGTCCGTCCGTTGTCGTGTGTCCGGTTAAAGTTTTTTGGTTAAAGTTTGTCCATCTACTATATCTATTTTTTTAGTGTCCATGCCTCGCCCCAAGGCGCGACATGCAGGCCACGGCCATCTAGTCTACAAAAAGTGGGTATAATTATGTTATCCAAGTGTCCATGCTTGGAAAAAACCTGGCCTTCGTGGCTTTGCCTCGTTTCTTGTTTTACCTTCACCTATTATTTCTACGTAATTGACTTAGCCATTTTCAACGTTAACTTTTTAACGTACGTCTGGTTAAATTTTTTGGTTAAAACTTTTTTGTTATACTATATCTCTGCAACTGCTTCACCCATTACCTTGAAACTTCACATGGGTGTTTATCATCGTCCATATTTTCACTCTAGCCCCCAACCGTGCGGCCCCTGTGCGCAATGTCAAGGTCAAATTACTTTGAATTTATTTGTTAAAGTTTTTTCGTGTACTATATCTCTGCAACTGCTTCACCCATTACCTTGATACTTCACATGGGTGTTTATCATCATTGTCGCACCCGCTTGCGGAAAGCGCGATATCGTCGGCATTTTGGCATACGTCCGTCCGTCCGTACGTCCGTGTGTCCGGTTAAAGTTTTTTCGTTAGTTTTTCCATCTACTATATCTATTTTTTTATAGTGCCCATGCCTCGCCTCAAGGCGCGACATGCAGGCCACGGCCATCTAGTCTACAAAAAGTGGGTATAATTATGTTATCCAAGTGTCCATGCTTGGAAAAAACCTGGCCTTCGTGGCTTTGCCTCGTTTCTTGTTTTTAACTTGACCCATTTTTTCCGCGCAGTCGACTTACCCATTTTCAATGTTAACTTTTCGCGTTTACAATGTTAAGTTTTCGTGTTTAAGTCCATTTCTTTGGTACTGTACCACCTAGGACCACCAAACTTTCACAGCTTCATAACCAAGGGGTGCCTACCACATACAACTATCCAACATGTGACCATTTTTTTACCTTCACCTATTATTTCTACGTAATTAACTTAGCCATTTTCAACGTTAACTTTTTAACGTACGTCTGGTTAAATTTTTTGGTTAAAACTTTTTTGTTATACTATATCTCTGCAACTGCTTCTTCGCCCATTACATTTAAACTTCACATGGGTGTTTATCATCGTCCATATTTTCACTCTAACCCCCAACCGTGCGGCCCCTGTGCGCAATGTCAAGGTCAAATTACTTTGAATTTATTTGTTAAAGATTTTTCGTGTACTATATCTCTGCAACTGCTTCACCCATTACCTTGATACTTCACATGGGTGTTTATCATCATTGTCGCACCCGCTTGCGGAAAGCGCGATATCGTCAGCATTTTGGCATACGTCCGTCCGTCCGTACGTCCGTGTGTCCGGTTAAAGTTTTTTCGTTAAAGTTTTTACATCTACTATATCTATTTTTTTAGTGTCCATGCCTCGCCCCAAGGCGCGACATGCAGGCCACGGCCATCTAGTCTACAAAAAGTGGGTATAATTATGTTATCCAAGTGTCCATGCTTGGAAAAAACCTGGCCTTCGTGACTTTGCCTCGTTTCTTGTTTTTAACTTGACCCATTTTTTCCGTGCAGTCGGACCCATTTTTTCCGTGCAGTCGACTTACCCATTTTCAATGTTAAGTTTTCGCGTTTACAATGTTAAGTTTTTGTGTTTAAGTCCATTTCTTTGGTACTGCACCACCTAGGACCACCAAACTTTCACAGCTTCATAACCAAGGGGTGCCTACCACATACAACTATCCAACATGTGACCATATTTTTTACCTTCACCTATTATTTCTACGTAATTGACTTAGCCATTTTCAACGTTAACTTTTTAACGTACGTCTGGTTAAAGTTTTTTGGTTAAAAGTTTTTTGTTATACTATATCTCTGCAACTGCTTCGCCCATTACCTTGAAACTTCACATGGGTGTTTATCATCATCCATATTTTCATTCTAACCCCCAACCGTGCAGCCCCTGTGCCCAATGTCAAGGTCAAATTACTTTGAATTTTTTTGTTAAAGTTTTTTCCTGTACTACCGTATTTAGCAGTGTATTACGCGCATTTTTTCAGCCCCATTTTTAATCCAGAAGTCACCCTGCGCGTTATAAGTAGGAACATAAATTTCAAACATTTTTTCCAACTGATTTCTGCCAGTTTCACGCAAACAAAACAAGCCCGGAAACGGAAATGTCAATTTTTGACAGACATTTAAATACGCATAGTGTGAAACAAGAGAAAGGGAATCAATCGATATGAATGGGTGCGGTAAGTATAGATTGATGGTAAATTGGTATATTTTGGGATTTAATATAGCCAGGCTCGTAACATAAGAGGCTACGTGTATTAGATTTGGAAATTTACGTGTTTTCTGTATTTACGCTGGTGTACCGATCTCATATCGGTCAAATGTTGCCTGTCAGGTATTGTTTGGTTGTACATTTTCAAAGTGAAGTCACACGTCTGCCATTCTGTGAATAATTAATGAGGACAGATCATCTCAATCCCATAAGCGCTTGATGTAAGATTTTAGATGCTAAATCAAGCGTCGCGCACATTCAGATCGCATTCGGTAACACTCGGTAATGGTCGTTTTTCGTTGCTAGGTGCCGACTGACTGCGTTACTATTTTTGTAAAGTATTGACAAGTATTCACACATCAATACCTTATGACATGTGCGACCAGCATAGCCCCTGATTCATCTGCGCATACACTGTATGGGGCTATGCTGGAATGTCGTGTATTCAGGTAGTACCTATGTATATTGTTAAACCTAATCAATAAACAGTGAATACACACTATCTGTACCTACGTATATCCACGGTGGTCCACAGTGTGAATATTTGGCTGGGGGGAATTGTTTAGGGCCCATTTCTCGTGTGCAGGTCACTACTAGTAGGGAGTTATTATCACCTTGGGGAAGAAGTTTACACATGGCTAGCCTGCTGTGTGTTTGCGATTATGGGTAATTATGTTCTACACGAATGGCAAATATGGTGGAATTATATACAACAAATTTCTTCGTAAGTAGGTTCAATAAGTTTATTACATGCATCATGAATTTTTATTAAGCATATTAATGAGCAAATAACAATAAATATAACATACTTTTAGACAATATAAAGTCTAATTTATGCCATAAAGCTGACCTTTGGCGATATTTTTCTCTTCGACAGAGCCTAACAGCACACGTTCAGCATTGTGGATGTGAACTGGGAATGAAATTTTCTTATACGTGACGGAATTTATTTCTTTTTTTTCTTTTTTTGTTGCGCGCTATAGACGCGAACTATTTTTTTCCCTGATTTTTCCCCCCAAAATATAGATGCGCGTTGTACACCAGTGCGCGCAATACACTGCTAAATACGGTATATCTCTGCAACTGCTTCATCCATTACCTTGATACTTCACATGGGTGTTTATCATCATTGTCGCACCCGCTTGCGGAAAGCGCGATATCGTCGGCATTTTGGCATATGTCCGTCCGTCTGTCCGTCCGTCCGGGCCAACGTCCGGGGGTTTGAGAGCTTAGGGGCGTGGTTAGGAACAAAAGATTCCTTTGTAATATTCCGTAAGCTCATAAACTCTATTGTTGTTTAGGGGCTTTTTCATTGTTCTTCAAACAATGGAAATACCCCATAAACCTAAAATGTTGGAACGTCCGTCCGTACGTCCGTACGTCCGTGCGTCCGTGTGTCCGGTTAAAGTTTTTTTTCGTTAAAGTTTTTCCATCTACTATATCTATTTTTTTAGTGTCCATGCCTCGCCCCAAGGCGCGACATGCAGGCCACGGCCATCTAGTCTACAAAAAGTGGGTATGATTATGTTATCCAAGTGTCTATGCTTGGAAAAAACCTGGCCTTCGTGGCTTTGCCTCGTTTCTTGTTAATTTCTATGTCGTCGATTTTGTCTCCTGTTACCGGTATATCTGTTTTGTTTATAATTGCTTCAGATAGTATTTCAATGGCAATAATGAATAGGTAAGGTGACAGCGGACAGCCTTGTCTTACACCTCTATCTATTGAGAAAAAATCTGATAAAAATCCATTATTTGTAACACAGCTTTTTGCATCGGTGTAAAAAAGCTCAACCCATTTTAAAATATCATTGCCAAAGTTAAAACGTTCTAATATGTTTAAGAGGTATGTATGCTCAATGGTATCAAATGCCTTTTCGAAATCTGCAAAGAAAAATAAACCTGGCGAGTTAGTTTTGTTTAAATAATATATTGATTCATAAAGTGTTCTAATATTTTCTCCTATGTATCTTCCTTTGAGAAATCCAGTTTGTGAAAAATCTATTATGGACGGCAGGACTTTTTTTATTCGATTTGCGATAGCCTTAGCTGCTATTTTATAATCTACATTAAGTAATGATATTGGTCTCCAGTTTGTTAAAATTGATAAATCACTGCCTTTCTTCGGAATTAATGTTATTATTCCTTGTTTTTGCAATTCGCTTAGAGTTCCGTGTAATAAAGAGTAGTTAAAAGATTCTATTTAGTATCGTTTTATGTCATTCCAAAATATTTTATAGAACTCAACAGTTCGGCCGTCCGAACCTGGGCTCTTATTGTTTTTCATTTCCTTTAAAAGCATTACTACATTCATATTCGGACAGGTCTCCTTCACATTGTTGTTTATTTTGTTCTGATAATATGGATTCGTTGTTATTATTTGAGAAGTTGTGGTTAGAATTTTGCACGCCTTTTTTCGTGTACAATTTTTTATAATATTAATTTTCTTCGTGTAGTATATCTTCATTTTTCGTAATGCTATGACCATTTACAGTTAATCTAGTTATCGTTTTAATTTCTGCTCTTGTTTTTTCGAGGTTTGCAAAATATTTGGCATAATTCCTTTAACTTTCTTTTCATGTAAGTTATGTAATGTCTCCTTTTTACATAGGGTACATGTGTATCCGTATGTATTGCGATCGAGCGGGATCATTTGGCCCGCCCACGACCCCCCGTGGTGCGGACGCCTGTGATTGACAACTTAGAATCGCGTCGGACAGTTAGCCACGCCCCAGATCCCCTCGATGGGCACGTCCGTAGTGATATCTTGGAATAACCATAACAACAAAATGCATTGTGTTACTAAACGTTTAACTGGCATACGCAACCACTAATTGAAAATAATATTATGAAAAACTTGCACTGCACAATATCAACAACGGTTGTTCTACGTACAAAAATACATCGGATTATTTTGTTGCGCGTGATTTGCCCCCATTTGCAGCACAAATCGTGCGGTCATAACGCTAAATATTTAGTAACAGAGTTAACTCCCCCCCTCCGAATACTCTCCGAAACAAGCGACGCGTTTAACACACAAACTACATCAAGTTTGACCTTCCGACAGCCTATTTTTAAACTCACCCGACACCTGTGCGAAAACAAAACTCGCACGTGTAGGTCTAACTGATGTTTAATCCTCATTCTCTCTCTCTATCGATGGATCTACAGTGGATTTTAGTGACATTCCTGAATTCGGCCTGATTGACATTTGTCTATGGTGGCCAATACACGCCAACATGAGTGTCAATTCTACGTTCATGGAAGGGGGTCAATAAGTCAGTATTTAAGGTGATAACTTACAGTCAGGGAACACATTAATGACAGTATAACACTGCAAGTACTGAAATACGACAACAAAAATCTAACAAGTTTCTAAACGTTACAAGTGCCCGCTATACAGATATAATCATTTAGTAATATTTATTTTACTGATAGTGACACGCGCGGTGGTATCAGGCTATGTTCATATGCAAATGAGGCATGATATGTTTTAATTATTTATACTAAAGAAATGCGTCACCTGAAAAAATAATATTTTCGACAGATTTTAAAGTATGATCATTGCACATCATAAAATAAATACAGAGATTAAAGAGTAATGTCCGTTAACATTTTAAGCAAACACGGTTATCGCCCCTCATATCAGTGTGTAAATTTACGTCTGATATAACATGTATAATAATGCCAATCAGTACGTGGGATAATGGCGCATGAATGTTTATTTTGCCAGGAAATGTCTCAGATGATGTCTCTGATGTAAAGAACATTTTGTACCTACTGAGTGGGCATGTACCTTTAAGGGTTAATGAAACTGTAACACCAGCAATCAATCAAGCAATCAATCTAGTTTAATCTTGTAGTACCCTATGTTCAGTACTTTCAGTACTTTGATTAGTATTTAGTTCCGTTAAAGTATTTTCTGACGTTGGATTTGCATATTCTGATTCTAATTTATCTATTTCCTATATTAACCTTTTTTCTAAGTTTATCTCCTTTTTCTTTTCATTGGATGCATATTTTATTGTTTCATTTCTAACTGTTCCTTTTATTATCTCCCATTTCGTAACCGGATTTGCATTTTGATTAATTTCAGCAATTGTAGCTATGTTGTGTCTAATTATTTCTTGGTATTCTTTTTGTAAAAGTAGACTATTATTTAATTTAAAATAACCTGGACCTCTTTCGTCGCATTGTGTTTGTAAACAAAAGTAAACCATTGAATGATCCGATTTTAACCCTCATGGACTTCCGCAGTCAATCGGTCAGTCCCTCATGGACTTCCGCAGTCAATCGGTCAGGTCCTCAGGTCTCCCATGGACTTACAGAATCAGTCCCTCATGGACTTGCGCAGTCAGCCAGTCCCTCATGGACTTACGCAGTCAGTCCCTTATGGACTTACGCAGTCAGTCCCTTATGGACTTACACAGTCTGTCAGTCCCTCATGGAGTTATGCAGTCAGTCCATCATGGACTTGCGTAGTCAATCAGTCAGTCCCTCATGGACTTACGCAGTCAGTCTGTCAGTCCCTCATGGAGTTATGCAGTCAGTCCATCATGGACTTGCGTAGTCAATCAGTCAGTCCCTCATGGACTTACGCAGTCAGTCAGTCAGTCAGTCATGGACTTAAGCAGTCAGTCATTCCCGCATGGACTTAAACAATCAGTCAGTCAGTCCCTCATGGACTTACGCAGTCAGTCAGTCAGTCAGTCAGTCAGTCAGTCAGTCAGTCAGTCAGTCAGTCAGTCAGTCAGTCAGTCAGTCAGTCAGTCAGTCAGTCAGTCAGTCAGTCAGTCAGTCAGTCAGTCAGTCAGTCAGTCAGTCAGTCAGTCAGTCAGTCAGTCAGTCAGTCAGTAGTCAGTCAGTCAGTCAGTCAGTCAGCAGTCAGTCAGTCAGTCAGTCAGTCAGTCAGTCAGTCAGTCAGTCAGTCAGTCAGTCAGTCAGTCAGTCAGTCAGTCAGTCAGTCAGTCAGTCAGTCAGTCAGTCAGTCAGTCAGTCAGTCAGTCCCTCATGGACTTACGCTGTCAGTCCCTCATGTCAGTCCCGCAGTCGGTCAGTCAGTCCCTCATTGTTTTGCGCAGTCTGTCAGTCAGTCATGGACTTACGCAGTCATTCAGTCAGTCCCGCATGGACTTGCACAGTCAGTCCCTCGTTGACTTAAGCAGTCAGTCAGTCCCTCATGGACTTGCACAGTCAGTCAGTCAGTCCCTCATGGACTTCGGCAGTCAGTCAGTCCCTCATGGACTTACACAGTCAGTCAGTCAGTCCCTCATGGACTTGCACAGTCAGTCAGTCCCTCATGGACTTGCACAGTCAGTCAGTCCCTCATAGACTTGCGCAGTCAGTCAGTCAGTCCTTCATGGATTTGCGCAGTCAGTCCCTCATGGACTAACACAGTCAGTCAGTCCCTCATGGACTTATGCAGTCAATCAGTCTCTCATGGATTTGCGCAGTCAGTCCCTCATGGACTAACGCAGTCAGTCAGTCCCTCATGGACTTATGCAGTCAATCAGTCCCTCATGGACTTACGCAGTCAGTCAGTCAGTCCCTCATGGACTTATGCAGTCAGTCCCTCATGGACTAACACAGTCAGTCAGTCCCTCATGGACTTATGCAGTCAGTCCCTCATGGACTAACGCAGTCAGTCAGTCCCTCAAGGACTTACGCAGTCAGTGAGTCCCTCATAGACTTGCGCAGTTAGTCAGTCAGTCCCTCATGGATTTGCACAGTCCTTCCCTCATGGACTTACGCAGTCAGTCAGTCCCTCATGGACTTACGCAGTCAGTCCCTCATGGACTAACACAGTCAGTCAGTCCCTCATGGACTTATGCAGTCAGTCCCTCATGGACTAACGCAGTCAGTCAGTCCCTCATGGACTTATGCAGTCAGTCAGTCCCTCAAGGACTTACGCAGTAAGTGAGTCCCTCATAGACTTGCGCAGTCAGTCAGTCAGTCCCTCATGGATTTGCACAGTCCTTCCCTCATGGACTTACGCAGTCAGTCAGTCCCTCATGGACTTACGCAGTCAGTCAGTCCCTCATGGACTTATGCAGTCAGTCAGTCAGTCCCTCATGAACTTATGCAGTCAGTCAGTCCCTCATGTACTTGTGCAGTCAGTCAGTCCCTCATGGACTTACACAGTCGGTCCCTCATGGACTTGCGCAGTCGATCAGTCAGTCCCTCATTGACTTACGCAGTCAGTCCCTCATGAACTTACGTAGTCATTCAGTCAGTCCCGCATGGACTTGCACAGTCAGTCCCTCGTTGACTTAAGCAGTCAGTCAGTCCCTCATGGACTTGCGCAGTCAGTCTCTCGTTGACTTAAGCAGTCAGTCAGTCCCTCATGGACTTATGCAGTCTGTCAGTCAGTCCCTCATGGACTTACGCAGTCATTCAGTCAGTCTCGCATGGACTTGCACAGTCAGTCCCTCGTTGACTTAAGCAGTCAGTCAGTCCCTCATGGACTTGCACAGTCAGTCAGTCAGTCCCTCATGGATTTCGGCAGTCAGTCAGTCCCTCATGGACTTACACAGTCAGTCAGTCCCTCATGGACTTTCACAGTCATTCAGTCAGTCCCTCATGGTCTTGCACAGTCAATCCCTCATGGACTTACGCAGTCAGTCCCTCATGGACTTACACAGTCAGTCAGTCCCTCATAGACTTGCGCAGTCAGTCAGTCCCTCATGGATTTGCGCAGTCAGTCCCTCATGAACTAACGCAGTCAGTCAGTCCCTCATGGACTTATGCAGTCAATCAGTCCCTCATGGACTTACACAGTCAGTCAGTCAGTCCCTCATGTACTTACGCAGTCAGTGAGTCCCTCATGGACTTACGCAGTCAGTGAGTCCCTCATAGTTTTGCGCAGTCAGTCAGTCAGTCCCTCATGGACTTACGCAGTCAGTCAGTCCCTCATGGACTTATGCAGTCAGTCAGTCCCTCATGGACTTGAGCAGTCAGTCAGTCAGTCCCTCATGGACTTACGCAGTCAGTCAGTCCCTCATTGACTTGCGCATTCGGTCAGTCAGTCGACACGTGGACTAACGCAGTCAGTCAGTCTATCATGGACTTACGCAGTCAGTCCCTCATGGACTTACGCTGTCAGTCCCTCATGTCAGTCCCCCAGTCGGTCAGTCATTGTTTTGCGCAGTCTGTCAGTCAGTCCCTCATGGACTTACGCAGTCATTCAGTCAGTCCCGCATGGACTTGCACAGTCAGTCCCTCGTTAACTTAAGCAGTCAGTCAGTCCCTCATGGACTTGCACAGTCAGTCAGTCAGTCCCTCATGGACTTCGGCAGTCAGTCAGTCCCCCATGGACTTACGCAGTCAGTCAGTCCCTCATGGACTTGCACAGTCAGTCAGTCCCTCATGGGCTTGCGCAGTCAGTCCCTCATGGACTTACGCAGTCAGTCAGTCCCTCATAGACTTGCGCAGTCAGTCAGTCAGTCCTTCATGGATTTGCGCAGTCAGTCCCTCATGGACTAACACAGTCAGTCAGTCCCTCATGGACTTATGCAGTCAATCAGTCCCTCATGGACTTCTGCTAGTCATTGTCCTCATGGACTTACGCAGTCAGTCCCTCATGGACTAACGCAGTCAGTCAGTCCCTCATGGACTTATGCAGTCAGTCCCTCAAGGACTTACACAGTCAGTGAGTCCCTCATAGACTTGCGCAGTCAGTCAGTCAGTCCCTCATGGATTTGCACAGTCCTTTCCTCATGGACTTACGCAGTCAGTCAGTCCCTCATGGACTTATGCAGTCAGTCAGTCCCGCATGGACTTATGCAGTCAGTCAGTCAGTCCCTCATGGACTTATGCAGTCACTCAGTCCCTCATTGTACTTATGCAGTCAAGTCAGTCTCTCAAGGACTTACGCAGTCGGTCCCTCATGGACTTGCGCAGTCGATCAGTCAATCCCTCATTGACTTACGCAGTCTGTCAGTCAGTCCTCATGAACTTACGTAGTCATTCAGTCAGTCCCGCATGGACTTGCGCAGTCAGTCCCTCGTTGACTTAAGCAGTCAGTCAGTCCTCATGGACTTTCACAGTCAGTCAGTCAGTCCATCATGGACTTAGGCAGTCAGTCAGTCCCTCATGGACACAGCAGTACGCAGTCATCAGTCAGTCCCTCATGGACTTGTGCAGTCAGTCAGTCAGTCCCTCATGGACTACGCAGTCAGTCAGTCAGTCCCTCATGGACTTGTGCAGTCAGTCAGTCAGTCTCATGGACTTGTGCAGTCAGTCAGTCGGTCCCCTCATGGACTTACGCAGTCAGTCAGTCAGTCTCATGGACTTACGCAGTCAGTCAGTCAGTCAGTCCCTCATGGACTTATGCAGTCTGCCAGTCAGTCCCTCATGGACTTACGCAGTCATTCAGTCAGTCTCGCATGGACTTGCGCAGTCAGTCCCTCGTTGACTTAAACAGTCCCTCATGGACTTGCACATTGAGTCAGTCAGTCCCTCATGGACTTCGGCAGTCAGTCAGTCCCTCATGGACTTACACAGTCAGTCAGTCCCTCATGGACTTTCACAGTCATTCAGTCAGTCCCTCATGGGCTTGCACAGTCAATCCCTCATGGACTTACGCAGTCAGTCCCTCATGGACTTACACAGTCAGTCAGTCCCTCATAGACTTGCGCAGTCAGTCAGTCCCTCATGGATTTGCGCAGTCAGTCCCTCATGAACTAACGCAGTCAGTCAGTCCCTCATGGACTTATGCAGTCAATCAGTCCCTCATGGACTTACACAGTCAGTCAGTCAGTCCCTCATGTACTTACGCAGTCAGTGAGTCCCTCATGGACTTACGCAGTCAGTGAGTCCCTCATAGTTTTGCGCAGTCAGTCAGTCAGTCCCTCATGGACTTACGCAGTCAGTCAGTCCCTCATGGACTTATGCAGTCAGTCAGTCCCTCATGGACTTGAGCAGTCAGTCAGTCAGTCCTCATGGACTTACGCAGTCAGTCAGTCCCTCATTGACTTGCGCATCGGTCATAGTCAGTTGACACGTGGACTAACGCAGTCAGTCAGTCTATCATGGACTTACGCAGTCAGTCCCTCATGGACTTACGCTGTCAGTCCCTCATGTCAGTCCCCCAGTCGGTCAGTCATTGTTTTGCGCAGTCTGTCAGTCAGTCCCTCATGGACTTACGCAGTCATTCAGTCAGTCCCGCATGGACTTGCACAGTCAGTCCCTCGTTAACTTAAGCAGTCAGTCAGTCCCTCATGGACTTGCACAGTCAGTCAGTCAGTCCCTCATGGACTTCGGCAGTCAGTCAGTCCCCCATGGACTTACGCAGTCAGTCAGTCCCTCATGGACTTGCACAGTCAGTCAGTCCCTCATGGGCTTGCGCAGTCAGTCCCTCATGGACTTACGCAGTCAGTCAGTCCCTCATGGACTTGCACAGTCAGTCAGTCCCTCATAGACTTGCGCAGTCAGTCAGTCAGTCCTTCATGGATTTGCGCAGTCAGTCCCTCATGGACTAACACAGTCAGTCAGTCCCTCATGGACTTATGCAGTCAATCAGTCCCTCATGGACTTCTGCAGTCAGTCAATCCCTCATGGACTTACGCAGTCAGTCCCTCATGGACTAACGCAGTCAGTCAGTCCCTCATGGACTTATGCAGTCAGTCCCTCAAGGACTTACACAGTCAGTGAGTCCCTCATAGACTTGCGCAGTCAGTCAGTCAGTCCCTCATGGATTTGCACAGTCCTTTCCTCATGGACTTACGCAGTCAGTCAGTCCCTCATGGACTTATGCAGTCAGTCAGTCCTGCATGGACTTATGCAGTCAGTCAGTCAGTCCCTCATGGACTTATGCAGTCACTCAGTCCCTCATGTACTTATGCAGTCAGTCAGTCCCTCAAGGGCTTACGCAGTCGGTCCCTCATGGACTTGCGCAGTCGATCAGTCAATCCCTCATTGACTTACGCAGTCTGTCAGTCAGTCCCTCATGAACTTACGTAGTCATTCAGTCAGTCCCGCATGGACTTGCGCAGTCAGTCCCTCGTTGACTTAAGCAGTCAGTCCCTCATGGACTTTCGCAGTCAGTCAGTCAGTCCATCATGGACTTAGGCAGTCAGTCAGTCCCTCATGGACTCACGCAGTCAGTCAGTCCCTCATGGACTTGTGCAGTCTAGTCAGTCAGTCTTACGTCCCTCGACTTACGCAGTCAGTCAGTCAGTCCCTCATGGACTTGTGC
>CM055274.1:63074440-63170733 GCA_029237695.1 Conchocele bisecta
GCGATCGAGCGGGATCATTTGGCCCGCCCACGACCCCGTGGTGCGGACCGCCTGTGATTGACAACTTAGAATCGCGTCGGACAGTTAGCCACGCCCCAGATCCCCTCGATGGGCACGTCCGTAGTGATATCTTGGAATAACCATAACAACAAAATGCATTGTGTTACTAAACGTTTAACTGGCATACGCAACCACTAATTGAAAATAATATTATGAAAAAACTTGCACTGCACAATATCAACAACGGTTGTTCTACGTACAAAAATACATCATCGGATTATTTTGTTGCGCGTGATTTGCCCCCATTTGCAGCACAAATCGTGCGGTCATCGCTAAATTTAGTAACAGAGTTAACTCCCCTCCGAATACTCTCCGAAACAAGCGACGCGTTTAACACACAAACTACATCAAGTTTGACCTTCCGACAGCCTATTTTTAAACTCACCCGACACCTGTGCGAAACAAAACTCGCACGTGTAGGTCTAACTGATGTTTAATCCTCATTCTCTCTCTCTATCGATGGATCTACAGTGGATTTTAGTGACATTCCTGAATCGGCCTGATTGACATTTGTCTATGGTGGCCAATACACGCCAACATGAGTGTCAATTCTACGTTCATGGAAGGGGTCAATAAGTCAGTATTTAAGGTGATAACTTACAGTCAGGGAACAACATTAATGACAGTATAACACTGCAAGTACTGAAATACGACAACAAAAATCTAACAAGTTTCTAAACGTTACAAGTGCCCGCTATACAGATATAATCATTTAGTAATATTTATTTTACTGATAGTGACACGCGGCGGTGGTATCAGGCTATGTTCATATGCAAATGAGGCATGATATGTTTTAATTATTTATACTAAAGAAATGCGTCACCTGAAAAAATAATATTTTCGACAGATTTTAAAGTATGATCATTGCACATCATAAAATAAATACAGAGATTAAAGAGTAATGTCCGTTAACATTTTAAGCAAACACGGTTATCGCCCCTCATATCAGTGTGTAAATTTACGTCTGATATAACATGTATAATAATGCCAATCAGTACGTGGGATAATGGCGCATGAATGTTTATTTTGCCAGGAAATGTCTCAGATGATGTCTCTGATGTAAAGAACATTTTGTACCTACTGAGTGGGCATGTACCTTTAAGGGTTAATGAAACTGTAACACCAGCAATCAATCAAGCAATCAATCTAGTTTAATCTTGTAGTACCCTATGTTCAGTACTTTCAGTACTTTGATTAGTATTTAGTTCCGTTAAAGTATTTTCTGACGTTGGATTTGCATATTCTGATTCCTAATTTATCTATTTCCTATATTAACCTTTTTTCTAAGTTTATCTCCTTTTCTTTTTCATTGGATGCATATTTTATTGTTTCATTTCTAACTGTTCCTTTTATTATCTCCCATTTCGTAACCGGATTTGCATTTTGATTAATTTCAGCAATTGTAGCTATGTTGTGTCTAATTATTTCTTGGTATTCTTTTTGTAAAAGTAGACTATTATTTAATTTAAAATAACCTGGACCTCTTTCGTCGCATTGTGTTTGTAAACAAAAGTAAACCATTGAATGATCCGATTTTAACCCTCATGGACTTCCGCAGTCAATCGGTCAGTCCCTCATGGACTTCCGCAGTCAATCGGTCAGTCCCTCATGGACTTACAGAATCAGTCCCTCATGGACTTGCGCAGTCAGCCAGTCCCTCATGGACTTACGCAGTCAGTCCCTTATGGACTTACGCAGTCAGTCCCTTATGGACTTACACAGTCTGTCAGTCCCTCATGGAGTTATGCAGTCAGTCCATCATGGACTTGCGTAGTCAATCAGTCAGTCCCTCATGGACTTACGCAGTCAGTCTGTCAGTCCCTCATGAGTTATGCAGTCAGTCCATCATGGACTTGCGTAGTCAATCAGTCAGTCCCTCATGGACTTACGCAGTCAGTCAGTCAGTCAGTCATGGACTTAAGCAGTCAGTCATTCCCGCATGGACTTAAAACAACAGTCATCAGTCTCCATGGAATTAGCAGTTCTTTTCAGTCACGTCAGTCAGTCGCAGTCGTCAGTCATCTGTCAGTCGGTCAGTCTTTGTCAGCATCAGTCAGTCATCAGTCAGTCAGTCAGTCATCCCAGTCAGTCAGTCAGTCATCAGTCAGTCGTCGTAGTCAGCAGTCAGTTCAGTCAGTCAGTCAGTCAGTAGTAGTCATCAGTCAGTCAGTCGTCAGTCAGTCAGTCGTCAGCCCCTGTTCAGATCAGTCATCATCATCAGTCAAGATCATTCAGCAGTCTGTCAGTCAGTCAGTCGGTCAGTCAGTCAGGCAGTCAGTCGTCAGTCAGTCAGTCAGTCAGTCAGTCAGTCAGTCCGTCAGTCAGTCAGTCTCATGACTGTCAGTCAGTCAGTCAGTCAGTCATGGACTACAGTCTGTCAGTCAGTCAGTCAGTCCCAGGACTTTTGCAGTCATCATCCAGTCCCTCATGGACTTACGGTCATCCCTCATGTCAGTCCCGCAGTCGGTCAGTCAGTCACCCTCATTGTTTTGCGCAGTCTGTCAGTCAGTCATGGACTTACGCAGTCATTCAGTCAGTCCCGCATGGACTTGCACAGTCAGTCCCTCGTTGACTTAAGCAGTCAGTCAGTCCCTCATGGACTTGCACAGTCAGTCAGTCAGTCCCTCATGGACTTCGGCAGTCAGTCAGTCCCATCATGGACTTACACAGTCAGTCAGTCAGTCCCTCATGGACTTGCACAGTCAGTCAGTCCCTCATGGACTTGCACAGTCAGTCAGTCCCTCATAGACTTGCGCAGTCAGTCAGTCAGTCCTTCATGGATTTGCGCAGTCAGTCCCTCATGGACTAACACAGTCAGTCAGTCCCTCATGGACTTATGCAGTCAATCAGTCTCTCATGGATTTTGCGCAGTCAGTCCCTCATGGACTAACGCAGTCAGTCAGTCCCTCATGGACTTATGCAGTCAATCAGTCCCTCATGGTACTTTACGCAGTCAGTCAGTCAGTCCCTCATGGACTTATGCAGTCAGTCCCTCATGGACTAACACAGTCAGTCAGTCCCTCATGGACTTATGCAGTCAGTCCCTCCATGGACTAACGCAGTCAGTCAGTCCCTCAAGGACTTACGCAGTCAGTGAGTCCCTCATAGACTTGCGCAGTTAGTCTCAGTCAGTCCCTCATGGATTTGCACAGTCCTTCCCTCATGGACTTACGCAGTCAGTCAGTCCCTCATGGACTTACGCAGTCAGTCCTCATGGACTAACACAGTCAGTCAGTCCCTCATGGACTTATGCAGTCAGTCCCTCATGGACTAAACGCAGCTCAGTCAGTCCCTCATGGACTTATGCAGTCAGTCAGTCCCTCAAGGACTTACGCAGTAAGTGAGTCCCTCATAGACTTGCGCAGTCAGTCAGTCAGTCCCTCATGGATTTGCACAGTCCTTCCTCATGGACTTACGCAGTCAGTCAGTCCCCTCATGGACTTACGCAGTCAGTCAGTCCCTCATGGACCTTATGCAGTCAGTCAGTCAGTCCCTCATGAACTTATGCAGTCAGTCAGTCCCTCATGTACTTGTGCAGTCAGTCAGTCCCTCATGACTTACACAGTCGGTCCCTCATGGACTTGCGCAGTCGATCAGTCAGTCCCTCATTGACTTACGCAGTCAGTCCCGGGGGTCATGAACTTACGTAGTCATTCAGTCAGTCCCGCATGGACTTGCACAGTCAGTCCCTCGTTGACTTAAGCAGTCAGTCAGTCCCTCATGGACTTGCGCAGTCAGTCTCTCGTTGACTTAAGCAGTCAGTCAGTCCCTCATGGACTTATGCAGTCTGTCAGTCAGTCCCTCATGGACTTACGCAGTCATTCAGTCAGTCTCGCATGGACTGCACAGTCAGTCCCTCGTTGACTTAAGCAGTCAGTCAGTCCCTCATGGACTTGCACAGTCAGTCAGTCAGTCCCCTCATGGATTTCGGCAGTCAGTCAGTCCCTCATGGACTTACACAGTCAGTCAGTCCCTCATGGACTTTCACAGTCATTCAGTCAGTCCCTCATGGTCTTGCACAGTCAATCCCTCATGGACTTACGCAGTCAGTCCCTCATGGACTTACACAGTCAGTCAGTTCCCTCATAGACTGCGCAGTCAGTCAGTCCCTCATGGATTTGCGCAGTCAGTCCCTCATGAACTAACGCAGTCAGTCAGTCCCTCATGGACTTATGCAGTCAATCAGTCCCTCATGGACTTACACAGTCAGTCAGTCAGTCCCTCATGTACTTACGCAGTCAGTGAGTCCCTCATGACTTACGCAGTCAGTGAGTCCCTCATAGTTTTGCGCAGTCAGTCAGTCAGTCCCTCATGGACTTACGCAGTCAGTCAGTCCCTCATGGACTTATGCAGTCAGTCAGTCCCCTCATGGACTTTGAGCAGTCAGTCAGTCAGTCCCTCATGGACTTACGCAGTCAGTCAGTCAGTCCCTCATTGACTTGCGCATTCGGTCAGTCAGTCGACACGTGGACTAACGCAGTCAGTCAGTCTATCATGGACTTACGCAGTCAGTCCCTCATGGACTTACGCTGTCAGTCCCTCATGTCAGTCCCCCAGTCGGTCAGTCATTGTTTTGCGCAGTCTGTCAGTCAGTCCCTCATGGACTTACGCAGTCATTCAGTCAGTCCCCGCATGGACTTGCACAGTCAGTCCCTCGTTAACTTAAGCAGTCAGTCAGTCCCTCATGGACTTGCACAGTCAGTCAGTCAGTCCCTCATGGACTTCGGCAGTCAGTCAGTCCCCCATGGACTTACGCAGTCAGTCAGTCCCTCATGGACTTGCACAGTCAGTCAGTCCCTCATGGGCTTGCGCAGTCAGTCCCTCATGGACTTACGCAGTCAGTCAGTCCCTCATTGACTTGCGCAGTCAGTCAGTCAGTCCTTCATGGATTTGCGCAGTCAGTCCCTCATGGACTAACACAGTCAGTCAGTCCCTCATGGACTTATGCAGTCAATCAGTCCCTCATGGACTTCTGCAGTCATTGTATCCCTCATGGACTTACGCAGTCAGTCCCTCATGGACTAACGCAGTCAGTCAGTCCCTCATGGACTTATGCAGTCAGTCCTCAAGGACTTACACAGTCAGTGAGTCCCTCATAGACTTGCGCAGTCAGTCAGTCAGTCCCTCATGGATTTGCACAGTCCTTTCCTCATGGACTTACGCAGTCAGTCAGTCCCTCATGGACTTATGCAGTCAGTCAGTCCCGCATGGACTTATGCAGTCAGTCAGTCAGTCCCTCATGGACTTATGCAGTCACTCAGTCCCTCATGTACTTATGCAGTCAGTCAGTCCCTCAAGGACTTACGCAGTCGGTCCCTCATGGACTTGCGCAGTCGATCAGTCAATCCCTCATTGACTTACGCAGTCTGTCAGTCAGTCCCTCATGAACTTACGTAGTCATTCAGTCAGTCCCGCATGGACTTGCGCAGTCAGTCCCTCGTTGACTTAAGCAGTCAGTCAGTCCCTCATGGACTTTCACAGTCAGTCAGTCAGTCCATCATGGACTTAGGCAGTCAGTCAGTCCCTCATGGACTCACGCAGTCAGTCAGTCCCTCATGGACTTGTGCAGTCAGTCAGTCAGTCCCTCATGGACTTACGCAGTCAGTCAGTCAGTCCCTCATGGACTTGTGCAGTCAGTCAGTCAGTCCCTCATGGACTTGTGCAGTCAGTCAGTCGGTCCCTCATGGACTTACGCAGTCAGTCAGTCAGTCCCTCATGGACTTACGCAGTCAGTCAGTCAGTCAGTCCCTCATGGACTTATGCAGTCTGCCAGTCAGTCCCTCATGGACTTACGCAGTCATTCAGTCAGTCTCGCATGGACTTGCGCAGTCAGTCCCTCGTTGACTTAAACAGTCCCTCATGGACTTGCACATTGAGTCAGTCAGTCCCTCATGGACTTCGGCAGTCAGTCAGTCCCTCATGGACTTACACAGTCAGTCAGTCCCTCATGGACTTTCACAGTCATTCAAGTCAGTCCCTCATGGCTTGCACAGTCAATCCCTCATGGACTTACGCAGTCAGTCCCTCATGGACTTACACAGTCAGTCAGTCCCTCATAGACTTGCGCAGTCAGTCAGTCCCTCATGGATTTGCGCAGTCAGTCCTCATGAACTAACGTCAGTCAGTCAGTCCCTCATGGACTTATCAGTCAATCAGCCCTCATGGACTTACGCAGTCAGTCAGTCATCCCTCATGGTACTTACGCAGTCAGTGAGTCCCTCATGGACTTACGTCAGTCAGTGAGTCCCTCATAGTTTTGCGCAGTCATCAGTGAGTCCCTCATGGATTACTTACGCAGTCAGTGAGTCCCTCAAGGATTATCATCAGTCAGTCTCATGGCTTAGTCAGTCAGTCAGTCCCTCATGGACTTACGCAGTCAGTCAGTCCCTCATTGACTTGCGCATTCGGTCAGTCAGTTGACACGTGGACTAACGCAGTCAGTCAGTCTATCATGGACTTACGCAGTCAGTCCCCTCATGGACTTACGCTGTCAGTCCCTCATGTCAGTCCCCCAGTCGGTCAGTCATTGTTTTGCGCAGTCTGTCAGTCAGTCCCTCATGGACTTACGCAGTCATTCAGTCAGTCCCGCATGGACTTGCACAGTCAGTCCCTCGTTAACTTAAGCAGTCAGTCCAGTCCCTCATGGACTTGCACAGTCAGTCAGTCAGTCCCTCATGGACTTCGGCAGTCAGTCAGTCCCCCATGGACTTAACGCAGTCAGTCAGTCCCCCTCATGGACTTGCACAGTCAGTCAGTCCCTCATGGGCTTGCGCAGTCAGTCCCCCTCATGGACTTACGCAGTCAGTCAGTCCCTCATGGACTTGCACAGTCAGTCAGTCCCTCATAGACTTGCGCAGTCAGTCAGTCAGTCCATTCATGGATTTGCGCAGTCAGTCCCTCTATGGACTAACACAGTCAGTCAGTCCCTCATGGACTTATGCAGTCAATCAATCCCTCATGGACTTCTGCAGTCAGTCAATCCCTCATGGACTTAACGCAGTCAGTCCCTCATGGACTAAACGCAGTTCAGTCAGTCCCTCATGGACTTATGCAGTCAGTCCCTCAATGGACTTACACAGTCAGTGATCCTCATAGACTTGCGCAGTCAGTCAGTCAGTCCCTCATGGATTTGCACAGTCCTTTTCCTCATGGACTTACGCAGTCAGTCAGTCCCTCATGGACTTATGCAGTCAGTCAGTCCTGCATGGACTTATGCAGTCAGTCAGTCAGTCCTCATGGACTTATGCAGTCACTCAGTCCTCATGTACTTATGCAGTCAGTCAGTCCCTCAAGGCTTACGCAGTCGGTCCCTCATGGACTTGCGCAGTCGATCAGTCAATCCCTCATTGACTTACGCAGTCTGTCAGTCAGTCCCTCATGAACTTACGTAGTCATTCAGTCAGTCCCGCATGGACTTGCGCAGTCAGTCCCTCGTTGACTTAAGCAGTCAGTCCCTCATGGACTTTCGCAGTCAGTCAGTCAGTCCATCATGGACTTAGGCAGTCAGTCAGTCCCTCATGGACTCACGCAGTCAGTCAGTCCCTCATGGACTTGTGCAGTCAGTCAGTCAGTCCCTCGTGGACTTACGCAGTCAGTCAGTCAGTCCCTCATGGACTTGTGCAGTCAGTCAGTCAGTCCCTCATGGACTTGTGCAGTCAGTCAGTCAGTCCCTCATGGACTTACGCAGTCAGTCAGTCAGTCTCTCATGGACTTACGCAGTCAGTCAGTCAGTCAGTCCCTCATGGACTTATGCAGTCTGCCAGTCAGTCCTCATGGACTTACGCGTCATTCAGTCAGTCTCGCATGGACTTGCGCAGTCAGTCCCTCGTTGACTTAAACAGTCCCTCATGGACTTGCACATTGAGTCAGTCAGTCCCTCATGGACTTCGGCAGTCAGTCAGTCCCTCATGGACTTATACAGTCAGTCAGTCTCTCATGGACTTGCACAGTCATTCAGTCAGTCCCTCATGGGCTTGCGCAGTCAATCCCTCATGGACTTACGCTGTCAGTCGGTCCCTCATGGACTTACGCAGTCAGTCAGTCTCTCATAGACTTGCGCAGTCAGTCAGTCAGTCCCTCATGGATTTGCGCAGTCAGTCCCTCATGGACTAACGCAGTCAGTCAGTCCCTCATGGACTTATGCATCAACTGATCAACTGATCCTGAGAATAGTGCTGCAGTAGCCATTGCTTGTCGTAAAAGGCGACTAAACTGGCTTAACGATTGGGTTCATACTTTCCGGAACCCACTATACCGGATTTGGCCCTCATGTACATTTTTGGCTTTCTTGTATGTGAGAGTTGAGTCAGGCTATGCCCCATATATAAAAGTAAGATTAGTGCTAATCCTATTACATTTTAGGGATGGGATAAATGATGCTGGTGTGGCGAGGGCCTGGCACCAGATCAGGTTGTTCTAATTTCAGGACTGAATATATATTTTGATTGTAAATATTGAGTTCTGAAGTTGGGATTTACCCCCCTCGGACAGGTGGATACGGGACACGACCCCGTTGACCCGTCTGCGTGTAGACTCCCTGAGGCTTGTACCTCCATGTCAGAAAAGCGGACGTTAAACCCTATTCACTCACTCACTCAGTCCCTCATGGACTTATGCAGTCAATCAGTCCCTCATGGACTTATGAAGTCAGTCAGTCAGTCCCTCATGTACTTACGCAGTCAGTCAGTCCCTCATGGACTTACGCAGTCAGTGAGTCCCTCATAGACTTGTGCAGTCAGTCAGTCAGTCCCTCATGGACTTACTCAGTCAGTCAGTCAGTCAGTCAGTCCCTCATGGACTTACGCAGTCAGTCAGTCCCTCATGGACTTATGCAGTCTGCCAGTCAGTCCCTCATGGACTTACGCAGTCATTCAGTCAGTCTCGCATGGACTTGCGCAGTCAATCCCTCGTTGACTTAAACAGTCCCTCATGGACTTGCACATTGAGTCAGTCAGTCCCTCATGGACTTCGGCAGTCAGTCAGTCCCTCATCGACTTACACAGTCAGTCAGTCTCTCATGGACTTGCACAGTCATTCAGTCAGTCCCTCATGGGCTTGCGCAGTCAATCCCTCATGGACTTACGCTGTCAGTCAGTCCCTCATGGACTTACGCAGTCAGTCAGTCTCTCATAGACTTGCACAGTCAGTCAGTCAGTCCCTCATGGATTTGCGCAGTCAGTCCCTCATGGACTAACGCAGTCAGTCAGTCCCTCATGGACTTATGCAGTCAATCAGTCCCTCATGGACTTATGAAGTCAGTCAGTCAGTCCCTCATGTACTTACGCAGTCAGTCAGTTCCTCATGGACTTACGCAGTCAGTGAGTCCCTCATAGACTTGTGCAGTCAGTCAGTCAGTCCCTCATGGATTTGCGCAGTCCTTCCCTCATGGACTTACGCAGTCAGTCAGTCCCTCATGGACTTACGCAGTCAGTCAGTCAGTCCCCTCATGGACTTACACAGTCAGTCAGTCCCTCATGGACTTACACAGTCAGTCAGTCCCTCATGGACTTGAGCAGTCAGTCAGTCAGTCCCTCATGGACTTACTCAGTCAGTCAGTCCCTCATGGACTTGCGCAGTCGGTCAGTTAATCCCTCATGGGCTTACGCAGTCAGTCAGTCAGTCAGTCAGTCCAGTCCCTCATGGACTTATGCAGTCAGTCAGTCCCTCATTGACTTGCGCATTCGGTCACTCAGTCGATCGTGGACTAACGCAGTCATTCAGTCAGTCTATCATGGACTTACGCAGTCAGTCCCTCATGGACTTATGTTGTCAGTCAGTCCACACAGTCAATCAGTCAGTCCCTCATTGACTTATGCAGGCAGTCAGTCAATCCCTCATGGACTTATGCAGTCAGTCCCTTATGGACTTACACAGTCAGTCAGTCCACGCAGTCAGTCCACGCAGTCAATCACTCAGTCCCCCATGGACTTACACAGTCAGTCAGTCCCTCATGGAGTTAGCGCCCTTCTTTCACTGACCCCTTTAATTTTCATTTGCTTTTCACTATTGAATCTGACCTGAAGCTATTTCTCATAATGTAAGTATTACTGTTAGTGGAAATAATTACAGGTGCTTTAAGTGTGTCTTCTTTAATTATCGTTTGTTCATACACAAAACAATGTACTAAACAATGTACAACACAATTCAAATGCGCCTGCGTATGTTGAATGGATGAAGAGACAAGGTGCCAAGCTCGTATTCACCACAAGATCTCGTTAATTCTGCCTCGCCTATAGAACGTGTTACAGCAATTAGAAATCCCTGTTTGGGGAGGGTTTTTGACATAAATCTTACAGTTGCCAATAATACATGAACATAAATTTCAAAGATTTCGAGTGTAAACTGTACGCCTTACACTAACACAAAGTCGCTTCTTACAATCACATTCACTTACTGGTTATCAATAAATATTAACCACCATCTTTAAATCATGAAACAGTCATTTAGTCGGCTCATCACTCTTGATTAGCCAACCAAATCATTGTGTGTCACATGATTTTTAATAATTTTGAAGATACATATAATTAATTATATGTAGTTTATTCTATAATATTATTGGTTCTGGCAAAATGACGGATGAGGCAACTGCCTCGTCTGCATTTTCCTGGGTGGGTGGTTGGTCGGGAGCACGCGACGGGTAATATGTGGTATGGACCTGGCACCAGGTCAGGTTATAGAGGATATTCCATCATACATTTTGAATAGCGGGAAATAATACAGGAGTGTGCGTCGGCTTCCGCGTAGCGAACGAGTTGTTTGCACGGATGCCGACGGACACGAGTGTATTATTTCCGCTATTTAAACATGTACAATGGAATATCCTATTTATTACACTTCCACAGTGGATATATATGCACATTTAGTCTATTTTTGAGATTATAATCAATGAATGAATAGTTATACAATTACGCGTTTTCCCGCATTTTGACGTTACGTTGTGTGACGTCAAATGTGACGTCATGTAAACTTTTTGAAATCCAAATTGCCTCGTCTGCCTCATCCTGGGTACGGTACTGATGGCCTACCATTAAATAAATAGATAGTTCGCTGATACTGTATTGCAGATAAAGGTTATGCACAAGCAGCTGCTGCTGTTCCACAATGCGATCTCGGCGTACTTCAGCGGCAACCAGGCGGCCCTCGAGGCCACACTGAAACAGTTCAACATCAAGCTGAAGGCCCCCAATGCAGAGCAGCCATCCTGGCTGGAGAAACAGTGACCCTGGGGGCGATGGCAGGGAAATCTCACGTACTTGTTCTGGGGCCGTGTACGCAGTCCCGTCGTACATGTAGTTATAGATAGTCGAGCCATGTTGCATCCCATGTTGCATCACTGTTTTTCGCCAATATTAAGAAATATGATACTTTGCATCTGGTCTGACATTTTTGATAACTGAAAATGGGTAAAAATTAATTCTGGTCAACTTTCGGTATCATTTATTAAAAGTGATTTTTTTGAGAGAAAAACAGTGATTTGATGAGGGATTCAATTCCAGAGAGGGCTCTTATGAGATAGCGGGAGTGAAACTACCCAGGTATTGATGTCCCCCCTCCCCCAGCATTTTATTAGCATGAAACAACGCCCGATTTTGGTGGCGCTATGTCCAAATTGGCAATGTGGCACCTTGCTGCCCCCCCACAAATTTTTATGCCACCGGGTTTCGAAGAAACGGGCGGCATATAGTGTTTGGACCGTCCGTCTGTCCGTCCGTCCGTCCGGACGCGCTGACGGTACTATAATTATGTGGCTAGCCCCACAGGGTTATGGACTTAGTAAAGGATAGGGTTGGTTACAATTAGCCACCTAAAAATCCTTTTATGTGGCTAAAAATCCTTTTATGTGGCTAATATTTAACATGTGATAAGCCACATAAATATAGTACCGTAAGAACGTCCGTCCGTCCGTCCGTCCGTCCGTCCGTCTGTCCGGGCACACATTAGGGTACTTATGTGGCTAGCCCCACAGGGTTATGGACTTAGTAAAGGATAGGGTTGGTTACAATTAGCCACCTAAAAAATCCTTTTATGTGGCTAAAAATCGTTTTATGTGGCTAATATTTAACATGTGATAAGCCACATAAGTATAGTACTGTAAGAACGTCCGTCTGTCTGTCCGTCCGTCACACTTTTCGGTTAACCACTTTGTCACAGTTTCTCAAATATGCTGCAGGTGGCATCCGCGTTCGACAGACGCATTTCTTGTTTTTCTTACGTTATTACAATTTGAGCAGACACCATTACAGGCGTTATCATTATTTAGCCAACATGGTGTAATATTTCCAGTAATATTAAAAATATTGTATGAATGTGAATGAAGTTTTACACGCTAAATGTGCCCTTTATTCTGACCTTACCATGCCAGTTTTTAATCTTGGGTAGAACACTAGTTATGAATTGATATTCTTCCCGTGAGTGAAATAGTCATAGTCGGTCATCGATATGCTTGGAAACATATGCAAGTTTTCTGTGTTTTATGCCCCACCATGATAGTGGAGGAGACCATTAGTTTTACCCTTGACTGTCTGTCTCATCGGTCCATCCGTCTGTGTGTCCGTGTAGCTCATAAAACTTTTGAAACCCAATATGTGGAGGCTTGATACTTGGTATGTAGCTTCCTCATGGTATGTAGATGTGCAAATTAATTAACAATATTTTGTTTATTTGATGTTTGGACTTGACAGTTTTGCCTTGTAACTTTTAAACCATTATAGCTGGAGGCTTGACACTTGGTATGTGTATGTAGTTTCCCCAAGATTAGTAGATGTGCAATGTGCGTTTCGATTTTTGATTTGATGCCCAGGTCATGGATTATCTCCCCCTTTTTTTATACGACCGTTTTTAAAAAATGGTACGTATTATGTTTTACCGCATGGCGGGCGGCGGCGGCGGGCAGGCGGCTGAAGAAAAAGTGCATAGTTCGTGTACACACCTCCTCTGAAACCGTTCAGTCGTTTGATCTGAAATTATACACACGTCTTCTACACATATTGAAGATGTGCACCTTGGTGTTTTTATGCCGAAAAAATATTTTTTAACAAAAATATCACCTTTTTAACTTTGCCATATTTTCTACATTTTTCTATTCAGTTCTATATACGGTACAGAGTTTGTGTACACAACTCCTCCGAAACCGTTCAGTCGATCGATCCGAAACTATGCACATGTCTTCTACACATATTGAAGATGTGCACCTTCGTGTTTTTATGCCGAAAATTTTTTTTTTAACAAAAATATCATCTTTTTAACTTAGCCATTTTTTATACATTTTTCTATACAATTCTATATACAGTACAGAGGTTGTGTACGCAACTCCTCCGAAACCGTTCAGTCGATCGTTCTGAAACTATACACACGTCTTCTACACATATTGAAGATGTGCACCTTGGTGTTTTTATGTCGAAAAAATATTTTTTAACAAAAATATCACCTTTTTAACTTAGCCATTTTTTCTACATTTTTCTATGCAATTCTATATAGGGTACAGAGTTTGTGTACACAACTCCTCCAAAACCATTCAGTCGATCGTTCTGAAACTATACACAAGTCTTCTACACATATTGAAGATGTGCACCTTGGTGTTTTTATGCCGAAAAAGTATTTTTTAACAAAAATATCACCTTTTTAACTTAGCCATTTTTTCTACATTATTGTATTCAATTCCCTATCATTTCTACTTTACACTCTACTTTTCTATCTCTGCCTAAATTAGTATACATATTTAGCACAACGAGATGAAGAAATAATGCTATAGACTTTCAAATTCTCATTAATGTTTCTTGCCTTGGTGGCAGCTTCACATTTCTGCATCTTCGCTGTCTGGCCCATATTCGATGGGCTTATTTTGTGACTTGCGGCACTCTTGTTATGGATGATTTAGCAATTTTACCTCGCTATAGATGTTGGTTGAACCATCGCCTCTGGGATGGGTCGTGGCCCAAGGGATATGGCATTGGTCTTCTATACCACAGGTTGCGAGTTCAATCCTCACCCTAGGCGTTTAAAATACTAGCGTAGTATTCCCATCCCACTGGTCTGTTGGATGAGACTTTAAACCGTGGTCCTGTGTCAACCTTAGCTGTTGCTGGGACGTTAAACCCTTTCACTTTTTAACCATCGCTGAACGGATGTAAGTCCCCATTTGGCATTTGCAGTGTTACTGTATTTAAAATCGTAATACACTAGTGTAATAAGTAGTAAATGAGACTGCTTATGTAATAAATTGAATTCAACATTTGTGTAGATTTAATATGATGTTTATTAAACTTGTAAGATCTATATTTAATGAATCGATGGTTACACTGCAAACTGTAATTGTTAGTTGGGGTAAAATGGGTGTAATCTATAGTACTCGATGCTACAACAATACATTATATCATGATGTGAATTCTCCATTTAAAATAATTCCATAGAATCCAACCGCTTTTCGCCACAGTGACCACCTACTGTGCGAGGCTATAAAACTGACCATTAAGAGATAACGACTGCAGCAAAACCACTGACCACTGATTTATTACCCAACACACAGCAACCACTTTTCAGGGACTACTTTCCTTGTCTACACATCTCAAGAGACCATCTGGCAACTGATAGTGGCATTGTGTAGTAACACCATTTAGCTACATGTGTAAGGTCGGGTCAGATATAGCAAATTATCCATTCCGATTCTATAGGATAAGCCAGATTCATAATTTGACCATTTGGCAATGGGAAAACTAGCATACACGTCAGACTTCACAAAGATGGCAGTTCTTGGTTTAGTTTATATGTAATAAAAATCGGGTCCAATTTCCTAACCCTCTCAACACTACAGACCTGTATATCTGGGTGCACAGACATAATCCCCCCCCCCCCCCCCGGACATAATCCCCCCTGTTTTTTTTTTACCAGGGTTGACATAATCCCCCCCTGACCAAAATCCCCCCCCCCCCCCCCCACCCCCCCCCCCCCCCCTGACCAAAATCCCCCCCCCCCCCTGCACAAATCATCAATAAAAGGGATATAGAATAGTGGATTTAGGTTGATGTATCTAAAAGTATTTTAATTCATTTGTTTAATTTGGATAATCATATAACAATTACCATTCCAGGCGAGAGTATCAGATTTTAGCTGGACGTGGGACCCGTTTTTCATCTGTCACTGGTGTATAAATAAAATGCCTTATATATAAATGTGCTTTATGTCAGATACATGTATGGGCTATTAGTAAAGATAAGACAACAAATTAACTACTTTCTTTGTAATATGTATTGTAGGCTTGTAGCCTGATTTTAGGTTGATAGAATAAAACATGGGGTTCGGCATATATATATAAATGTTTCGTAAACAAATTATTATGCATGTTAATAAAGACATAAAACTAGACACACTTATGTGCTTTATTAAATCCTCCCTTCAGGGGGGATTATGTCTGATGGGAATTATGTCCGGGGGGAGGATTATGTCCGGGGGGGTGGGGGATTTTGTCCTCCCTGGTCAAAATAAGCAGGGGGGATTATGTACAGGGGGGGATTATGTCCTACACTCGTATATCTGTGTTCACAAACAGAGTAGAACCAGATATGCCGGCTCGTAACGAGTTGGATCATCAGGATCTGCGTTGTTTGTGATAATTTTGATAATTGCTCGGATATTTTTTTCTTCTGATTTTTTAAAAACACACCTCTACTGATGAATGGGCATCTATAAATAAACATAAAATAGTCCATGCGAGTAACGAGCCGGATCATCTGGATCTACACTGTTGGTGAAAACAGGTATACAGGTCTGTAGTGGAAGGGTTAAAATAGGAAAAATAGTTCCACTTCCACAATGTGTTTATATCTTTGAACAACATCTTATTGGGCATACGAGTGCAATTGAATAACAAATTAACTAAATATACAAATGTACTTACATCCATGAGCCCATGTATTGAAGTATATCATTTTTATGAAACTTGTATGACTATTTCCTTTGTGTAATAGGTCTATGTGTATTCCTACGCATATGCATGGCATTGCATGCAATGCACTAGAACCAAATTAATTAAATTAATTAATTTAATTTGCTCATTTATGGACGAATTTCAAAATTTCAAAAAATGCCATTGCCTATTTTTTCATACAAATACATGTATGATAACTATTTTTACATTTGTCGATTTTGTTGTTCTTTTTAGCTCACCTGAGCGAAGCTCATGTGAGCTATTGTTACCGCAATGTGTCCGTCGCCGTCGTCCGTCGTCGTCCGTGAACATTTTCAAACGTCTTCTCCTTGGTAACCATTGGGTCTATAGTCACCAAACTTCATGGTCATGGTCCTTAGGTAGGGGGATTACAAAATTGTTAAAATGACGTCATTACGTAATCCAAGATGGCCACCGTCTAAAAATAGCACAAATTCTTAAAAAATCTTCTTCTCAAGAACCGCCAACCGGATTTCGACAAAACTTGGTAGGAATGATCGATGTACATTGCTCTTTCAAAGTTGTTAAAATGGTGACCCTGGGGTCAAAAATGGGCGTGGCCCGTGGGGTCAAATTGGGGTCAAATTTTATTTTTGACCGAATATGGTCATGTCATATATCAAATTGAAGGTATCAATGAGGCGATCACTCTGGTGCATTTTCTGTCGAAATCGGATCGTTATGTCATCCAAGATGGCCGCCGAAAGGTCAAAAGGTCGTTCTTTTATTAGAGATTTCAAAATTCTTCTTCACATGAACCGCTTGGCCCATGATAGCCAAACTTAAAAGTTATGGTCCATGTGTGAAGCCTTTTCAGATTTGTTAAAATGGAGGTCATCGCTAATCCAAGATGGCCGCCGTCTAAAAATAGCATAAATTCTTAAAAAATCTTCTTCTCATGAACCGCTAGCCGGATTTCGACGAAACTTGGTAGGAATGATCGATGTACAATGCTCTTTGAAAGTTCTTAAAATGGTGACCCCAGGGTCAAAAATGGGCGTGGCCCGTGGGGTCAAATTTTATTTTTGACCGAATATGGTCATGTTATATATCAAATCGAAGGTATCAATGAGGCGATTACTCTGGTACATTTTGTGTCGAAATCGGATTGTTATGTCATCCAAGATGGCCGCCGAAATGTCAAAAGGTTCTTTTATTAGAGATTTCAAAATTCTTCTTCACATGAACCGCTTGGCCCATGGTAGCCAAACTTAAGAGTTATGGTCCATGGGTGAAGCCTTTTCAGATTTGTTAAAATTGAGGTCATCGCTAATCCAAGATGGCCGCAGTCTAAAAATAGCATAAATTCTTAAAAAATCTTCTTCTCATGAACCGCTAGCTGGATTTCGACGAAACTTGGTAGGAATGATCGATGTACATTGCTCTTTGAAAGTTGTTAAAATGGTGACCCCACCGGGGTCAAAAATGGGCGTGGCCCGTGGGGTCAAATTGGGGTCAAATTTTATTTTTGACTGAATATGGTCATGTCATATATCAAATTGAAGGTATCAATGAGGCGATCACTCTGGTGCAACATTTTTCGGAATCGGATGATTATGTCATCCATGATGGCCACCAAAATGTCCATTTATTCAAGATTTTTAACGTCTTTTTCTCAGGAACCACATGGCCGATGCTGGGTGAAGCATTTTCAGATTTTGTAAAATGAGAGTCATCGCTTAATCCAAGATAACCGCCATCTAAAAATAGCACAATTTTTTTAAAACACATGAACTCGATGTCACATTCTCCTCTGGTGTTCATGGAGTCAGGTGAGCGAATTAGGGCCATCATGGCCCTCTTGTTTAGAAAATAGGCTGAGTTGCCAGTCCTTAATTACCTCAGATTGCTATCAGTAACTTCTTTGAAGTTGAAATCAATACATCTGGTATCTCAGAAAATCCTCCAGACTCATCACATGGGGTGATGGCAATTCGCTATGACTGAACCCCATATTCTCTATACAAAGTGGGGTTCAAGCTTAAATGCAACATTCACGGCATGTATCATTCAATAGTACACATAGCTACCAATCTGTTAAACCATGTACACCATTATGGCAATATATTTAAGTGTTAAAGTACATGTAATCTTTAATTATTCCTCCGCCACAGAATGGTGACGGGAACATATAACTTTGCTAGTAGCCGTCGATCCATACATACATACGTATTAATGTACGCGTCAATTTCTTAATACTTCTGTTTCCTTTCACAGAACTTCTAGAACCTTACACATGCGTTCCCCTGTTAGTCTGTTATCATGCCATGACAATTCCACGATTCTCTGGCCCCAGCTAAACCCAAGGTCACGGTCACACATTCACTTACTGACATTCATGGAAATTTCATATATTTTTTGTTTATTTTGACAGAACTACCTTATATTTCACACATGCATTCCGATGGTCCTCCAACATGTGACGAAATCTCGGGTCAAGGTCACAGACTATTTTTGCATTCGTATGCAGATAGGGCAACTTTCTAGTTTATCTAGAAATATCTATTGTATAATTATAACTCTACAAACAGAAATCCAGGAAATGCATTGTGTTCATTTAGAAATATATGGGTCCAAATCTGAGACCAACTGGGTTTATTGCTTTGACTTTATGACCAGTGTAGAGCAAAATCAACCTGCAAATCAGGGGGCCGTTTCACTAAACTTTGTACGACTAAATTGTTTTGTAAGTGCAAACTAATGATAGTCTGTAAATTTCACATAAACAATGTTTTCTTGTAAACAATTATTGGATTTACATTTATTCAGCATAAGCCTATGCTCAATAACTGTAAATTCATCAATTGAAATTTCCAGACGATACTAAATTTGCACTTACAAACATTTGTCGTACGAAGTTGAGTGAAACGGGCCCCTGTTGAGTTTATCCAAGGCATAGCAAGGCAGTATCTCGTTTCATGCCAGGTATGGATTCACATGTATCAAGATTTTATTTTCTGTTTTCATTATTTCTCTGTGAAAGTAAATGGAAGAGACGGTTCAACAGAGTGGTAACATCATGTAAATTTGGTGAGATATAAGAAAAATATTTATTTTTAACGGGAAAAAATTATATCCAGCATGAAATGTGTAATAGCCCTAGTGAACAACTACATATCATTAGGCTGTAGGAGCAGCTGGACAGGATCAACACTAGTCGGAAATACAATCGCACCAGTTTTTATCGAGCCCGCTTGCGGAAAGCGAGACATAGTGATCACAATGACTTCTGGGTGTCCGTCCGTTCGTCCATTCGTCCGTTCGTCCGTCCTCCGTCCGGGCACACATTAGGGTACTTATGTGGCTAGCCCCACAGGGTTATGGACTTGTTAAAGGATAGGGTTGGTTATAATTAGCCACCTAAAAAATCGTTTTATGTGGCTAAAAATCGTTTTATGTGGCTAATATTTAACATGTGATAAGCCACATAAGTACCCTAATGTAAGAACGTCCGTCCGTCCGTCCGTCCGTCCGTCAGTCCGAGCTTACAAATGGATACATATGTTCTATTGTTCTTTGATTTTATGTGGCTAAAAATGGGTTTATGTGGCTACAGAACAATAGGGATGAACAAAGGAAAAGGTTAGGTTAGTCACATAAGTATCCATTTGTATGAACGTCCGTCCGTCCGAAATCTGCGTTAAAGTTTTTAAAAATACCATCAAATGCCTCGGCGGGCTCGACATGCGGGCCGCGGTTATCCGGTCTCTTATTATGTTCACACGTCATTTCTGCCAAATATTATATCTGCATAGTTACTTGTATTATAAAAGGAACAAAATGCTGTATTAAATTCTGTTGTCTGCTGTTTATTTTCATTTTATCTCAAAAACTTGGGAAGCTAGAATCATCTCCAATGGAGTTTTCACATGCGGCTAGAATACATTTAAATAATTTAAAAATAGACAAATATGAAATATCAGTCGATTATAACATTTTGATGACAATACTTGTTTCCCATATGTTCATAGCTACAATAATTTGCCTCCGATATGTTATCTACGGCTACAATTTGACGCATTCAAAAGATGTGAACATACCCAAACCTGTTGGATGTCGGTCAAAATTTAGTAAACTGTATATTTTATACCTTAAACAAATAGTCTTTGATGTAGAACTGGTAAATTGCCAAAAATAATAGGGAAATCATTTCCCCATGGAAGCCATCTTTTCTCTTGTTTTTGTTCAACATTCAACATAACGAAATGAAGCTTTCAAATATATACATGTAAATGTCAGATAAACACCTTAATATGGTAAAATAACCAATTTCTGCAAATGTATGTTCTTTATTAATAATTTATTGATACAACTTTGACAATTTTATATCGCTCACATATCAAACACGCCGGATAACCGATTGCAATAATCACTCTTCCATGCGTTACATTAAAGAGATGGAGTTAAATTGCTACCCTCGCGAGAGGTATGGAGTTGGGTAGCAATTTTGTTTCTAATATGTTCAGAGTTAAAGATGACATTAAAACATGGTTTAATTCAAATATAGATTGTCGCAGTTGCTCTGAATGTTTCACCGACTTTTATGGTATGTATTAATTTTGACAAACGTGTATTATAGAGGGCCAATGTCAGTCTTACACAAAACCCTGTCTACCCATCGCCATGTGCTGTTTGTGTTGTTATGCTGGGAAGGAGGTTTTATTGCCGTTTCTACCGTTATCAATTCATCAGCCGGTGTGGTATCTACTGTCTGTTTCACATTTTGCTGCAGACAAACTTTTGGCCATTAAACACATTAAATCTGAAAAGTATTTAAAAGTAAGTACTTTTTCATCAATAACAAAAAAGTCACCCTCCACAAACAAATTTATTTGATGAAATTCCATCAAATATTGAGTTTATTGTGGAAAAATTATTTTCCTATGGGAATTTAACATGGGGAAATTTACTCCGAAACCTGGCGAGATAGCTTGAAAATGATGCAACTAAGAAAACAAGTTAGATTTTGAAAAATCTATTTTTAGCCCCATGTTTTAAATTCCCATAGGAAAATCTTTTTTTTCTCAATATAATCAATATTTTACGGAATTTCATCAAATAATTTTGTTTGGGGAGGGTGACTTTTTATTGTTATGGCAAAGTGTCCGTCGTCCGTCGTCCGTCGTCCGTCCGTGAACATTTTCAATCATCTTCTTCTCCCGAACTGCTGAGCCGATATTGGTCAAACTTCACAGGGATGATATATGGGTGATGCCATTTCAGATTTGTTAAAATGGAGGTCATCGACAATCCAAGATGGCCGCCATGGAAAAGTAGGTCAAAATTCTTAAAAAAATCTTCTTCTCACGAACCGCCAGGCCGATTTCGACGATACTTGGTATGAATGATCGATAGTTAGCGCTGTTTCAGATTTGTTCATATGGTGGCCCGTGGGTCAAAAATGGGCATCGCCCGATGGGGTCAAATAGGGGTCAAATTTGATTTTTGACCGAATATGGTCATAATCTGTATATCAAATCGAAGGTATCGACTAGTCGATCACTCTGGAGCATTTTTGTCTAAATAAGATGATTTTGTTTATCCAAGATGGCCACCGAAAGGTAAAAAAGTTGTTCTTTTACTAAAGATTTCAAACGTATTCTTCTTGTGAACTGCTTGGCCGATATTGGCCAAACTGAACTGTAATGGTCTGTGGGTGAAGCCTGTCCATTTTTGTTAAAATGGAGGTCATCACCAAATCCAAGATGTCCGCCGTTGAAAAGTAGGTCAAATTGTCAAAAAATCTTCTTCTCACAAACCTCCAGGCCGATTTCGACGAAACTTGGTGTGAATGATCGATATTTAACGCTGTTTCAGATTTGTTTATATGGTGGCCCCTGGATCAAAAATGGGCGTGGCCTGAGGGGTCAACTAGGGGTCAAATTATATTTTTGCCCGAATATGGTCATATAATATATCAAATCGAAGGTATCGACTAGTCATCACTCTGGAGCATTTTTGTCTAAATCAGATGATTTTGTCATCCAAGATGGCCACCGAAAGGTAAAAAAAGTTGTTCTTTTACTAAAGATTTCAAACGTATTCTTCTTGTGAACTGCTTAGCCGATATTGGCCAAACTTAACTGTAATGGTCTGTGGGTGAAGCCTGTCCATTTTTGTTAAAATGGAGGTCATCACCAAATCCAAGATGTCCGCCGTTGAAAAGTAGGTCGAATTGTCAAAAAAATCTTCTCACAAACCTCCAGGCTGATTTCGACGAAACTTGGTGTGAATGATTGATATTTAACGCTGTTTCAGATTTGTTCATATTGTGGCACCGGGGTCAAAAATGGGCGTGGCCCGAGGGGTCAACTAGGGGTCATTATATTTTTGATCCGAATAGGTCATATAATATATCCAATCCAAGGTAATCGACGAGACGAATCACTCTGGAGCATGTTTTTGCCAAAATCAGATGATTACGTCATCCAAGATGGCCACCGACAGGTCAAAAGGTTGTTCTTTTACTAAAGATTTCAAAGGACTTCTTCTTGTGAACTGCTTTGCCGATATTGACCAAACTTAACTGAAATGGTTTGTTGGTGAAGCCTGTTCATTTTTGTCAAAATGGAGGTCATCACCAAATCCAAGATGTCCGCCGTTGAAAAGTAGGTCAAATTGGCAAAAAATCTTCTCACAAACCGCTAGGCCGATTTCGACGAAACTGTATGAATGATCGATAGTTAACGCTGATTCAGATTTGTTCACATGGTGGCCTCTGGGTCAAAAATGGTCATGGCCCGAGGGGTCAAATAGGGGTCAAATTTTATTTTTGACCGAATATGGTTATTTTATATATCAAATCGAAGGTATAGCAGTAAATCACATGCACATTCACAATATATGTTAGATCAGAAGGTACCAACAAATTCTGTGGAACATTTGAAGTTGTAAGTGAAGAGTCTTTGTAAAATCAAGATGACCACTATGGAGGCTTTTAGGTGAGCGATACAGGCCCATTTGGGCCTCTTGTTTTGTTATTGATGAAAAAGTAATTACATTTAAACATTTTTGGGATTTAATGTGTTTAATGTCCGAAAGTTCGTCGGCAGCAAAACGTGGAACAGACAGTAGGCATCTGATGAGAGCTAACTGTTCTCTGGAAATAGTAAACACTGTCACATCATGTAGCATTGTGTTGTTCTACATAAGTTTCATGCAAACATGCAGTCATTAAAATTGTTCACCACATGTTTTCACTGTTCTATTTTTCGTGTAAGCTTAGTGTTTTTAAAAAGCATTGGGGCAAACATTTTATTTGGTATGTAAGATTATGTCCATGAAAACCACCCACTTGCCTGCTTAGTGGAAGCCAATTATTGCTGTCACCAAAATTTGTCACCAAGTTTCTCAAATCCTCATTGTTTAAATAAATTAAATATGAGAAAATTGCCACTGCCTTTCGCCTTTAAGTGACTCATTGACTCATCCATGTTATTTGTGATACCATTCCATTACTTTGTAAAAGTGAAAAACCAGCAGGCATTCACAAATAGTGCAGATCCAGGTGAGATGGCTCGTCACAACACGAGCCGACTCGAATGGATCTACACTGCAAACATTAGCAGAGGGTCTGTACTGTTTCATTATGTGCATTCTCCTGAAACGGTAATAAGATCTCGTTCCTTGCACGTTGATTGCAAATCAAATACACTGGGCCGCCAGCTGATTAAAGGGATTTTATGACTTTTGCCTCATGATAAGATAAAATTTGTATTGCATATACAATCACATTTTTCAGGTTCACATACTCGTATTGTGATCAATTTTATTAGGGCCATCGACGGTGCCCTATAGGTTTAGCCCTGTCTGTCCGTCTGTCTGTCCGTCCCTTTATTTTCTCAAATCACCTATACTTTCTGTTTGTCTTCATATCTTCATATTGCACACATGCAATACTTAGTAACTATACATCATTCCACATTAAAGGTACATGCCCATTCAGTAGGCACAAACTGTTCTTTATATCAGAGACATCATCTGAGACCTGTTATGGCAAAATAAACATTCACCCCACATATTGATTGACATTATTATATATTTACTATCAGATGTAAACTTCCACACTGATATCAGGGGTGATAACCGTGTTTCCTTAAAATGTTAAGGGACATTACTATTTATTCTCTGTATTTATTTTTTGATGTGTAATGATCATACTTTATAATCTGTTGAAAAATATTATTTTTCCAGGTGGTGCATTTAATTAGTATCAATAATTTAAATATAGCTTGCCTCATTTGCATATGAAAGTATCCTGATACCACCGCGAGTCACTATCAGTAAATTAAATATTACTAAATGATTATATATGTATATCGGTCACTCGTAATAGTGACACAATTGTACACTTATTTAATTCCTATAAAGAACATTTTGTTCCTAAGTGGGCATGCACCTTTAATACAATTACCCTCACTACTGATCGTACGTCCGTCCGTCCGTCTGTCTGTCTATTTATTTGAAAGTTTTTGTAAGAGTTTCTCAAATCCTTTATGATTTCTGTTTGCCTTCAGCTAATATCTTCATATTGCACACATACATTACTTAGTAACTATACATCATTTCACATTCATACAATTACCCTCGCTACTGATCGTATGTCCGTCCGTCTGTCTGTATATTTATTTGAAATTTTTGTAAGTTTCTCAAATAGGGGCCCTCGACAGGCAACATTTTCTAGTTGTTTTATGGCCATAGTAAGATGAGTTGGTAATCAAATGACATAAAGACGCAAAGATCGAACTGCATGGATGCACACCCTGATCTGGATCCGCCCTTGTTGCAACATCATAGGGTGCATTTTCATGCTTGGCGGCCCAGCTCCATGTTATACGTGCTATGTTGTACATATTATCTACTCGTACACAATGTCGGCTATATGTAACCATTTGAAAAGTGATATCTAGTGTGAATCATTTCTGTGAAATCTTTTTCCAGAAAAAAATTAATATGAGTTGTGAACTTCGTGAGTAACTGAACCACGTATTGTAATATACTTATATGTTGTTACGGTTGGGGACCAATTTTGCTGTATTTCCATATCTAATGTCATTAACTCTTTGCATGCGAGCAGTGAAATTGCAGCCAACAAAATACAAGTATTTCTCTTTGGACATGTGAATATGTCTCGGAATTTAATTCGACTTCCACGAAATATTCATAGTATTTACAGAGAGAAATAAACGACAATAAAGTGATTATTTGTCTACTGTTTTTGAACTATTTATAGCACACATGTTTTCCAGCATGCAAAGAATTGGGACATTGTTCACACATGTATGTATTTTAGAAAGAACATTCTTAGTCAGGGCTAGCCATCTGGGCCAGCAAGCCATCACTTTTTCACCTTTCACCCCTAAATATCTGCCATTGACAGGTGGATGGTGGTCAGGTGAATGCGACGGTGTGAATTAATGGTAGGGGTTCCTCCTTATCACGATTTGCCTTGTTTGACCCGTCAGGTACTTTTTATACGCCCGTTTGAAAAAACTAGGACGTATTATGTATTCATCTTGTACGGGCGGGCGGTGGTGGGGGGGCGGCGGCGGGCGGGCGGCGGCGGGGCGGCGGCGGCGGGGCGGCGGGCACAGCTTGTCCACGCAATAACTAGAGTTCTACTTGACGGATTCGGTATACATGTTTATTACGGCAAGATGAAGAAGCCTATTTATTTTCAAAAATTTCCAATTACATGTACTTATCTTTATCTCCCCTTGGCGACCATTTTTATTTTTCGCACTCTGTATCCTTGTCCACGCAATAACTCAAGTTTTACTTCACCGATCATAATCAAATTCGGTATACATGTTTATCACGGCAAGATGAAGTAGCTTATTTATTTTCAAAAATTTCCAATTACTTATCTCCCCTTGGCGGCCATTTTTATTTTTCGCACTCTGTATCCTTCTCCACGCAATAACTGAAATTCTACTCCACCGGTCGTAACCAAATTCGGTATACATGTTTATCACGGCAAGATGAAGAAGCCTATTTATTTTCAAAAATTTCCAATTACTTATCTCCCCTTGTCGGCCATTTTTATTTTTCGCACTCTATCCTTCTCCACGCAATAACTCAAGTTCTACTTCACCGATCGTAACCAAATTCATTATACATGTTTATCATGGCAAGACGAAGAAGCCTATTGATTATGAACAATTTCTGATGACTTATCTCCCCTTGGCGGCCATTTTTATTTTTCGCACTATCCTTGTCCACACAATAGCTCAAGTTCTACTTTATCGCTCGTAACCAAATTCGGTATACACGTTTATCACGGCAAGACGAAAGTCTATTGATTTTGAAAAATTTCTGATGACTTATTGACCCTTGGCAGCCATTTTTAGCTCGACTATTCGAAGAATAGTTAGAGCTTATGTAGTCACCCCGGCGTCGGCGTCGGCGTCACCGTCACGCCTTGGTTAAGGTTTTTAGTCAACCTTGTATATGGAATACTACTGGCCCTACACCCACCATACTTGGACAACTTCATCTCCTAGTGATGTACATCAATAACCCCTGATCTATATTTGACCTTGACCTACATTTACTCTTGAATTACTTAGTTAATTCCCCTTGGTTAAGGTTTTTAGTCAAGCTTGTATATGGAATACTCCTGGCCCTACACCCACCATACTTGGACAACTTCATCTCCTAGTGATGTACATCAACAATCCCTGACCTATATTTGACCTTGACCTACATTTAACCTTGAATTACTTAGTTAATTCCCCTTGGTTAAGGTTTTTAGTCAACCTTGGTTAAGGTTTTTAGTCAAGCTTATACATGGAATACTAGTGTGCATACAGACACCATACTTGGACAACCTTTTCTCATAGGGATGTACATCAATAACCCCCGATCTATATTTGACCTTGACCTACATTTCCTCTTGAATTACTTAGTTAATTCCCCTTGGTTAAGGTTTTTAGTCAAGCTTGTAGATGGAATAATCCTGGCCCTACACTAACCATACTTGGACAACTTCATCTCCTAGTGATGTACATCAACAACCCCTGACCTATATTTGACCTTGACCTACATTTAACCTTGAATTACTTAGTTAATTCCCCTTGGTTAAGGTTTTTAGTGAACCTTGGTCAAGGTTTTTAGTCAAGCTTGTACATGGAATACTATTGTGCATACAGACACCATACTTGGACAACCTTTTCTCATAGTGATGTACATCAATAACCCCTGACCTATATTTGACCTTGACCTACATTTAACCTTGAATTACTTAGTTAATTCCCCTTGGTTAAGGTTTTTAGTCAAGCTTGTAGATGGAATACTATTGTGCATACAGACACCATACTTGGATAACTTTTTCTCATAGGGATGTACATCAATTGCCCCTGACCTATATTTTACCTTCACCTACATTTAACCTTGAATTACTTACTTATTTCCCCTTGGTTAAGGTTTGTACTCAAACTTGGTTAATGTTTATAGTCAAGCTTGTATATGAAATACTCCTGGGCCTACAGCAACCATACTTGGACAACTTCATCTCCTAGTGATGTACATACATCAATAATCCCCGACCTATATTTGACCTTCACCTACTTTTATCCTTGGATTACTTAGTTATTTCCCCTTGGTTAAGGTTTTTAGTCAAGCTTGTATATGGAATACTCCTTGGGCCTACAGCAACCATACTTGGAAAACTTCATCTCCTAGTGATGTACATCAATAACCCCTGACCTATATCTGACATTGACCTACATTTAACCTTGAATTACTTACTTAATTTCCCTCGGTTAAGGTTTTTAGTCAACCTTGGTTAAGGTTTTTATGCAGGCCGCGGCCACCTTGTTTGTCAAGCTATGTGTACATCGACAACCCTCGTAGTCGAGCTATGCTGTTCTCCTACAGCTCTTGTTAATTTTCGCACTCTGTATCCTTGTCCACCCAATAACTCAAGTTCTACTTCACCGATCGTAAACAAATTTGGTATACATGTTTATTACGGCAAGACGAAGAAGCCTATTTATTTTGACAGATTGTGACCAAATTCAATATACATGTTTATCACGGCAACAACCCTATTAATTGTCAGTGAGTTATCTCCCCTTGTTAACTGGCCTTGCCTCGAAGGGCGTATATTGTGACCTTCGGCACTCTTGTTTATCTTTGGCTTTTTTGTTACCTGGGAGTTGAATTGGGTTATTGCCCATTATAAAAGTAATAAGATTATTACTGATCCTATTGCTTTTGGGAGGGGGCCAAGTGATTCTGGTGTGGCGAGGACCTGGCATCAGATCAGGATTATTCGGATTTCAGGGCTGAATATATAGATTTTTTATTGTAAATATTCAGTTCTGATTTTCAGATTCCCCCCCCCCCCCCCACTTGTACATGTACTTGAACATATATGGCATTTAGTACTAAACCCATTGACCCGGCCTTAAATGACCTTAGCTGTTGATAGGCCATTAAACCCTAACAAACAAACAAACAAAACTGCCATTGACAGAGTAAGGTAAGGCTTATTGGTAAAATATCTGACAAACACTGCAGAAGCTGATGAAACTGCTTGTTACAATCCAGTTCATCTGGATCTACAGTGTTTGTAAATGTTGGCTTTATGGTCAGTCTGATTGAAACGGTTAACCACTTCGGGAAATGTGTGTGTGTGTGTCAATGGCTATTAAAATTGACTTATTTTCTATCCTAAATTTTACATCACATTCCCCTGCGGTGGGTGATTGGTCGGGCGAACGCGATGGCGTAAATTAACGGTACGGGTTCCTCCTTATAGGAATCACGATTTGCCTGGTTTGGTTTGCTACCTGGGAGTTGAATTGGGTTATTGCCCATTATAAAAGTATTAAGAATATTACTGATCCTACTGCTTTTGGGAGGGGGCCAAGTGATTCTGGTGTGGCGATGACCTGGCATCAGATCAGGATTATTCTGATTTGAGGGCTCAATATATAGATTTTTTTATTATATATATTCAGTTCTGATTTTGGAATTTTTCCCCCATTTGTACAGGTAATATATGGGATTTAGTACTAAACCCATTGGCCCAGCCTTAATGACCTTAGCTGTTAATAGGCTGTTAAACCCCAACAAACAAACAAACAAACACATTCTCCTGGATAGGAATCACGATTTGCCTGGTTTGGCCCTCCGGTACGTTTTTATCTTTGGCTCTTTAGTTACCTGGCAGTTGAATTGGGTTATTGCCCATTATAAAAGGATTAAGATTATTACTGATCCTACTGCTTTTGGGAGGGGCCAGTGATTTTGGTGTGGCGAGGACCTGGCATCAGATCAGGATTATCCTGATTTCAGGGCTGAATATATAGTTTTGTTATTGTAAATATTCAGTTCTGATTTTGGAATTTTCCCCCCATTTGTACATGTACTTGTACAGTTAATATATGGGATTTAGTACCAAACCCATTGACCCTGCCTTAAATGACCTTAGCTGTTGATAGGCCATTAAACCCCAACAAACAAACAAACAAACATTCTCCTGGAGAAAGAAATTTGGGTTATCTCCCTTTGTAACAAGGTACATGCCTCTGGGCCCTAGGGACTGGTACATGTATATATTTATATCCATCCGGTCTGCCATATTTCTTAAGTAAATCCAAAATATTTTTCCACCAGCACTGTACTAGTATATTTGTTGCATTGTCTTCATAATGTATCATCATGCCGTCATCATCATCACCACCATCATCATCCGAATTCATCATAGATACTGCTGGTTTCCTGTTGTGGTGTCTAAAACTAACTGCTTTATTTGCGTTGTGAACATTTATCTGTACTTTTGTAAATTAATTTATTACTGACTAATTTCGCCTTCCATAGTAGACTAGCAATATTACATTGTCTTTATTATACCTGCTCCGCCGGCTGATAAAAGCAATCGTACGTTTGCGACCAGCTTAGCCCCAGTCTAATCAGGGCCTACATTTGTCGTCATTTAGTCGGTGCATCAGACTGAGTGAATGTGTGAGAGGACTAAAATTTAGAAATGTTGCATCGACGGTCTAGAATTTGAAGGTCATAAATTCCATTTATAAAATGTGTTGATACGACTTTCTAATACCAGACCATCAAAATGGCATAGGTACCTTTATCAGCCGGGGGGTCTGCATTACATTTGGGAATATTAATCTGTTGTGTAGGTATGGGGATTTTTATATTAATATGTTTCTGTATCTGTATATTGAAATATTGAAATGTTTCCTCCTGTACAAGATGGCTTAGTGCATTGGATGTGAACTGGTAATTCACCTAATATACTATAATTCTGAATGATCCCACCCACATCACCCTTATCGAGTTGTGTCCGTGGGTTAGTGGGCAGTTGGTTTGGAGCATACGAAGGGTAAATTCAACGATGGGATTCATCATTACCGGAATCCTGAAATCCCTGGTTTGGCTTTCTTGTTACATGTACTTGAGAGCTGAATCCGGTTATACCCATTATAAAACGTGTAATATTAGTACTATTCCTATTACTTTTAGGGAGTGGGCTAAGTTATTCTGATGTAGTGGGGACCTGATTCCAGATCAGGTTATTCTAATTTCATGGCTGAATATATTTTTTTTCCTGTAAATATTCAGATCTGATTTTGGTATTATACAACTATCCATAGAGGTGAAATATGAGATTCAACCCCATTAACCTGGTATTAAATTACCGTAGCTGTTGACAAGCCATTAAACACCATTAAATAAATATGGGTGGTGGTTGGGCGCACGAGACGGCGTAAATTAACGGTAGGGGTTCCTCCTTATAGGAATCACAATTTGCCTGGTTTGGCCCTCGGGTAAGTTTTTATCTTTGGCTCTTTTGTTACCTGGGAGTTGAATTCGGTTATTGCCCATTATAAAAGTAGTAATAGTATTACTGATCCTACTGCTTTTGGGAGGGGCCAAGTGATTCTGGTGTGGCGAGGACCTGGCATCGGATCAGGATTATTCTGATTTCAGGGCTCAATATATAGTTTTGTTATTGTAAATATTCAGTTCTGATTTTGGGGTTTTCCCCCCATTTGTATAATGTACTTGAACATGTACATGTACTTGTACAGGTAATATATGGGATTTAGTACTAAACCCATTGACCCGGCCTTAAATGACCTTAGCTGTTGATAGACTGTTAAACCCCAACAAACAAACAAACATTAAATAAATAAACGTCCCAGGTAAAACAGAACATGGTGTCCATATTGAGTGGAATAAATAACTTTAAAGAATGGTCATGTGCCTGTAGGTAGAAATCTCTTCGTACCAGCCATGCTCTAAGTGCAGCGAGTAGCAGCTAGTTTGTACCAGCGAGTAGCAGCTAGTTTGTACCAGCGAATAGCAGCTAGTTTGTACCAGCGAGTAGCAGCTAGTTTGATACCAGCGAGTAGCAGCTAGTTTGTACCAGCGAGTAGCAGCTAGTTTGATACCAGAGAGTAGCAGTAGTTTGATACAGCGAGTAGCAGCTAGTTTGTACCAGCGAGTAGCAGCTCGTTTGATACCAGAGAGTAGCAGCTAGTTTGATACCAGCGAGTAGCAGCTAGTTTGATACCAGCGAGTAGCAGCTCGTTTGATACCAGCGAGTAGCAGCTAGTTTGATACCAGAGAGTAGCAGCTCGTTTGATACCTGTTGCTTCTCTAGCTTCATACGCTGTATCTAATTTGAAGAATTCTGTTGATCTATTTTTGAGAAAGTACACTCACAGGGAATGAAATCCAACACTTCCGCCGTCTGATAGTCTGAGATGTTTAACCCTTTCATCACTAAATAACTGGAAAGATTGTGATATGTTAACTTTCTGACCAATCCAATCGTCACAAAATGACGTTTTTTTCTAAAGAAGATAATATGAATTTTACTTGCAACACAAGTGCAGATCCTGATGAATTTTTCCAATCTGCCACTGGAGGTATTTGACTTCACACATGCCGACAGGCCACATTTTCTTGTTTTTTTAATGTCACAGGTTCAAGTCTGTCACATGTGCCTTACATCAATGCACGGATATTGATAATTCATGGCTCGTCATTACACCATCATCATTGCTATTATGTATGATAAAATCATCTTATCACATGTCCATTTTGTCCATACAGTTGGAGCAGGGCTTGCTTGTTCACCTTTGAGTGGTAGGTTTGGTGCATGAGTAGGGTGACTTAATGATGGGGTTCATCCTTACCAGAATCCCGATATCCCTCGTTTTGCCCACATGTACATTTTTGGCTTTCCTGTACGTGAGATTTGAATCTGGTTATATGCCATTATAAACCTAAGATTAGTGCTAATCATTTTATTTTTAGGGAGTGTGAGTAAGGGATTCTGGTGTGGTCAGGATTTGGTACCAGATCACGTTATTCTAATTTCAGGGCTGAATATATATTTTTATGTAAATATTCAGTTCTGATTTTGGGGGATTTCCCCATCCATACTTGGGTTGTTGCTCGGGCGAATGCAACGGAGTAAAGTAACGGTAGGTGTTCCTCCTTATAGGAATCATGATTTACTTGGTTTGGCCCTCAGGTACGTTTTTATCTTTGGCTCTTTTGTTACCTGGAAGTTGAATTGGGTTATTGCCCATTATAAAAGTAACAAGATTAGTACTGATCCTACTGCTTTTTTAGGAGGGGGCCAAGTGATCTGGTGTGGCGAGGACCTGGCATCAGATCAGGATTGAGCTGATTTCAGGACTGAATATATAGTTTTTTGTCGAGCCCGCTTGCTGAAAGCGATACATAGTGATCACAATGACGTCCGGGTGTCCGTCCGTCCGTCAGTCCGTCCGTCCGAAATCTGCGTTAAAGTTTTTAAATACCTTATATCTCTGCAGTCCTAAGTCACATTGACTTGAAACTTCCTATGCTTATTAGTCATCATCCATATATTCATTCTGTGTCCCACTCATGCGGCCCCTGTGCCCCTATGTCAAGATTAAATAACTTAGAAGTTTGCGTTAATGTTTTCACATACCTACTATCTCTGTAACCGTAAGTCAGATTTGCTTGAAACTTTGTATGCTTATTGGGCATCAAACTTCAAATAAATACACTCTGAGACCATCAAATGCCTCGGCAGGCTTGACATGCGGGCCACGGCCATCTGGTTTATTGTAAATATGGTACAGGTAATATATGGGATTTAGTACTAAGCCCGTTGACCCCACCTTAAATGACCTTAGCTGTTGATAGGCCGTTAAACCCCAACAAACAAACAAACAATTCCCCCATCCATACAGATGAAATATGGTATTCGACCCATTAACCCGGCCTAAAATGACCTTACCAGTCGACAGGCTGTTGTACACATTTAGATAAATAAATAAGTTCTTGTTGCAGTCACATACAGGATCGTTCAAAATATATGTCTCAACTATAAATTATTCTTAATTTGTATTCTAAATAAGATAAAAGTTCAAAGTACAGTTTATTACAGCATATTATATAGTGTATAGTATATAGAGTGGGTGACAGGTGGGAGCATGCGATGGGTAATTTCCGTTCTGATTTTGGGATTTTCCCCACAATGCAGCAGGTTAAACACGGGATTCAAACCCGTTGGCAAGGCCTTAAATGACCTTAGCTGTTGATAGGCCATTAAACACCAATCAATCAATCAATTATATAGTAGCATTTGGTATATTTTAACTAATAACATCACTATGTTTGTGCTTATGCCATCAATCAAATAATAAATCAAAATCCTAACATGCCATGTATGGTATGATATCACTGACTTTTTCAAAAATGAAATTTCTGAAAATTGGTTTCAAATTGTAATATGTGCCTGGTACCATATAGAAATGATATGTGATTTGTTAGAAGTGAATATTTAAATTGTTTACGTCTACAATATGAAGCTACTCCGCAGTGTAAACTGCATGTGTAGCTAATAGTGGAAGAGCATTAGGGTTGAGATCGAAAAAAAATAGGTCAAAGCTGAATTTTTCAAAATATGTTCAGAATATCATTAGCAATAACATATCAAAACTCCCCATGAATCCGAGTGGAGCTTAATCCAGAATTCAAGATGGCGTCCAAAGTGGCGACCAAAAATAACCAAAACTACAACTAGTGCAATTTTCGCCAAACCAATTCGAATGAAATGTGCCAAAACAAATAGAAAATAACGAATAACTACATTAACAGAAATTTTGAGAATTTAGTATTAATATTACGTCCAAGATGGCCGCCAATTGCATCATACATAGCTCTCAGAATGTGAGAAACAACCGTTAACCGAATGGCACTAGGGTTGCAGTCAGAAAAAATGCAAAAGCTGAAATATTCATGCAACATATTCAGAATACCATCAAACCCAACATATCACAGCTCTCCATGAATCCCACAGTAGTTTATGTATAATTCAAGATGGCCGCCAAAACAGTACAATCATGAATTACCTACAAATAAGCAGAGATCTGCTATGTATCAAAGTCAGAACATATTCTTTTGAGATCTACTATGTATTAAAGTCGGAACATATTGTTTTGACGGATACTATCAGTTTAGTACCCAATGGCGTCTAACTGATATAATCAAGATGGTCGCCAAGATGGTCGACTAAATTAATGTATTTCCTGTAATATGCAAAATGTTTTCCAAAGCAATGATATCAGAATTCAATAAAATATATAACTACACCATGAGACGCAAATCACATTTATTGTGTATCATCGTCGAGTGCGTCAGGAGATATTTGTATAATATCTGTGCATGTTTGTCCGACGCATTGACTGCAGAGCGAAGAACAGTGAAGTCCAAGCTTTCTGCAGCCACATTGCTTCCCGCATCCGCTCTTGCAACCACATGACACCATTTTCAATAGTTTTGCAGGGGCAATCGGATTTTCTGTTTCTGTTGGTACTAAACAGTTTTCCTTTAGCTGCCAGCCCCATTCGAGTGGATAAAGAGTATTCCCCATCCATTGTTGTACAGTGTGATACGTTCGGTACAAATGTTCTTTGGCTGCTGCACTTGTGGGCTGAATAGATTCTAACTTGAACGTACTTGAGAGGGATGAGCGACTTATTGCTCTGTTATAAGCTAGATATCTGTAGCGGTCAATAGTGTCTGCCTTGTGAGCTCTATAAAACTGAAGAAGAAACTGCTCGCCAACTGTAGCTACATCTTCTTTCGTATCCAACCCAGAAATACCTTTATGTTTCTCTACAAGCTTGAATGCTTTCTTTTTTCCTTGAGCCGAACAGTGCTGACACTGTATCACATCCCGTTATCGCGGAACATTATATGTTGCCTAACTTTCTTCTATAGATTGCTGGATTTCCGCAATGTCGTACACGAACAAGGTATTGCCATTCGACAACATGTGCAGGTGACATTGTTCAGTGCTTTGTGATACAAGCATTACCAGCAAGTCCGTGTCTGTTCCAACAACCACTATGTCCTTTGGTCGGGATCATGCAATCGATATTGCTGTGGCAACAATTATACTATCCGCGTCAGCCTCAGCCTGCTTTATGACTACATCGTGAAGTTTCAACTCTTCAGCAAGCAGCTCTACATCTTGATTTGTTAGTTCCATTAGTCAGGAATGCTTCTTGGGTAGTCACTGTTTTCATGTCTGCATCAAATAATATATCACGGGAAGTGGTTTTTGATGCTCTTCGTCGTTGCTCCGCTAATTTCGTAGATGCCTGGCTGCTGTAACCATCAACCACCACGACGACCTCACTGCCACCAAAATGATCTGCAATGTATGATACGTAGGACTTACAGACCTCCTTGTAAGTTGCATTTGTCGGCCACACGACTGTGTGAAGGAGGTAACCTCCATCAATGACAAATGTTGCCTCATCAGGAAACGTGGATTGCGGATCAACTTTCGATTTCAACAATGTGCCAAGTGCACTTTTGGCAGTTCTCCTCATTCCACCATCATGAAAGAGAGACGTAGGCTGAGGTGCCAGCTCATACGCTAAGAACTGTTCCATTTCAGATCGACTTTGCATGACGCAAGTGATTCTGTTGAAGAGCAAAGTAGGATTCACTACAACTGGCTGACCACGGACTGTGACTGTGTTAATCGATGCGTTGATTGTTTTCACTCCGTCATTCCTTTTCAGCTTTACATCTGTAAATGTTTTATCTGTCATGGAATGTGCTGCTTTTTGGCCTATTTCAAACGCCATGTCACAGTTCACCGACTTGTCGGCAACTAAACCAGTTGCTATTGCAACAACTGACTTGGAATGACTGTGGGAAAATGGTGAATGTACTCGTAACCATCGCAAAAAAAATGTATCGTAGTCCTTATGATCACGTGATTGCGAGCTTGCATGTAAATCCCTGTGCTGATCCGATGTACTGGCATGGACGCCTGTGAATGTTTCAAGACTCTCACATATGGGTACACAGCGGGGTAATGCATGAACCCACTTTGTTAATGAGCTAGCTGTGATGCCACGGCCATGGGTCATCCTACCTGACGATTTCAACAAGCGCATCAGCTCTTGTTCGATTGTCTGATCGGTAAAATTACCGCCCCAAAAGCGATCATTTCGTCGAATGGTAAAATACCCACCTTCAGTGAACTGCTGGTAGTCTTTTTCGGCCATGATATATTCTAGTTGTGCCATTTGCTGTAGATAGTCTGGCAGATTTTGCGTAGGCAAGGTGGCCAGCAGCATGGAACAGCGGTATCATTCTCATTATGCAATATAAATGGAGATTCCAGTGGCCTGTGCGTTCAGCTCTGATCAGTAGTCTCAAAAGAGACACCTGCTCTAAGTAGTTGACCCAAAGCTTCCCAGTGCGACTGTCATTTGCAGCATGTTCCATCAACTTACCAAGTACCTGACTGAGTTCTGCCAGACTAGCATCCTCTTCTACACTACCTTGACTGTTCAAAAGTGATGCATGAAGTCGACGTAATGACTCGGCATCAACAGTATCTGATGATTCTGGTTTCTCAAGCAGAAGTGAAGTTATGGCAGCTGAAGTTAACAGGTGAGCACGGACAGCTCTAGCATATGCATGCCCCGTTAACATGTGAATACCAATTCCTGGAGCGTACACAGTCTCCCATAATGCTTCTAATCCGCTGCCCGCCATGATAAATCCAACTGATCCCATAAATGACATCAGTAGGTGAAAACTACCCAATCGTGTGATTATATTCGACAGATCTGGCGATGCAGCCACTATCTCTGTGGCTTTAATGTAAAGCGGTTGCTCAAATGTGACAATGCACATCTGCCCATGCTTGTCACATTGGCTTTGTGCAAAACACAATGCCGTAAATATTGTGCTCAGGTTTGTTGAATCTAGATTAACGAATGGAAAAATCTCGATTCGGCTTTTCTCATGCTTTTCGCCTGTTACTGCCACCTGCATGAACCCACTCCATGACGGACAAGGGGTAAGATTTGTAGAAAAGCTGGCTAACCACAGCCGATCAACATCTACTACAACCACCAAACAAAGTGGGTCAGGTTTTGGAGCTTCAATTGGGCCAAACTTCACTGACTGCATGCCGGGTACGGTTGGTTTCTTGTACGTTTTGATTGGGATGTCACCAAACTTTCCTATGAATTGGGAGCTTGGTATATTGACAGACCGACTCAGTTTTTCTCCAGCCTTTTCCCCTTGTGGGGTAACGCATGCAATTCCGCCCATGCTGTGGAAAGTATCATGCCCAGTTAGTGTCGCAACATTGAAATCTGCGCTATCAAACACTAATTGTGTGAACCCATTCAGATTATACGATGGTGTGTACTTACTGAGAATAGAACAAGTCAGTCTCTGTATGTCCTTGTAATCGTCGGCAAATCACATGCTACTTAATATATCTATCAACTTATAAATCTACGCTTTAAGACCCGGAGCTAGACATGCCACAAATACACAATTATATTATTTCTACGGTCAGCATCAGATTATTATTATTATTATTATTATTACGTTTTATAGATTTGTTGTCCTTTCAAACTAATATTTTGTTAAAAAATGCATTTTTTGTTTTTTTTTAAATATTTTTTATGTCAAGTTCCAAATTTGTTTATTGTAATACCATAATATGTGCATAATATTCTATTTGTGATGATATGCTGACATATGATGCAAAAAAACTACAGTTTGCACTATTTCTTGTGACATTTATAACACTGGCCGATTACGGCAGCCATCTTGGACGCCATCTTGAATTCTGAGTTAAGCTCCTGTCGGATTCATGGGGAGTTTTGATATGTTTCAGCTGATGATATTTACAAACTATACAGAAAAATTCAGCTTTGACCTATTTTGTTTCGATCTTCGTGATTTTTTTATCTAATACTCTTCCACTATAAGCAGTTATTATCCAAGCATATTTGCTTGGATATAGTCCTTATACGGTTTTTGAGACCTCACATGATTTATGCAAATGAGTAATTGTCGACCAACGAACGTACTTCATGCTTCATGATTCTAGCTACGCCACGTGAGAGAGTTCCAAAGCGAGCTGTGCATTATGAACGTGTCACTCACATTTTTGGCCAGCTCTATTTTTTTTCAGCTACAGTTATATTTTTAAAAACAGTTTGTGATTTTATAAAATATTAACTGTCGTGTTTCATAATAAATATTTTGTTAGGAAGGTTATATTTTTAGCAATGATCGACCGCTCCACATGTAATTTATACGTAGTTATACGCCATGACAAATAGTTCTGATAGTGAGCTAACATTATATTGTGTAGTGTAATACATGTGTTGTTAATTTTTCTGTACGACATTTATATTACAAAATGTTTATCTGATTTAATATAAACTGACATGTATTAATTTGAGTATATTATTTTTCACGCGCACTGATACAATTAACCTCGTGTTTCATGAAAAGTAGTTTCCGCATTTTATGCCGACAAATTACAGAATCGTTTACATAGTCATAGGTCAATGGCTCGATAAAATCCAACATTGGACAGCGAAATGATGATGATTTAAAACAGAAACATTGTTTTTTTGACAGTTACATACCGCATGCTTTAAATAATCATCTTGAGCCATCGATATTATTAATCAGTGTCCATTTTACTTAAAACATCAACTAATCTATAATGATGTTATACAGAAAATGCAGTACGATACACTTCACAAAGGAAACATTGTCTTAGAGTTTGAATAATTTTAGGTTCCGCCAAACGAACGAGTACGCCGAAATATATTTCCGTACAAATCCAAAAACCTATTTATTATATACCTGTTCAACAAAACATGCATCCTAATCATTAAATAATCCGATAGTGTGATGAAATGCGACTCCATTATTTTTGTTGAACAATCCGAGCGCCTGTGATGGCTTCAGTTTATGCAAATTGACAAGGTCATTTCGCGCACCTGAACCGATACAATAATCAGGGGTTGAAATTTCACTCGCCCAGCTCGCCATGGCGAGTGCTTTTTGTGGCGGTCGAGTACTTTCTACAGGCACTCGCCCAGTTTGGCGAGTGAAAGATTAGGTCAGGATTTTTTTTTTTGGAAGAAATTGCCAATTAATTCCATCGATAACGGCCAACAAATGGTATTAATTCAGCGACCATTTGTTGTTTACAGTTTACGTCAATTTGCGGGAAGTAAGATTCAAGCAGTGTCTATGTACACGGTTACGGGTAGAATCTCTAGCGATTTTGAACACGGTCCATATCGGGCAAGTTTAATTCACGCATTATTTGTCGGCTTTACGCGGCCGGGCTAACAAATAATAGGACTGCGAGTATAGACTAGTGTATACGCGGCCACATATATCGTCTCGTATACAGTTGGGTTACCGCGCATTTCAGACGCCGAACATAACGGCTTGGGACGAAACGGTCGGCGCCGGGTCCGAAACCATTGAATTTAGTAATTAAGGCAGCACGCAGCGCATGCAAACATAGCCACTATAAATTAAACTAAATCTATGTCACTCAACGCTTATAGAAAATAAGAAGTGTGCAAGCCTCTGAGCAAATTCGCTGCTATTTGTTTGTTTATGTTCATTTAATACTTAAAATATAAATAACAATAATAGTGAATATGTTTCATACGCTTTGGTAATGATCATATGTAAAAGCTTTTTTTTTATAAATAAGATGCAACATTACAAAAACTGGAAATAGTAATTTATTTTTAAAAAAAACTGGTGGGCGTGTAATTTTTAACTTTTTGACCTGGGCAAGTACTTTTTTTTTATTTTCTACCTACCTTGGTTCAACCTTGGTTGAAGGCCGTTTCTTGTAAGCTAGGCTTGTACTGGCCTATTTTAGCGACGTCAAATTGGATAATTGTCTTTGAAACTGGGGGGAGAGCACAACTAAATCATGGTTAAAATGTCTGTACAATATTTTCACGTGTTGAATTTGCTGGGTCTCTTCTTCCAGGCGGAGTTGAGTGAACTTTTGAAACTATTTAGTGTGTTCGAATTTACACAATCACTAGGGAGTGCATTCCAGTCTGTGACGACTCTTTGAGAGAATACTTTTTGTCGCAACTGCGAAGGATTTCAGGACGTTCAGTCCTTTGATTGGTTAGTTGTAACCCATCATTTAGGGGTACCATGATTATTATTATCTATTATGAGTTGAGCAGACAATGAGATAGATATCTGAGGTATTGTTTCATCAGAACCAAACTGTATATATAGACATAAACAGCTGTAGATACATTTCCCAAGCAGATGTCAATAATTTCGCTGAAACTGCCATCGGTGTTGCAAGCTGTTATTGTCCATGTATGTGTACAATTTAGAAAAAAAGAAAGAAAACTAATTCCATCAGCAACTTAGAAATTATTGGGCCGGGGGGGGGGGGGGGGGGGGGGGGGGGGGGGGGGGGGGGGGGGGGGGGGGGGGGGGGGGGGGGGGGGGGGGGGGGGGGGGGGGGGGGGGGGGGGGGGGTGGGGGGGGGGGGGGGGGGGGGGGGGTGGGGGGGGGGGGGGGGGGGGAGGGGGGAGGCATCCATAAGTTCAGAAACGAAGGAGTGGGTGGTGGTCTGGTGGTCTGGTGGTCTGGTGGTCTGGTGAACGCGACGGCGTAAATTAACGGTAGGGGTTCCTCCTTATAGGAATCACGATTTGCCTGGTTTGCCCTCAGGTACGTTTTTATCTTTGGCTCTTTTCTTACCTGGGAGTTGAATTGGGTTATTGCCCTTTATAAAAGTGGTAAGATTATTACTGATCTTATTGCTTTTGGGAGGGGGCCAAGTGATTCTGGTGTGGCGAGGACCTAGCATCAGATCAGGATTATTCTGATTTCAGGGCTGAATATATAGATTTTTAGCTCACCTGAGCGAAGCTCATGTGAGCTATTGTTACCGCAATGTGTCCGTCGTCCGTCCGTCGTCGTCCGTCGTCGTCCGTCGTCGTCCGTCGTCCGTGAACATTTTCAAACGTCTTCTCAGTAACCATTGGGTCTATAGTCACCAAACTTCATGGTCATGGTCCTTAGGTAGGGGGATTGCAAAATTGTTAAAATGACGTCATTACGTAATCCAAGATGGCCACCGTCTAAAAATAGCACAAATTCTTAAAAAATCTTCTTCTCAAGAACCGCCAACCGGATTTCGACAAAACTTGGTAGGAATGATCGATGTACATTGCTCTTTCAAAGTTGTTAAAATGGTGACCCTGGGGTCAAAAATGGGCGTGGCCCGTGGGGTCAAATTGGGGTCAAATTTTATTTTTGACTTAATATGGTCATTTCGTATATCAAATTGAAGGTATCAATGAGGCGATCACTCTGGTGCATTTTTTGTCGAAATCGGATTGTTATGTCATCCAAGATGGCCGCCGAAAGGTCAAAAGGTCGTTCTTTTATTAGAGATTTCAAAATTCTTCTTCACATGAACCGCTTGGCCCATGGTAGCCAAACCTAAAAGTTATGGTCCATGGGTGAAGCCTTTTCAGATTTGTTAAAACGGAGGTCATCGCTCATCCAAGATGGCCGCCGTCTAAAAATAGCATAAATTCTTAAAAAATCTTCTTCTCATGAACCGCTTGCCGGATTTCGATGAAACTTGGTAGGAATGATCGATGTACATGGCTCTTTCAAAGTTGTTAAAATGGTGACCCCGGGGTCAAAAATGGGCGTGGCCCGTGGGGTCAAATTGGGGTCAAATTTTATTTTTGACCGAATATGGTCATGTCATATATCAAATTGAAGGTATCAATGAGGCAATTACTCTGGTGCATTTTCTGTCGAAATCGGATTGTTATGTCATCCAAGATGGCCGCCGAAAGGTAAAAAAGGTTGTTCTTTTATTAGAGATTTCAAAATTCTTCTTCACATGAACCGCTTGGCCCATGGTAGCCAAACTTAAAAGTTATGGTCCATGTGTGAAGCCTTTTCAGATTTGTTAAAATGGAGGTCATCGCTAATCCAAGATGGCCGCCGTCTAAAAATAGCATAAATTCTTAAAAAATCTTCTCATGAACCGCTTGCCGGATTTCGACGAAACTTGGTAGGAATGATCGATGTACATTGCTCTTTGAAAGTTGTTAAAATGGTGACCCCGGGGTCAAAAATGGGCGTGGCCCGTGGGGTCAAATTGGGGTCAAATTTTATTTTTGACTGAATATGGTCGTCATATATAAAATTGAAGGTATCAATGAGGCGATCACTCTGGTGCAATATTTGTCGGAATCGGATGATTATGTCATCCATGATGGCCACCAAAAGGTCCATTTATTCAAGATTGTTAACGTCTTTTTCTCAGGAACCACATGGCCGATGCTGGGTGAAGCATTTTCAGATTTTGTAAAATGAGAGTCATCGCTTAATCCAAGATGACCGCCATCTAAAAATAGCACAATTTTTGTAAAACACATGAACTCAATGTCACATTCTCCTCTGGTGTTCATGGAGTCAGGTGAGCGAATTAGGGCCATCATGGCCCTCTTGTTTATTGCAAATATTCAGTTATGATTTTGGAATTTTGTCCCAATTTGTACATTTACTTGTACAGGTAATATATGGGATTTAGTACTAAACCCATTGAACCGCCCTTAAATGACCTTTGCTGTTGATAGGCCGTTAAACCCTAACAAACAAACAAACAAACAAACAAACAAACAAACAAACAAACAAACAAACAAACAGAAACGAAGGATGTGTTGTGGACACCATACATGCGTAGGTGGACAGGTGGAAGACTCGGACCTAGGACCCAGTAAATGGCTCATTTGAAAAACGTTACCCCACCCAACCATTTCCTTACAATATACAGTATAGCCTATAACGATATAGTGTCTATTTTACGGAAATTGGTGGGTGGGGTAACGGTTTACAAATGAGCCATTTATCAGGTCCTAGGTCTGAGTCTTCCACCTGTGCATAGGTGTGAAAATCAGCATTTTCATAGACCATCAATGCCGGGTTAGGTAACAAATGGCTATATATGTTGAATATATGTTGAAAAAGTATAGTTTAATATTATGATACATTTTTATTTTGAACAACCCTGTATTTCATACACATTATTATGCTCCCTGAAAAAATATTTGGGGGGAGCATATAGTTACCGCTTTGTCCGGCATCTGCTGTCCGAGTTTCACGTTTCAAATTGCTATATCTCTGTGACTGCTTGGGATATCAACTTGAAACTTCATATACACATTGATCACCATCCATATTTTCATTGTATACCCCCTACCCATGCTGCCCAGGAGCCCAAGGTTAAATGACTTTAATAAACCTTTTGTTAAAGTTTTACGTTTAAAGTTTTTCAAATTGCTGTATCTCTGTGACTGCTTGAGATATCAACTTGAAACTTCATATACTCATTGATCACCATCCATATTTTCATTGTATACCCTACCCATGCTATCCAGGAGTCCAGGGTCAAGGTCAAATGACTTAGAAATTTGTTTGTTAAAGCTTACGTTAAAGTTTTTTCAAAATGTTATATCTGTGACCGCTTGCGATATCAACTTGAAACTGCATATGCTCATTGATCACCATCCATATTTTCATTGATAAAACCCTACCCATGCTGCCCAGGAGCCCAAGGTCAAATGACTTAGAATTTTATTTTAAAGCTTACGTTAAAGTTTTTCAAATTGCTGTATCTCTGTGACTGCTTGCGATATCGACTTGAAACAGCATATGCACATTGGTCACCAATACCCAGGGTCAAGGACTTTCAATTTCAATCCAGGCGTCTTCGGGGAGAATTTTTCGGATTACCGACCATCTAGTGTTGTGTAGTTGATCAGGAGCTACAATGATAAAACAGCCAATATTCATGGCAGGCTGGACATTACATCCTCATTCGATCTGCACTTAATGCAAATACCTCGCGGTCATTTGTGTCCATCCATGTACTCCTCTATCGTTAGCTAATTCATGTATTTAGGAGGTAGTCATATTTATTCTGTTCATGCCATTTAGTATGTGTTTTTGTTTTTATTTTATTCTGATTTTATTGTTGATGTGAATGGCAGTAGCTTTTAGCTTTATTGAGCTGAAATAAGAAAAATAATTCTCTTTACATTGGGCCCAAGACTTGTGGCATTTGAGAGCAGTGTAGACCCAGACCAGACTGCATTCACACACTCTGGTCAGGGTCTACATACATGTACTTGCCATTCAGTCAACAAAATCATTACTGTCTGTTCCACGTTTTTCTGCCGACAAACTTTGGCTGGTGGGTGGAAGGTGGGTGCAAGCGATGGGTAATTTAACGATCGGGGTTCATCCTTAACGGAATTCCGACTGGAGACCTGGTTTGGCCCTCACATACGTCTTTGGCATTTTGTATGTGACAGTTGAATCCGGTTATACCCCTTATGTGAGTATTACGATTATTCGTAATCCTATTTTAGGGGAAGGGGCCAAGTGACTTTGGTGTGGTATGGACCTGCAGTGCCACGAGGTCAGGTTATTCTAATTTCTGGGCTGAATATATTGTTTCTTGATGTAAATATTCAGTTCTGATTTTGGAATTTTCCCCCCAATGCAGCAGGTTAAAACGGGATTGAACCCGTTTGCCCGGCCTTACATGACCTTAGCTGTTGATAGGCCGTTAAACACCAATAAATAAACAAACAAACAAACTTTGGCTATTAAACACATTAAACCTACAAAATATTTAAATGTAATAAGTACTTTTTCACTAATAACAAAAAAGTCCCCCTCCCCAAATTTTTTTATTTGATGAAATACGATAAAAACAATTTTCCTATGGGAATTTAATATGGACCTAAAAGGTCTCAGGATGCGGATCAAGAGGGTTGAAAAATGAAAAAAATTGTAAATTTGAAAATCGGTCCACAGATAAAAAATTATTTAAAAATATATATATTTTAGCCCCCATGTTAAATTCCCATAGGAAAATAGTTTTTTCGCAATAAAATCAATATTTGATGGAATTTCATCAAATAATATTTGGAAGAGGGTAACTTTTTTGGAAAAGTACTTTCTGTACATTTAAATACTTTTTAGATTTAATGTGTTTAATAGCCAAACATTTGTTGGCAGAAGAACGTGGAACAGACAGTAGTTACATCTAGCAACCAATGTGAGCAATTACCAGGATAGTTGAATGTGCTGACTGATCAGTAGCCGATTCCATCAAAATTGCAAAGTATACTTATTTAGCAAAGTGTACTTATTTATTTTTCCCAAAATACATTATTTCATATAGAACTAACCACTGCATATATTTGATGATTGAAAGGATGCAGAATTATTATATAGAGGATATTCCATCATACATTTTGAATAGGTGGGTGGCAGGTGGGAGCACGCGATGGATGGGTAATTTAACGATCGGGGTTCATCCTTACCGGAATCCCGACTGGATACCTGGTTTGACCCTCACATACGTCTTTGGCATTTTGTATGCGACAGTTGAATCTGGTTATACCCCTTATGTGAGTATTACGATATTCGTAATCCTATTTTAGGGGAAGGGGCCAAGTGACTTGGTGTGGTATGGACCTGGCACCAGGTCGGGTTATTGTTCTCGATGTAAATATTCCGTTCTGATTTTGGGATTTTCCCCCCAATGCAGCAGGTTATAATGGGATCGAACCTGTTTGCCCGGCCTTACATGACCTGAGCTGTTGATAGGTTAAACACTAATAAACAAACAAACAAACAAACAAACAAACATTTTGAATAGCGAGAAATAATACACGAGTGTGCGTCGGCTTCCGCGTAAGCAAAGAGTGAGCGTAGCGAACGAGTTGCTGGCACGGTAGCCGACGGATACGAGTGTATTATTTCCGCTATTCAAACATGTACGATGGAATATCCTATTTATTACACTTCACGGCGGATATATATGCATATTTTTGAGACTGTAAGCAAAATAATTGTGCTGTGTGTATGAATAGTTACACACTGACGTGTTTCCCGCGTTTTGACGTCTCTGTGTGACGTAAAACGTGACGTCGTGTAAACTTTTTGAAATCCAAATTACGCAGCTGTTTCTATGAACTAGATATATTTTAGTGCATGTTTGGAATGTGTTCAATCACATTAACATTCTATATTAGTTGAGACCCTTTCCAAGTTTTCAAATAACTTTATTTTGACTGTAATCAAAATTAAACATTTTGCATGGTAGCTCGTGGTTTCCAAGAAAGCAAACATGCAATTACGGGTGTTCTCTTCACGGTGTATTATTTGTAAGGAGTTGATTACGGGTTTTCTCTCAGCGAAACCCGTGCAAATAACTCGCAACAGTGTAATAAACTGAATGTATTACATTATCACAGGTGGGTGGCAGGTGGGAGCATGCTATGGGTAATTTAACGATCGGGGTTCATCCTTACCGGAATCCCGACTGGAGACCTGGTTTGGCCCTCACATACGTCTTTGGCATTTTGTATGTGACAGTTGAATCTGGTTATACCCCTTATAAGAGTAATCCTACCGGTATTACTTTTAAATAGGGGAAGGGGCCAAGTGACTTAGGTGCAGTATGGACCTGGCACCAGGTCAGGTTATTCTAATTTCAGGGCTGAATATGTTGTATCTCGATGTAAATATTCCGTTCTGATTTTGAAATTTTCCCCCCAATGCAGCAGGTTAAAACGGGACTGAACCTGTTTGCCCGGCCTTACATGACCTTAGCTGTTGATAGGCCGTTAAACACCAATAAACAAACAAACGAACATTATCACAGCCAAATTATGTAATAAATTCTGTATAATAAAAATTAATAAATTTATCCTTAAATTGAAAATTTCTCCCTCAAAGTATACTTTGTTAGATAAGTATACTTTGCAATGTTGGTGAAGTAGGCTACAGGAATTACACTTGCTCTTAATAACTACATGTAACGACAGATTTGAAACTGCGATTTCAGATACGGCATTAGAAGTGGTTTTATGAGAAATTATACTGAATTATTGTTCTTATTGCATGGATGCGGCGAAATCCTTTGATCTCAGCAGTGTGGTAACCTGGCGAGATCACTGTCTGGACCTGTCTGGTCTGGCCCACTTCCCCCGTGTGATAATTCACGGAGATGCACTGTCTTGCGTGTGCTATATGCTTGAGATTAACGCCTATTCTACATGTCGGGGATAACCTGCGCATGTGCAAATCGCAGTAATCCACTAAGTAGAGCAATATCGGTGAATAACCTTTAACCAGTCATGCCCTGATAATATGACCCATTCATGATTGACAGGCTACACGTGACTAGGCGACTTCGGATTGATACCCCGAATACGAAAATACACACAAAAAGACTTAGTGCTATGAAAACGCCAATAACAAACAACAATTCGTAGAGTGATATAATGAATATATGATCCACTGTCTGTATGTGTGACCAGTGTAGATGCTGTTCCGCCTTAATGTTTACTGCTAACCCGAATTTTCTGTTTGTGCAAAACATTTGGGTGAGTTTACCACTTACCAACAATGACTATAATTTCCGCAGTGTTTAAAAATAATTATGAGTACATGTATTCTGTTCTTTTTTAATAAAAATCAGAAAATAATGATTGCTCGATGCTGATTTGAGCTGTGTTCAGCCTCAGCACTCACAACACAATACGAATTTGGAGAATGCGCCCATAAAAATGTATAAGCCCGCTCGCCCAGATGGCTCTATATCAGAACACTGAAGGTGGGTGGCAAGTGTAAGCACGCGATGGGTAATTTAACGATCGGGGTTCATCCTTACCGGAATCCCGACTGGAGACCTGGTTTGGCCCTCACATACGTCTTTGGCATTTTGTATGTAACAGTTGAATCTGGTTATACCCCTTTTGTGAGTATTACGATATTCGTAATCCTATTTTAGGGGAAGGGGCCAAGTGACTTTGGTGTGGTATGAACCTGACACCAGGTCAGGTTATTCTAATTTCAGGGCTGAATATATTTGTTCTCGATGTAAATATTCCGTTCTGATTTTGGGATTTTCCCCCCAATGCAGCAGGTTAAAATGGGATCGAACCCGTTTGCCCGGCCTTACATAACCTTAGCTTTTGATAGGCCGTTAAACACTAATAAACAAACAAACAAACAAACAGAACACTGAAGACTGTAGACACTGATCAGTCTGTGCATATGTGCAGGCCGGGTTGGTGAAGCAGTGACTGCAAGCGGAGTAATACGGTTTGGTCATGTCGTGAACCAGCACGTGACTGCAAGACATCGAGTGTATGTCTACGGGACTCTGAATGACAGCGGGGTAACCAAGGGGTGTGTCTGAACATAAATTTTGAAGTTATTGTATTTGTATCAAACTTATAACAAAATCTACAAAATATATCATATTTATCTCAGGTTTCCGCCGTATCCGTGCAATAAATTAGTTAGATAATGTCTTCTCGTTGAATGTGGTTAGTTAACAGCGCGTGGGGGATTTCAGGCGGCCGGAATACGTCTCTCCTAGCGGCTCGGATGATTTCCGGCCCCCTAAATTTCCCCCATGCGCTGTTAACTAACCATATTCGACTCGAATACATTATCTAACTTATACATAGTGTTTGAGATATGGCAATTTCAAAATTCATATTTTGTTTATCCACACGATGCTTGTAGGGAGGTATGGTATGCATGTGTGTGTAGCTTGATGCAGCATCTGTGTGCCATTCTTTCTAGTTTTACGTCTTTGTTTATGTCTTTGTTTTGTCTTGATTTGTTCATAAACATAATGTTTATACACGCCCGTGCTCACTGTGACATCAGATAATGCAGAAACTAACAAAACAATGCACATTTTTGGCTAGATACTGGTACATAGAGAATCAGATTAATATATTTTGATATCATATTTATTAGGCAAGACTTATATAGTTTTGTTGTTGTAAATATTCAGTTCTGATTTTGGGATTTTCCCCCCATTTGTATATGTACTTGAACATGTACATGTACTTGTACAGGTAATATATGGGATTTAGTACTAAACCCATTGACCCGGCCTTAAATGACCTTAGCTGTTGATAGGCTGTTAAACCCCAACAAACAAACAAACAAACAAACAAACATCACATTTATGAAGCAATTATCTTTGAATCAAACGATGATTACCGGTAGGTATAGTTGGTCCTTAATGAGAAAATGTGACTTGCATTTTAGTATGGAACAATAAATACAGATGCTGCAGATCGTGATGAGACGGCTCGTTATGGGCAGGCTCATCCACATCTACAGTGTTAATACATGTTCGATGTAAGGGTTCGTTGACCGGTCAGTCTCGATATCTATCGGACATTTCTCCCATGTCTTTATTTTGCTAGTGTTCTAGATGCCTGGTTATTTTTACAAAACATGCAAATTAGGTTATTTTTAGAATCATCATTTAGAAGATTCTAATTAATTACATGTTTATACCAAACCTGCTGTTTGTGTATTAAGAATACCAACCAAAATTTGACCAATTAAATGCTACTCTGGTTGAGCAACAGCCATGTTGTGTTATTTATTTGCCAGAATCCATTACTGATATTTGACTGTAATTGTGTTGTTGTGTCTTGAGGGCATGAATAAAACTATGGCAACTGAACCACTTCTTCTTCCATTCTCAGCTGGAGAACCTCGCATCAAACATAATGTGGCTGTCACTGGATAAATGAGACTAGTGTAGATCCAGATCAGCCTGTGCATACGCCCAGTCTGATAGGATATACACTGTTCGCTATTCAGTGGGTGGTAGGTCGGGCGGACGTGACAGCGTAAAATAACGGTAGGGGTTCCTCCTTATAGGAATCACGATTTGCCTGGTTTGGCCCTCGGGTACGTTTTTTATCTTTGGCTCTTTTGCCACCTTGGAGTTGAATTGGGTTATTGCCTATTATAAAAGTAGTAAGATTATTACTGATCCTTCTGCTTTTGGGAGAGGGTCGCAAGTGATTCTGGTGTGGCGAGGACCTGGCATCAGATGACGATTCCGGTTAAAATGGGATTTGAACCCGTTTGCCCTGCCTTTCATGACCTTAGCTGTTGATAGGCCGTTAAACACTAATAAACAAACAAACAGATGACGATTATTCTGATTTCAGGGCTGAATATATAGTTTTTGTCGCGCCTGCTTACAGAAGCGCGTCTATAGTCGCCGCTTTTTTCGTTGTTGCCGTCGTTGTCCGAAATGTTCAAAAGTTTGTACAAGCTTCGTCATCATGGTATAACTTTAATATATCTTGACGGATTGCTTCGATATTTGGACATTTGATACATGTGAGCATTTGGAACACATTCATGCCCCCATTAACATGACCTTGACCTGTTTTACTTTCACAGTGGGTGGCAGGTGGGAGAATGCGATGGGTAATTTAGCGATCAGGGTTCATCCTTAGCGGAATTCCGACTGGAGACCTGGTTTGGCGTGGGTGGTTGGTCGGGTGAACGCGACTGCGTTTATTAATGGTAGGGGTTCCTCCTTATAGGAATCACGATCTGCCTGTTTGGTCCCCCAGGTACGTTTTTAGCTCACCTGAGCGAAGCTCATGTGAGCTATTGTTACCGTAATGTGTCCGTCTGTCGTCCGTCCGTCGTCCGTCCGTGAACATTTTCAAACGTCTTCTCCTCGGTAACCATTGGGCCTATAGTCACCAAACTTCATGGTCCTTAGGTAGGGGGATTACAAAATTGTTAAAATGACGTCATTACGTAATCCAAGATGGCCGCCATCTAAAAGTAGCACAAATTCTTCAAAAATCATCTTCTCAAGAACCGTCAACCGGATTTCGACAAAAAATTGGTAGGAATGATCGATGCACAATGCTCTTTCAAAGTTATTAAAATGGTGACCCTGGGGTCAAAATGGGCGTGGCCCGTGGGGTCTAATTGGGGTCAAATTATATTTTTGACCGAATATGGTCATGTCTATATTAAATCGAAGATATCAAAGAGGTGATCGCTCTGGTACATTTTTTGTCGCAATTGGATGGTCATGTCATCCAAGATGGCCGCCGAAAGGTCAAAAGGTCGTTCTTTTATTAGAGATTTCAAAATTCTTCTTCACACGAACCGCTTGGCCCATGGTGGCCAAACTTCACAGTTATGGTCCATGGGTGAAGCCTTTTCAGATTTGTGAAAACGGAGGTCGTTGCTAATTTAAGATGGCTGCCGTCTAAAAATAGCACAAATTCTTGAAAAATCTTCTTATGAACCGCCAGCCGGATTTTGACGAAACTTGGTAGGAATGATCGATGTACAATTCTCTTTCAAAGTTGTTAAAATGGTGACACCGGGGTAAAAAATGGGCGTGGCCCGTGGGGTAAAATTTTATTTTTGACCGAATATGGTCATGTCTATATCCAATCGAAGGTATCAGAGAGGCGATCCCTCTGGTACATTTTTTGTCGAAATTGGATGGTCATGTCATCCAAGATGGCCGCCGAAAGGTCAAAAGGTCGTTCTTTTATTAGAGATTTCAAAATTATTCTTCACACGAACTGCTTGGCCCATGGTAGCCAAACACAGTTATGGTCCATGGGTGAAGCCTTTTCAGTTGGTAAAACGGAGGTCGTCGCTAATCCACGATGGCCGCCAGCCGGATTTCGACGAAACTTGGTAAGAATGATCGATGTAGAATGCTCTTTCAAAGGTGTTAAAATGGTGACCCCGGGATCAAAAATGGGCGTGACCCGTAGGGTCAAATTGGGGTCAAATTTTATTTTTGACCGAATATGCTCATGTCATATATCAAATTGAAGGTATCGATGAGGCGATTATGATGATTATGTCATCCGTGATGGCCACCAAAAGGTCCATTTATTCAAGATTTTGAACGTCTTTTTCTCAGGAACCACATGGCCGATGCTGGCCAAACTTCATAGTAAGTTAAGATACTTGGGTGAAGCATTTTCAGATTTGGTAAAATGAGTCATCGCTTAATCCAAGATGACCGCCATCTAAAAATAGCACAATTTTTTTAAAACACATGAACTCAATGTCACATTCTCCTCTGGTGTTCATGGAGTCAGGTGAGCGAATTAGGGCCATCATGTTATCTTTGGCTCTTTTGTTACCTTGGAGTTGAATTGGGTTATTATATTGCCCATTATAAAAATGGTAATATTATTACTGATCCTACTGCTTTTGGGAGTGGGCCAAGTTATTCTGGTGAGGTGAGGACCTGGCATCAGATCAGGATTATTCTGATTTCATGGCTAAATATATTCTTTTTATTGTAAATATTGAACTTGTACAGGTAATACATGGGATTTAGTACTTAACCCATTGACTGGCCTTAAATGACCTTAGCTGTTGATTGGCAGTTAAACCCCAACAAACAAACAAACCTTGTTTGGCCCTCACCTCCGTCTTTGGCATTTACCTTCACATTTTTGCGGAAACACTTGGCCATTTTTTTGGCGTCAAAAAGTTTGTACAAGCTTCGTCATCGTGGTATAACTTTTATATTACTTGACGGATTGCTTCAATATTTGGACACTTGATACATGTAAGCAGTTTGAACACACTCATGCCGCCATTAACATGACCTTGACCTTTTTTACCTTCACATTTTTGCGGAAACACTTAGCCATTTTCTTGCGTCAAAAAGTTTGTACAAGTTTCTTCTGATTCCAGGGCTGAATATACAGTTTTTGTCACGCCTGCCTTTTTTTTTTTTAGTCGGCGCTTTTTCCGCGTCGCCCGCGTCGTCCGGTTTTTGTAACAGAAATGCGTTAAATTTATTGTTTTTTCACAATATCTCTTTAACCCCTTGCCAGACTTTGATAATATTTCACATCAATGTTTGTCTAGGAATGATGCTTCATTACGCACACCCCCACATCCAAATTCTCAAGGTCAAGGTCATCTATTTACTTGTAATGTTCACCGGTTTTGTAACAGAAATGCGTTAAAGTTATTGTTTTTTCACAATATCTCTTTAACCCTTGCCAGACTTTGATAATATTTCACATCAATGTTTGTCTAGGGATGATGCTTCATTACGCACACCCCCACATCCAAATTCTCAAGGTCATGTTCACCGGTCAAATGCCTCAGATAATATATGGGATTTAGTAGTAAACCCATTGACCTAACCTTAGCTGTTGATAGGCCGTTAAACCCCAACAAACAAACCAGTTTCTTTATCATGATATAACTTTAATATTACTCGACAGATTGCTTCAATATTTGGACACTTGATACATGTGACCATTACACATTCATGCCGCCATTAACATGACCATGACCATTTTTACCTTCACATGGTTGTGGAAACAATTTGCCATTTTGTATGTCAAAAAGTTTCACCATGACCACTTCTCTGACGGTTTTTAGCCAGGTTTTTTGAAGAAAAAAATCCAGGCTATTGGATTGGCGAAAGCCGGGCGGGCGGGCGGGTGGCGGGCGGGCGGGTGGCGGGCGGCGTCCACAATCAATGTTAAGTTTTCGTGTTTCAGTCCATTTCTTTGTTACTGTACCACCTAGGACCACCAAACTGTCACAGCTTCATAATCAAGGGGTGCCCACCACATATCACTATCCAACATGTTACTTTTTTTTTATCTTGACCCATTCTTTCCGCGTAGTCGACTTCGCCATTTTCAATGTTAAGTTTTCGCGTTTACAATGTTAAGTTTTTGTGTTTAAGTCCATTTCTTTGATACTGTACCACCTAGGACCACCAAACTTTCACAGCTTCATAATCAAGGGATGCCCACCACATATCACTATACAACATGTTACTTTTTTAGCCAGGTTTTTTTAAAAAAAATCCAGGCTATTGGATTGGCGAAAGCCGGGCGGGCGGGCGTGCGGCGTGCGGCGTGCGGCGTCCACAATCAATGTTAAGTTTTCGTGTTTGAGTCCATTTCTTTGTTACTGTACCACCTAGGACCACCAAATTTTCACAGCTTCATAATCAAGGGGTGCCCACCACATATCACTATCCAACATGTTACTTTTTTTTTAACTTCACCCATTTTTTCCGCGCAGTCGACTTAGCCATTTTCAATGTTAAGTTTTCGCGTTTTCAATGTTTTGTTTTCGTGTTTAAGTCGATTTCTTTGGTACTGTACCATCTAGACCACCAAACTTTCACAGCTTCATAATCAAGGGGTGCCCACCACATATCACTATCCAACATGTTACTTTTTTCTTTATCTTGACCCACTTTTTTTCCGCGTAGTCGACTTAGCCATTTTCAATGTTAAGTTTTCGCGTTTACAATGTTAAGTTTTCGTGTTTAAGTCCATTTCTTTGGTACTGTACCACCTAGGACCACCAAACTTTCACAGCTTCATAACCAAGGGGTGCCTACCACATACAACTATCCAACATGTGACCATTTTTTTACCTTCGCCTATTATTTCTACGTAATTGGCTTAGCCATTTTCAACGTTAACTTTTTAACGTACGTCTGGTTAAAGTTTTTTGGTTAAAACTTTTCGTTATACTATAATCTCTGCAACTGCTTCGCCCATTACCTTGAAACTTCACATGGGTGTTTATCATCATCCATATTTTCATTCTAACCCCCAACCGTGCGGCCCCTGTGCCCAATGTCAAGGTCAAATTACTTTGAATTTTTTTGTTAAAGTTTTTTCGTGTACTATATCTCTGCAACTGCTTCACCCAATACCTTCATACTTCACATGGGTGTTTATCATCATTGTTGCACCTGCCTGCGGAAAGCGCGATCCTGTGCCCAATGTCAAGGTCAAATTACTTTGAATTTTTTTTTTAAAGTTTTTTCGTGTACTATTTCTCTGCAACTGCTTCACCCAATACCTTCATACTTCACATGGGTGTTTATCATCATTGTCACACCTGCTTGCGGAAAGCGCGATATCGTCGGCATTTTGGCATACGTCCGTCCGTTCGTCCGTGTGTCCGGTTAAAGTTGTTTGGTTAAAGTTTTTCCATCTACTATAGGTATCACTGTGCTAAATATAGTACACATCGGCCAGGGGGTATGCTTTAGTAGTCCGGTATAAAAAAATAGTGCAGACGTTTTGAGGCCACAGACCCAGTTTGCTTGTAAATCCTGATCCATTACAGCCCAATTTTACTTGAGAAACATGTTGGGGTGTTTTTAACACCAGTTTCGAGCATATTTCTAGCATTTAAAAGAAATTACTGAGCCTGCTTGTCACGTGATGTGAACACTACGTCACATGACACTTTGATGATAAACAATATGGCGGACAGGACAATGTTGAAATTTTCTTTCTTAGGAGTAAGTGAACATATTGTTTAATTAGTGAAAATCCGGTGCAGACAGGTTGCAGGTTATGAACAGGTAGGTTCCACAGCATCCATACGAATAGTGAAAGTGTGAGAGAATGGCCATATTTGGAGGAATCGGTTAGTTGTATAGTAAAAACTAATTGGTGGTTGCTAGCCTATAAGCATTTCCGGGTCATCAGTGGATGTCGTCTGCTTTCTTTGAAAACAATTCTAAACGGTTTTAATCATGGCTACAGCAAGTTTTATTAAGAGAACAAAGGACAGAATTGCTGGAAAATCAGTTTTATTTAATGAAAATGGTTGCATCAAGTGGGTCGGGATAACCACAGGTGTACGAGTCAAATATGGAAAGATTAAAGTTAAATTTCCAAATGATGCAAGAACAAAATACTATTATACACATAGAGTAGCATTCATGTTACACCATTCATGTTACACCATAATGTGCCCCGTGCAGGCACCGGGGCGGGATCAACTGATCCTGAGAATAGTGCTGCAGTAGCCATTGCTTGTTGTAAAAGGCGACTAAACTGGCTTAACGATTGGGTTCATACTTTCCGGAACCCACTATACCGGATTTGGCCCTCATGTGCATTTTTGGCTTTCTTGTATGTGAGAGTTGAGTCGGGCTATGCCCCATATATAAAAGTAAGATTAGCGCTAATCCTATTACTTTTAGGGGATGGGATATAAATGATGTTGGTGTGGCGAGGGCCTGGCACCAGATCAGGTTGTTCTAATTTCAGGACTGAATATATATTTTGATTGTAAATATTGAGTTCTGAAGTTGGGATTTACCCCCCTTGGACAGGTGGATACGGGACTCGACCCCGTTGACCCGTCTGCGTGTAGACTCCCTGAGGCTTGTACCTCTATGTCAGAAAAGCGGACGTTAAACCCTATTCACTCACTTACACCATAATGTGTTTGAAATACCCAGGCACCTTGAAATATCACATTTATGTGGTTGTTCCCTGTGTGTTAACCAGGCCCACCTGAGTGCTGAGTCAACAATTATAAATAATTCTCGAAAGAATTGCCATAGCGAAAAGCGCTGTCTGAGCCATGCACTCGACGGCGTCACATATCCACCCTGTATCTGCTAATAGTTCCTGTTTTATTAATTACGGTAAATTAACTGTATACCTATCTACATTATGTACATGTCTACATGCTAATTACACAGATTTGAGATGCATCAGTGAGCCAGATGAGCCTGTTACTGACTAGTTCAGCCATATTAAAGTGGCGCGTCGCTTTAATTGGCACTGTGTATTTGATTACTAACCGGTATCAAGTGTATAGCTCCCCAACAGTTACCAAGTTTTTCTAAACATTATTTATTGACTTGGTTGATACTTGCAAACATTATGACCAAATTTGGCTGCGCGATCAGGGTCTACGCCAGTACTTCTCGGCTACATTTTTCCAGAAAAAAATTCAAAATTTTAAATTTAGCAGAAATTATACTGTGAACATTGCTTGCCACAGTAACCTTTGAAACACATGACTATTGTGCAAATTATTCCTGGCATTATGCTCTTTATTTGTTCTAAGTTACCATTATGTTTGGCATGTGCTTGCCTCAACTCTGCAATGCACCTGGATCTTACAGAGAGAGCAAATCGGTTTCTCAAGTTTGTTTTCTTGACCCACGAAACATGTTCGAGCTAAACTGGCGCCTTGTTTATTTCTCGTTTCAGGGAGTTACTCAGATGGCGGATATCTTTTAGATGTGTTTCCGTTACCCCTGGTTGAGCGGCATCTTACACCTTTGTGATTTACTATCACCGTCCCCCGTGTAATGACTAACATGTAAGTCACTATTTATCTGCTTCGTAACTACATGTATTTCATTCCATTTCGCTTCATTACCTATTGACTCATTTTCGGGGAGGTTGGCAGTGCAGTGACCATGATGGTTTGGGCAGCTGATATCTCCACCCTGATTTCTTAGCTTACTACCTATTATGCACAGCTTACTGCCAACAAATGCCCCAATGATTAATTTATCTTTGGTATTATTCTCGCACATAGTGGTTGTCACGATTGTACCCGCTTGAAATGGTGTACTGTCGCTATTGAATATTGGGTTATTGTAGCAAGAGTCACCTTCAACTCGAACCGTCTTGCTACGTTTATTGCCACAGAGTTCATTCTCTCTGGCCACAGTTTGTCTGATTTCATGCATACTTTTAGTGTTTAAGCCAACCATAGACTCTGCTATCCTATTTGACTGCTTTTGCATAGAGTTATACGTCGGCGGAATTATGTTTGTGTTTACCAAGAGCCGACAAGCACCATAATTACTGATTGGTGTGCTCATAAGGCCCAGCTGCAAACCCACATTAGCTTTCCCTGATTTCCTACCCTTTCGACTTGACGCAACCTCTTCATATAGTTTGATATATTTACTTTTATATCTACATCGGGTTCATTTTAGCCGCTCAGCCCAACAAATGCCCCATTTTCTTGATGCGGTCGCATCAAATACAATTTCGCCACTACAGTGCGTATTAAAGGCGCGATGACTGTTTATTTCAGTATTAAACATCTTCTGGACCTCATACGGTCGATATAATTTGTTTATCAACAGATTGGGGTGTACGGATGCATTTTATTTTGCGGTACGGCGCATTCGTCAATGAGTTTCGGAAGCCTCGACAGAGAGCTCAGAACAGTTACATCATTGTCCGTACCATCAACATCTTTACAGGTAAACGTTTTATTTTCATTTACATTAACCCGGGATTCAAATGAGTCTTTGGTTAGCCTGATGTACCTATGATTTTGTTCCATTTGGTGAGTGAGAAGAAAGTTTTTTACCTTTATTTTCATTTGCCCGCCCGTTTGTTTGAAATCCGCATTTTTTTACCCCGCCTCCTATGCTTATTGGCCGGCATGTTTTCATTAGGTTAACCAAGTTCATCTGAGCAGTGCATATCGGTAGAGAAATATATATGGGATAGCATTGCTCATTTAACAGGCAGTGTCTATACCCTAGGAAACAAGTGTCAACACGGGCACACGTGTTTCAATTTCCTGTGACATTTTAACACTTCTATGTCTGAATTCGCTGGCAGCACTCATACACTGGGCTGGTTTCAATTTAATTTGACACGTATCATTCTGGCATGTCACTAAGTTATGCGGACAAATGTTTCTATGCAAATTACAACATGTAGATTGACTAAATACTTCGAAAGTCACTTTTTCGCCTGTTTTTATGATAAAAAAATGACAAAAATACTCCGAAATCACCCGACTTTCGATAAATTTAATCGTTTTAACCCCATAATTGTGGAACAGCCAATATTTTTGACAAGCACCATCTATTTTATAATAATATTTTACAAGTGCATCAACAATATAGACTTTTCCTAAGAAATATATGAGAAAATAATACTCTGGAAAATTCTGGTGAAACTGAAGTTTCCGCAGCACTGGACAGCCATAATTATATGACCATTCTTAAATTGCCACTGTTGAAAGTTAGTCTTCTAAATAATGTCAAATTACATTTGCTGTCACGAAATAGGTAGACAAGACAATGGTAGGTAGTTTTATTGAGATATTATAGCAAAAAAATGCGCTTATAGGTATCACTGTGCTAAATCTAGTACACATCGGCCAGGGGGTATGCTTTAGTAGTCCGGTTATAAAAAAAATAGTGCAGACGTTTTGAGGCCACAGACCCAGTTTGCTTGTAAATCTGATCCATTACAGCCCAATTTTACTTGAGAAAAACATGTTGGGGTGTTTTTAACACCAGTTTCGAGCATATTTCTAGCATTTAAAAGAAATTACTGAGCCTGCTTGTCACGTGATGTGAACACTACGTCACATGACACTTTGATGATAAACAATATGGCGGACAGGACAATGTTGAAATTTTCTTTCTTAGGAGTAAGTGAACATATTGTTTAATTAGTGAAAATCCGGTGCAGACAGGTTGCAGGTTATGAACAGGTAGGTTCCACAGCATCCATACGAATAGTGAAAGTGTGAGAGAATGGCCATATTTGGAGGAATCGGTTAAGTTGTATAGTAAAACTAATTGGTGGTTGCTAGCCTATATCTATTTTTTTAGTGTCCATGCCTCGCCCCAAGGCGCGACATGCAGGCCACGGCCATCTAGTCTACAAAAAGTGGGTATAATTATGTTATCCAAGTGTCTATGCTTGGAAAAAACCTGGCCTTCGTGGCTTTGCCTCGTTTCTTGTTTTTAACTTGACCCATTTTTTCCGCGCAGTCGACTTAGCCATTTTCAATGTTAAGTTTTCGCGTTTACAATGTTAAGTATTCGTGTTTAAGTCCATTTCTTTGGTACTGTACCACCTAGGACCACCAAACTTTCACAGCTTCATAACCAAGGGGTGCCTACCACATACAACTATCCAACATGTGACCATTTTTTTACCTTCACCTATTATTTCTACGTAATTGACTTAGCCATTTTCAACGTTAACTTTTTAACGTACGTCTGGTTAAATTTTTTGGTTAAAACTTTTTTGTTATACTATATCTCCGCAACTGCTTCGCCCATTACCTTGAAACTTCACATGGGTGTTTACCATCGTCCATATTTTCACTCTAACCCCCAACCGTGCGGCCCCTGTGCACAATGTCAAGGTCAAATTACTTTAAATTTATTTGTTAAAGTTTTTTCGTGTACTAGATCTCTGCAACTGCTTCACCCAATACCTTGATACTTCACATGGGTGCTTATCATCATTGTCGCACCTGCTTGCGGAAAGCGCGATCCTGTGCCCAATTTCAAGGTCAAATTACTTTGAATTTTATGTTAAAGCTTTTTCGTGTACTATATCTCTGAAACTGCTTCACCCAATACCTTGATACTTCACATGGGTGTTTATCATCATTGTCGCACCTGCTTGCGGAAAGCGCGATCCTGTGCCCTATGTCAAGTTCAAATTACTTTGATTTTTTTTTGTTTAAAGTGTTTCGTGTACTATATCTCTGCAACTGCTTCACCCTATCCTTGATACTTCACATGGGTGTTTATCATCATTGTCACACCTGCTTGCGGAAAGCGCGATATCGTCAGCATTTTGGCATACGTCCGTCCGTTCGTCCGTGTGTCCGGTTAAAGTTTTTTGGTTTAAAGTTTTTCCATCTACTATATCTATTTTTTTAGTGTCCATGCCTCGTCCCAAGGCGCGACATGCAGGCCACGGCCATCTAGTCTACAAAAAGTGGGTATAATTATGTTATCCAAGTGTCTATGCTTGGAAAAAACCTGGCCTTCGTGGCTTTGCCTCGTTTCTTGTTTTACCTTCACCTATTATTTCTACGTAATTGACTTAGCCATTTTCAACGTTAACTTTTTAACATACGTCTGGTTAAAGTTTTTTGGTTAAAACTTTTTCGTTATACTATATCTCTGCAACTGCTTCGCCCATTACCTTGAAACTTCACATGGGTGTTTATCATCATCCATATTTTCATTCTAACCCCCAACCGTGCGGCCCCTGTGCACAATGTCAAGGTCAAATTACTTTGAATTTATTTGTTAAAGTTTTTTAGTGTACTATATCTCTGCAACTGCTTCACCCATTACCTTGATACTTCACATGGGTGTTTATCATCATTGTCGCACCCGCTTGCGGAAAGCGCATTTTATGCATTTTGGCATACGTCCGTCCGTACGTCCGTGTCCGGTTAAAGTTTTTTCGTTAAAGTTTTTCCATCTACTATATCTATTTTTTTAGTGTCCATGCCTCGCCCCAAGGCGCGACATGCAGGCCACGGCCATCTAGTCTACAAAAAGTGGGTATAATTATGTTATCCAAGTGTCTATGCTTGGAAAAAACCTGGCCTTCATGGCTTTGCCTCGTTTCTTGTTTTACCTTCACCTATTATTTCTACTTAATTGACTTAGCCATTGTCAACGTTAACTTTTTAACGTACGTCTTGTTAAATTTTTTGGTTAAAACTTTTTTTTATACTACATTATATCTCTGCAACTGCTTCGCCCATTACCTTGAAACTTCACATGGGTGTTTATCATCGTCCATATTTTCATTCTAACCCACAACCGTGCGGCCCCTTTGCGCAATGTCAAGGTCAAATTACTTTGAATTTATTTGTTTTTTCCTGTACTATATCTCTGCAACTGCTTCACCCATTACCTTGATACTTCACATGGGTGTTTATCATCATTGTCGCACCCGCTTGCGGAAAGCGCGATATCGTCCCCATTTTGGCATACATCCGTCCGTCCGTCCGTACGTCCGTGTGTCCGGTTAAAGTTTTTTCGTTAAAGTTTTTCCATCTACTATATCTATTTTTTTAGTGTCCATGCCTCGCCCCAAGGCGTGACATGCAGGCCACGGCCATCTAGTCTACAAGAAGTGGGTATAATTATGTTATCCAAGTGTCCATGCTTGGAAAAAACCTGGCCTTCGTGGCTTTGCCTCGTTTCTTGTTGTGATTCTTACTTCATTATATGCTCATGATCATGTTTCGTCAATTGCCTCAGCAGGCGCGGCGCGTTGCCGCTTTCGGGGCGGAATTCTTGTTTATTGTAAATATTCAGTTATGATTTTTGGATCCCCCCCCCCATCTGTGTGGGTGGCAGGTGGGAGCATGCGATGTGTAATTTAACGATCGGGGTTCATCCTTACCGGAATTCCGACTGGAGACCTGGTTTGGCCCTCACCTGCGTCTTTGGCAGGTCAGGTTATTCTAATTTCAGGGCTGAATATATTTTTTCTCAATGTAAATATTCCGTTCTGATTTTGGGATTTTCCCCCCAATTCAGCAGGTTAAAATGGGATCGAACCTGTTTGCTGATAGGCCGTTAACACCAATAAACAAAGAAACAAACCCCCCATCTGTACAGGTTATATATATGGCATTTAGTACTAAACACATTCACCCGGCCTTAGATGACCTTAGCTGGTGATAGGCCGTTAAACCCCAACAAACAAACAAACAAACTGTTTGCTATTCTGTCAATGGAACACGCATCATGTTTCTAACCAGCGATACAGATGGTTATCAGGTACAGGAGTGTGTTATTTGATCAGGAGCTACACTGGCCACAAATCCCATAATCCCAATTTCTGCTGTCACAGCTACATGTATGTCTTACCAGCCTGTCTGGGTGCACATAGTGAATCCATCCTTATAGTTTAGGCCATACAAACAGTACTTTGGTTCTCGGACACGGGGGTTTGCGGAATGTGACGCGGGAGGGCGGGTTTTTTTTTGTCGCTCCCGCTTGCGGACAACACGTACTGTTATGTATGTTATGTCTCTGCAACCACTTCACCGATTGACTTGAAACTTCATATGCATGTTTACCATCCTCCAAATATTCATTATGCACAATACCCATGCTGCCCGCATGCCCAAGTTCAAGGTCAAATGTCTTAGAAGTTTCGTTAAAGTTTTTGTAACTTTGCGTTAAAAGTTTTTACGTATGTTATATCTCCTCAACCGCTTCACTCATTGACTTGAAACTTCATATGCATGTTTACCATCCTCCAAATATTCATTGTACGCAATACCCATGCTGCCCACATGCCCAAGGTCAAATGTCTTAGAAGTTTGCGTTAAAGTTTTTGTAAACTTTGCGTTAACGTGTTTACGTATGTTATATCTCCTCAACCGCTTCACTCATTGACTTGAAACTTCATAAGCATGTTTACCATCCTCCAAATATTCATTGTGCGCAATACCTGGATACTTCAGCAACCCGACCTGTAGATCCATGGAATCATTTACTGCAACTCCAATATAGTCTTTTGAGACCATGGAAATTTATTCTTGTAAGTCTTAACCAGTATCCCCTGCTTTTAGTAGGAGCCGAGTAAAAGGTGGTGAGGCCAAGATATTTTGCTGTGGTAAGATCACCTGGCAATAAATCAGGATATTGTAAATTCAACTGCTGAATTTGGGCATTCTCAAGTTACCCTATGCATATACTCTATAAAGTTACTATAACCTCTTTAGACGTGGAAAATCACCAGATTTTCGTCCGACATGATAGGACATAACATATTGTTGCATGGTCGTGTTTAGCTCACCTGAGCGAAGCTCATGTGAGCTATTGTTACCGCAATGTGTCCGTCATCCGTCCGTGAACATTTTCAAACGTCTTCTCCTCGGTAACCATTGGGCCTATAGTCACCAAACTTCATGGTCATGGTCCTTAGGTAGGTGGATTATGGTCATGGTCCTTAGGTAGGTGGATTATAAAATTGTTAAAATGACGTAATTACGTAATCCAAGATGGCCGCCGTCTAAAAATATCACAAATTATTCAAAAATCTTCTTCAAGAACCGCCAACCGGATTTCGACAAGACTTGGTATGAATGATCGATGTACAATGCTCTTTCAAAGTTGTTAAAATGGTGACCCAGGGGTCAAAAATGGGCGTGACCCATAGGGTCAAATTGGGGTCGAATTTTATTATTGACCGAATATGGTCATGTCGTATATCAAATCGAAGGTATCAACGAGGCGATCGCTCTGGTGCATTTTTTGTCAAAAGTGGATGGTCATGTCATCCAAGATGGCCGCCAAAAGGTTAAAAGGTCGTTCTTTTAATAAAGATTTCAAATGTCTTGTTCTCGTGAACCGCTTGGCCGATATTGGCCAAACTTCATGGTAATGGTTATTGGGTCAAGCCTTTTCATTTTTGTTTAAATGGTTGTCATCGCAAAATCAAAAATGGCCGCTATTGAAAAGTAGGTCAAATTCTTAAAAAATCTTCTCGCGAACTGCCAGGCCGATTTTTACGAAACTTGGTATGAATGATCGATAGTTAACGCTGGTTCAAATTCCTTCAAATGGTGGACCCCGGGTCAAAAATGGGCGGGGCAGGAGGAGTCCAGTAGGAGGGGTCAAATGTCACATTTGACCGAATATGGTCATGTCATATATCAAATCGAAGGGATCGACGAGACGGTCACTCTGGAGCTTTTCTTTTGTCGAAATCGGGTAATTATGTCATCCGAGATGGCCGCCGAAAGGTCAAAAGGTCGTTCTTTCAATATAGATTGCAAATCTTCTTCTCGTGAACCACTTGGCCAATACTGGCCAAACTTCACAGTAATGGTCAGTGGGTCAAGCCTTTTCATTTTTGTTAAAATGATGGTCATCGCTAAATCCAAGATGGTCGCCATTGAAAAGTAGGTCAAATTCTCAAAAAATCTTCTTACGAACCGCCAGACCGATTTCGACGAAGCTTGATATGAATTATCGATAGTTAACGATGTTTCAGATTCCTTCAAATGGTGGCCGCCGGGTCAAAAATGGGCGGTGCAGGAGGGGTCAAGTAGGGGTCAAATTGCACATTTGACTGAAAATGGTCATGTCATATATCAATTCGAAGGTATGGACGAAACGATCACATAGGAGCATTTTTTTGTCGAAATTAGATGATTACATCATCCAAGATGGCCGCCAAAGGGTCAAAAGGTCGTTCTTTTATTAGAGATTTCAAACGTCTTCTTCATACAAACCGCTTGGCCATTGGTAGCAAACTTCGCAGTTATGGTCCATTGGTAAAGCCTTTTCAGTTTTGTTAAAATGGCACTCATCGTTAATCCAAGATGGCGGCCGTTTAAAAATAGCACAAACTTTTAAAAAATCTTCTTCTCACGAACCACCAGACCGATTTCTACGAAACTTGGCAGAAATGATCGATGTACAATGCTTTTTCAAATTTGTTAAAATGGTGATCCCTGTGTCAAAAATGGGGTCAAATTTCATTTTTGACGGAATATGGTCTTATAATATATCAAATCAAAGGTATTGATGAGGCGATCGCTGTGGTGTTGTTTTCATCGCATCCAAGATGGCCGCCGAAAGGTCAAAAGGTCGTTCTTTAATTAGAGATTTCAAATGTCTTCTTCATACAAACTGCTTGGCCATTGGTGGCCAAACTTCGCAGTTATGGTTCATTGGTAAAGCCTTTTCAGTTTTGTTAAAATGGCGGTCGTCGTTAATCCAAGATGGCCGCCGTCTAAAAATAGCATACATTCTTAAAAAATCTTCTCGCGAACCACCGGACCGATTTCGACGAAACTTGACACGAATGATCGATGTACAATGCTTTTTCAAAGCTGTTAAAATGGTGACCTCTGGGTCAAAAATGGGCATGGTCGGGGGGTCAAATAGAGGTCGACTGTTTTACGGAATATGGTTATATAATACATAAAATCTAAGGATTGCAATAAACAGTAGGCTGGAAGCATCCTGTTGTGGTCTCCAAACCTCTCAAAGTTGTGTAAGATATATCTGTACATATCGCGAGACAACTGGTGACTTTTCAAGTTTGTCGCATTGACATTTTGTGCCTGTCATGGGATTATTTTGATGTATATGTACATTCTTAAAAAATCTTCTCGCGAACCACCGGACCGATTTCGACGAAACTTGACACGAATGATCGATGTACAATGCTTTTTCAAAGCTGTTAAAATGGTGACCTCTGGGTCAAAAATGGGCATGGTCGAGGGGTCAAATAGGGGTCGACTGTTTTACGGAATATGGTTATATAATACATAAAATCTAAGGATTGCAATAAACAGTAGGCTGGAAGCATCCTGTTGTGGTCACCAAACCTCTCAAAGTTGTGTAAGATATATCTGTACATATCGCGAGACAACTGGTGACTTTTCAAGTTTGTCGCATTGACATTTTGTGCCTGTCATGGGATTATTTTGATGTATATGTAGTGACAACTTAACTTACCAATATTTGCTTGATTTTTGTGACATTGCACAGGTGAGCGATATAGTGCCATCATGGCCTTCTTGTTTTATGCATATATAGTTTTCGTAATTCCGTCCGTGCGTCCACGTTAAAGTTTCTGGGTACCCATTATCTCTGTAACGGTAAATCGGATTGACCTCAAATTTCACGTACTTCCTTATCATCATCCATGTTTGAAATCCATACCACACCCATACGGCCTTCATGTCCAAGGTCAAGGTCAAATTACTTAGAAAGATTTGCGTTAAAGTTTTTGGGTACCCATTATCTCTGTAACAGTAAGTCGCATTGACCTCAACTTCATATATATGTACTTCCTTATCATCATCCATATTTTCATTCCATACGATACCCATGCGGCCTTCATGTCCAAGGTCAAGGTCAAATTACTTAGAAAGTTGCGTCCGTAAGATTTGCGTTTGTGTACCCATTATCTCTGCAACGGTAAGTTGGATTGACTTCAAACTTCATATACTGCCTTATCATTATACATATGTTCATTCCGTACCACACACATATGGGCTTCATGTCCAAGGTCAAGGTCAAATTTCTCCCCAGCTCACTTTCTCTAGTTTATTGATCAGTGGCGAATTTACAGTATGATTTTATTTCTCTGTGACAATAAAATGCTCGACGCGCAGGGATTTTTCGGACACAGCGATATCTGGGAACCAAAGTACATTTTTATGGCCTTAGGTTCGGGCAGCAGGTTCGGAGCATGCAAATGGTAAGTCAGCCTTACGAGAATCAGGATATCCCTGGTATGGCCCTCACGCATATTGTTGGTACCTGAAAGTCGAATCTGTTTCTACCTATTATAATAATAGTAATATTAGTGATAACCCTGTTGCTTTTGAGGCTATGTGACTGGTGTGGTGAGGAGATGGAATCAGATGATGTTATTCTAATATCACGGCCGATTATATACTTTTATGCAGAGACATATTACTGTAACCCTAACTCGTCAGTATATTCAGTTGATTTTGGGAATTTCTCCCATCCATATGCGGTGGTTGGTTGTGAGCATGCGATGGGTAATTTAACGATAGGGATTTTTCCTTACCGGAATCCCGAACGGAGACCTGGTTTGGCCATCAGGTACGTCTCTGGAATTCTTGTATGTGAGAGTTGAATCTAATTATACCCCTTATATGAGTAATGTGATTATTGTAATCCTATTTATTTTATGGGAAATAGGATTAGAATATGGGAAATAGGATTAGAAATAATTTTGTGACTCATACGAGGGGTATAACCAAATTCAACTCTCGCATACATTCTTTTATGGGAGTGGGTGGCAGTTGGGAGCATGCGATGGGTAATTTAACGATAGCGGTTCATCCTTACCGGTATCCCGAATGGAGACCTGGTTGGGCCCTCAGCTGCGTCTTTGACTTTCTTGTATGTGAGAGTTGTATCTGGTTATACCCCATGTATGAGTATCACGCTTATATCCTAATGTACTATACTTTGATGATAAGACCATTCTAATTTTGGGACCTCTCCCCCACCCCCCCCCCCCCCCCCCCCCCCCCCCCCCCCCCCCCCCCCCCCCCCACCCCACCCCCCCCCCCCCCCCCCCCCCCCCTTACACCGATTATTTGCCCCCCCCTTCAAACCGATTAAATGCGGGATCGTCAAATCCGTTGGCCCAGCCTTAAATTACCTTAGCTATTGATAAGCATTGTGAGAGTTGAATCTGGTTATACCACTTATTAGAGTATTGCGCTTATTCCTAATCCTATTACTTTTAGCGGAAGGGGCCAAGTGACGTTGCTGTGGTACATGTATGGATCTGGCACCAAGTCAGGTTATTCTAATTTCAGGGCTGATTTATTTATGTGAAAGGTAAATTTAACGATGGGATTCATCCTTACCGGAATCTCGATATCTCTGATTTGACCCTCAGGTACATTTTTGGCTTTCTAGTATGTGAGAGTTTAATCCAGTTATACCCATTATAAAAGTAATAATATTAGTGCTAATCCTATTACTTTTGGGAAGTGGGGCCAAGTGAATCTGGTGTGGTGAGGACCTGGCACCAGATCAGGTTATTATAATTTCATGGCTGAAAATAGGCCGTTAAACACCAATACATCAAATGAACTCCACCCATCCATACAGGTGAAATACGGGGTTCGACTGCATTAGTGGGCGGCAGGTTGGGAACATTTGAAGGCAGGGGTGGGAATGTTAGTATAAACATATTTTATTCATATTAGTGTTACATGATATGTACATGATGTAAGTCACGAGCAAAACTCAAAGTAATAAAGACGGGATTCAGAAGAAAGTAAGTTGCTTATGCGAATCTGTCTCCCGATGGGCAATACGTCTATGTAACGGAGCCAACATGGATGGATTGAGTGAACCAGTCAATGGATAACTGATCCACTCATTGGAATAATAATTACATTATGTGTATGTGTGCACTCGATCCAACTGTCGGCTAGTGGGACGTCCTATGATACGCCATAACTGTGCTTAATCAAGTGGTGATAGATCATCAATATGATATGCACTTGTAGTTCTATCAAATGACCCTTTCAACAATACAGACATATCATAACGGTTGCAATCAGTGCTTATCCAGATGATCCGGTTCGTAATGAGCCGTCTCATCATGATCATCATGGTCACTGTCCTCGATTTGTCTGCATACACAGTTGGGATTATCTGTTATATTTTTTGAATACAGGTGTGAGTTTAAAGAGCTACACCTAGTCATCAGACGAGTATGACGAGTATGAAGTATGTCCGCCTGACGATTGTTTGTAATTTGAATGTTGAAAGGGAACCCGATGTGCGGAGATCAGGAGATAACACGTTCCATGCCCTGATACTTGATAGCAGGAATTAATTATAATATTGGGTAGTGCGAGAGTTTATTGTTTGTGTATTTTCTTTCTTACATGTATGTAAATTGTACGTGGTTGCATTACCAACAGTTGTTGGCAGTAGAGATGATAGGTAAGTTGGGCATAATTCATTTGGCATTGTGTACATCATTATTAGCTTGTGTTTATGTCCTATTTGTTAAAGGTTCCCACCCTGGTTCGTTATAGAGGGATTCTAAAGACACAAGTTTGGTAGTTCCTGATACTATTCTGGCTGCTTCTACATGTAATTTATAATGAGTGCAATTATCCCAAACGACATAGGCATATTTCAAAACGGGTCTGATAAAAGCAATATATATAGACGCAAGTCCTTTGCGGCATAGACGGAATTTCGGTTTTCTCGTTATGTTTATGCATTGTCATGCTTTAGCTTTAATATACACTTGCGCGAAGTTCTAATTGGTCACCCTATACTTGGGACGTTTTTAGACATATACAAGATGCAATCAGACGGGGCCTGTCAGTTTATATTCTACCCAGAAACAGTATAAACGGTGATTTATATGTAGTATTAATTCATTAGAAAGGCAATGTAAAAAAAAATATTGTACTAATGCATTATGCGATCACTCTAAAATAATTTATCAAAGTATTTGTCTAAAAACGTCTCAAGTACAGGGTGACCAATTAGAACTTTGCACAAGTGTACTCTATCTGCGCATGCCAAGTACCATCTTTTGAGAAAAAATATTCCCATGTGTTTATGTTCTGTGACTTCTTCTATTCGTTGTTCTTGCATTAACATTGGCGGGTGGTCAGTTCGGTTACTTTTTCGTGTAATAAGTAGCCCGGTGCATTGTGTATACCATTCTGATGACATAGAGGTCCCGCACAGTTCACCAATATCAGCTGCAATATCATAATAAGAATCCTCATCAACGTCTCCGTCAGTCCTGTCACCATGGTTCACAATGTCGGTTCTGTGTAGTTCCATGACCGACTTGACTTGGAATTGGTTTTCACAAATATACACTTGATGCACGTTCGATGCAGGTTTCCGGCCACTGACAATCCCTCAGATCATTCGCGCGAGGTGACTCGACACGCACGGCCTCACATTTGTGAATACCAACGACAACCCTACTTGAAGTAGCCTTCACTTCAGGAAAGTCGCAACCTAGTCCAAGTAACTAGAAGTTAACTAGAAGTTAACGGAATAAGTGGGGGTTATGATTACATCCGTAAGTCACATTGACTTGAAATGTCATGTGCTTCACACATTTCAATTATTCTATGTCCCACCCATCTTCGATGTCCAAGGTCTGGCCGCAGTAATCTAGTAACTAGATGACCGCGGTCAGGCATTGGGCAACAGCTATGGAGTGACAGCTAGTTGTTTGTGTACTCCGTCAGCACAGCATGTGTAGTTGTTGGCTGTTGTTGCAATTTGAACTAAAAGTGCGTCTGGCTACGTTTGAATTGATCCGCCGGATATTTATCAGCCGTCCGACTGCATGGTGTTTCTGTGTTGTTGGCGTGGTTCCCAGTCCCGTCTCGTATGGGGTCTACACGCTCCTCACACTGTACCACTCCCTTACACAGAAGCGGCCCACCGTCGTGCAGATACAAGGCCGGCCAGACGACATAATCCACCTTCTTGCCGGAGCGCGTGTACGCCTTCATCAAATTTCTGTCGAACGGGGCCCCGTACTTGTACGTGTCTACGTCAACTGTAACCGGTGGATCCTGTATCGCCATCAGCCAACACAGCTCCGTCAGAATATCACGGAATCTTGTCATCTGTGGCATTTCCCCTCTCATATCATGGCTTACCAGGTTCTGAACATGCTGAAAGTGCACATAATTATTTATTTGTCTACTCACTGGCATAAAGTGTTTCACGTCTAAATACGCGGCGCCGGCGCCGGATTCCTGACGAATTCTGCATGATATATTTTCATCTACTGTCTGAATTTTCATCCTAGCAAATTTATTGCGCCAGTTACTAGACGAAAAATATGTTTAAGCGATAGATTACTATGGAAGGTAATATCCGCGATAATTATATGTAACTTGATGCTTGCGTGCTGATGACATTACAACTTATATTCATGTTATTTCATTCGTCATTTGTATTTATTACATTTGAAATCTGCTTGTTGTAATTGTCTTTATCTTTCTTACATGTCCATTCTGCTGATTGCTTTGTTCATTTGTCTTATTTACATTACACTTATTGATACGTCCTTATTCGTGTCCCTGTTTTATTGCACTAAGCATTTGCAATAGAAAGTAAGAACAAAGCACTTAGCACTTTGAATAAGGCCGAAAGCAGTTACGACAAAGCCACAGGAAGTAAGCATCAAGCCACAATCCGAAAGCGGAAAGCCGCAAGCAGAAAGCATCAAGCCACAAGCAGAATGATGCAAGCAATATATGGGTTAGTAGTGCGTCATTATGACGTCAGATGGCGTCGCTGTCCTCTCAAGTAATTCTCCCTCTAATAAATTATAGTCCGACATCTGATTGGCTGTTCAAGTCACACCTCCAATGCCGGTGTTGATGTAAGATTTCACCCACCAATTATCACAGTATAGGTTAGAAGACACCAAATAGTTTTACTATATACTTTAACCGAATCCCATCCAATAAGGCCAGTCTCTCCTACTTTCACTATTCGTATGGATGTTGTGGGACCTACTTGTACATGACCTGCAGCCGGTCTGTACTGGTTCTGCATGAATTAAACAATAGGTTCACTTACTCCTAAGAAAGAAAAATCCAACCTCGTCATGTCCCCCAATATTGTTTACATTTTGTATTGGCCACGGAAACTATGTTTACATCACATGACCAACAAGTGAAACTGGGTAGTAAATGGATCAAGATTTGCAAGCAAACTGTGTCAGTGACCTCAAAACACCCGCACGATTTTGTTCATACTGGGCTACTATTACCCCTTGACGATTTCGCACCATTTAGTATTCTCTAACCTATATTAACTAAATTGCATACGTATGTATGGTGTTTGACTTACTAATGTGTTTTATACATACACGTATCCTCATAATTAAATTACATATGTACGTAATTGAAAACAATCACATCTTTATAGTAAGTTACACATATGGTAACTTACACAGGTTGACTGTCAAACTGGCCCGTTACCGATGCAAACCAATAACCGTCAGGGATCAGACTAAGGTGGCCCACCACCATTGATTTTCCCTAAAAGACTAACCCGTTACCACACATTTTGCTATTATCTGCTACTTTCATTTTTCTTATGGATGTTGTGGGACCTATTTTCCAATAACTTGCACTTATTCTGCTCTGGACATTGACAAATTAAAATATAGATTTAATTATTGTTGAAGCTGGGGTTCCATCTAGTAGGTACACATTTTTCTTTATGGAAATTAAATAAGTGTATAATTGCAACTAGTCCATCACTTTTAAAAATTACGAGTGCCAGCTACACAGATATAAGTATTTAGTAATCTCTAATGTACTCATAGAGACTCGTGGTGGTATCAAGCTAGTTCCATATGCAAATGATGCAGTATTTTTCAATTATTTATATCAACTAAATGCTGAATAAATATTTTTATCGACATATCATAAAGTATGATATTGCACATCAAAAAATAAATAAATGGAATAAATAGTTGCTTCCGTTATCATTTTAAGGAAACGCGGTTATCGCCCCTGATATCAAACTGGCATTTCGCGTTTGATATAAAAAGTATAATAATGTCAATTAGTACGTCTGGTAATGGTAAATCAATGTTCATTTTGCCAGAAAAATGTCAGATTGAAATAATAAAGAAAAACATGTCTCCCTATATTATAACATGGCATGTAGCACTCTAGGTTTAAGGTTAGAGAAATTCAGTATGCAAAAGTAGTCCGGGTGTTTTAAGGTCACAGACACAGTTTGCTTGCAAATCTTGATCCATTACTACCCAGTTTCACTTGAGGAACATGTTGGGGTGTTTTTAACACCAGTTTTCAGCATATTTGAAGCATTTAAAAGAAAACACTGAGCCTGTTGGTCACGAGATGTAAACAGAGCTTCCGTGGCCACATAATGTAAACAATATTGGGGGACATGGCGAGGTTGGTCCCACAACATCCATACGAATAGTGAAAGTAGGAAAGACTGGCTGGAATTCGGTTAAATTATACAGTAAAACTAGTTGGTGTCTTTTAACCTAAACAAGGCACAACAGAAAAGGCGGCATCAATCTACATCAACACCGTTAGGGACATGGAACCAATTTAGAGAGCAACGAGTACCAGCATATTAAATAGTTTTAGGGGGAGAACTATTTTAAGTTTTAGCAGCGCATCTGACGCCATAATGGTTGTCCCCAAATTACTGTTGCAATTATTGTTGTCAAGGGGCGTGGCTTAGCGAGCTAACAAAGCGCATGGCAAAACAGAGATGCAATAATCAATAATGGAACTCCGGATGTCACTAACAATTAAGCATCAACCCACTTAGAATGTAATCAACACAAACGCATTGAAACAGTACGAATGAATAAAGCATCAAGCCACATACATATAAATGTAATACGACGGATAGAACTCAGAATGTCATCAGCCAGCAAGCATCAAGCCAAATATAATTATGGCGGATATTACCTTCCATAGATTACAGCTTGCTGTCTGTTCCACGTTTTGCTGCCGACAAACTTTTGGTCATTAAACACATTAAATCCAAAAACTATTTAAATGTAAGTACTTTTTCATCAATAACAAAAAAGACACCCTCCCAAAAAAAAGTATTTGATGAAATTCCGTAAAATGATTGTATTTAAATTTAACATGGGGATTAAAAATAATTTTTTTTTTTAGATTTTTTATTTGTGGACCGATTTTCAAGATCTAACTTTTGTTTTCTTAGTTACATCATCATGTCCAAGCTATCGAGCCAGGTTTCGGAGTCAATTTCCAATTTTTTTCGTTTTTCGGCTCCTCTCCCACATCTTCCGCCACTTTTTCCCCATAGGAAAAATATGTTAAATTCCCATAGGAAATGGAATTTCATCAAACACATTTTTTTGGGGAGGGCGACTTTTGTTATTATGGAACAAGAGTGCCGCAAGTCACAAAATACGCCCGTCGAATATGGGCCAGACAGCGAAGATGCAGAAATGTGAAGCTGTCACCAAGGCAAGAAACATTAATGAGAATTTGAAAGTCTATAGCATTATTTCTTCATCTCGTTGTGCTAAACATGTATACTAATTTAGGCAGAGATAGAAAAGTAGGGTGTAAAGTAGAGGGAATGATAGGGTAAGAAAAAAATTGGATACAATAATGTAGAAAAAATGGCATAAAGTTAACGGTAAGAACTTGAAAAGGTGATATTTTTGTTAAAAAATATGTTTTCGGCATAAAAACACCAAGGTGCACACCTTCAATATGTGTAGAAGATGTGTGTATAGTTTCAGAACGATCGACTACACGGTTTCGGAGGAGTTGTGTACACAAACTATGTACCCTATATAGAATTGTATAGAAACATGTAGAAAAAATGGCTAAGTTAAAAAGGTGATATTTTTGTTAAAATATTTTTTTTTCGGCATAAAAACACCAAGGTGCACATCTTCAATATGTGTAGAAGACGTGTGTATAGTTTCAGAATGATCGACTAAACGGTTTCAGAGGAGTTGTGTACACAAACTCTGTACCGTATATAGAATTGTATAGAAAAATGTAGAAAAAATGACTAAGTTAAAAAGGTGATATTTTTGTTAAAAAATATGTTTTCGGCATAATAACACCAAGGTGCACATCTTCAATATGTGTAGAAGACGTGTGTATAGTTTCAGATTGATCGACTGAACGGTTTCGGAGGAGTTGTGTACACGAACTATGCGCTTTTTCTTCAGCCGCCCGCCCGCCGTGGGGTAAAACATAATACGTACGGTCGTATAAAAAGTACTTGCATTTAAATATTTCGTCGGCAGGAAAACGTTGAACAGACAGTAGTGGCATCTCTTCAGTGATGCTATATAGAATATTTATCGTGGCGACACAAAAAAACAGTACATAGTAAATAACAAAATAATTGCGGAAACGTAACCTATTAAATGCAACGAACGATAGGAAGTACTTGAAGAGTTACGTGTCTGCAACTAAATAAATAGAGGATATTCCATCGTACATTTTGTCGGCTACGCATAAACAACGAGTAAGCGAAGCGAACGCGTTGTTTACGCGGAAGTCGACATACACAAGTGTATTATTTCAAGCTATTCAAACATGTACGACGGAATATCCTATATGAACATATCCTATATGCACATTTAGTCTATTTTTGAGATTACAATCAATGATATATATGAGAATATATATATATATATATATATATATATATATATATATATATATGAATTATATATGTTTGCATACCTACATTCGCATTCATTTGACTTGCTATCACTATGCCGTCAATATTGCATAATGACATGTTTCATAGTGCACTCACACTGATGCTGCACTCACACTGGCGTTAATTGTTTCACTCAAAAAGTCACAGGTTTCCTGACGAGATGCCGCTCTGGCTCTACTTAGAGCTATCGCATAACGCATATTCGTCTAGTAACCGGTGAAAGTTTCTTGCGTCAGTTACTAGTCAAAAATGTGTGTATGCAGTGTCTTCTGCTTGTTCATGTAACTGAATGGGAATTTGTCAGGAATCTGGCACATATATCGACCTGAAACATACTATGCTGACGCCGAGTGCAGCACCAGTGACGCAGACAATTCATATTGATTGAAAATTGAACGAACGTTTTGGCCAGTGGCCAATTGTATATTAAACCTTGGTTAAATTTTAACCACTTGTTAAATCCGTGGTTAGGTCAAATATTTGGCTAAATTATTGGTTAGCGATTGTATAAAACTCCGGTTAAAATTTAACCATGATTGTTCTGGTTAAATTTAACCGACCTACAGAAGCCTGGTTAAATTTTAACCAAGCTTCTAGCCAGGGTCTTCGGAGAAAACAAAATTTCAATCTGTTTCTGTTCAAATTGTAAATCCAGATACCGTAGTTTTAGGGCTAATGCTGCAACCGAAAAACCTCCCATACCGTCGGGACACTGTGCAAAGTTTTGCAGAGTTATGTCCTCACAACTTTCAAATAGCTTTAGTTCCAATCCTTATACATAGGCGGCGGAACCGGAACATTATTGGGGGGGGGAGGGGTGGGGGGGGGGAGGGTGGGGGGGGGGGGGGGGGGGGCCCAATCGTGAGGACATAAAGGCGCCTACATTGCTAGGGGGAGGGTTCCCCGGATTTTTTTGAAATCTAAGTGGCGTAAAACGCCATTTCCTGCATTCTCAGGGCCCAATCTTGAGGACCCAAAAGGCATGATATTACAGAATTATTGAGGGGGCCAGCCCCCCCCCCCCCCCCAACAAACTTATTGGGGGCCCCTGCCCCCACCCCTGTTATACACTGCTTGTATACACAACATTAGTTGCGGGTATTGTCGGTACCCAGAGTTACGGTGCCTTCCATAGGTTTCTGTAGGGAAGCATATCTGATTCACACTTTAGCTGTTAATTATGACACATTTTCTGTAGACTGTAGATTTTTCAATTGAAAGAAATGTAAGTACATGTATTGTAAAAGTAAAACAAACTTGTAACTTATACATTTTATAAATGTATAAATTAAATATTGCATTTCCAGTTACTGGACCCCAACATAAATTTTACATCCAGTTTTGGATGGCACCAACTGGCTCATTTTTTTTATTCTAGCTTAAATTTACAGAACATGCAATCTACATCTACAACTATTGCAATATGTTCATTTCATAATACTAACCTTCATTTATGTGGAATCAGTATATAAAATGTACCATATTATGAACAGCTCAGTGCGAATCAGATCTGATTCACTACTCTGCAGGGGAAACCTATGGAAGGCACAATAACTCTTTGTACGTACGATGATACAGGAGTACATGTATTCTGCACAGTTACTCCCCGCAACTAGCCCAAACTTTATGTAAATTATTATTAAATACATTTAAAAGATTTTGTCTATTTAATGACTTGTATATTTCTAATTCAATGCCTATGTCTCAGGTCGAGAAAAATGTGCACTGGCTCGGGGCTCGAACCCGGGGAATCTGGTTTACCTATCATCGCTCTAACCGAGTGAGCTATCCGGGCACGAATACACATATTCTCCCCATAGTGAGTTACGTACCGTGACACATATTTGTATCTCGTACCAATAAGTAACTCTAGAATACTCATGTATCGTCCGTACGCAGAGTATTCTGCAGAGTAACTTCCCGAAACTAATTTGAACCCACTTTTTTTGTGAAAAAATGGGTACATTCTGTGTCACAAGTGTCCGTCCGTACATACGTCTCCCGTCGTACATGTATGTCTGTCCGTCATGTTTTCTTGTCAGAGGTAAAACTTTTAAACCATAATAGACATGATGTATTTTGGTGGGAACAGCAACTCGTGCAACCTACTACCCTACCATCCGTAGATGGGCGGTACAGGAGTAAATTGCAAGTTACTACAGGGCACGAACATTCTTGAACTATTTATTCGTCCTTACTTTGACCGGAATGGCAAAATTAAGAAATCTACATTACAAAAAATGAAATTTCCACTCGTCCTGCAGACATTTACACTCGTTAGGATGAGCAGACGAGTGGAATGTTCGTACCCTGTACTATTCGCAACTATGATAGATGGAGACTTGAGATTCGGTATATGGTTTACTTATAATGCAAGTTATGGTTTGTACAATGTCATGAATTTGAGAATTTTGCTTCCAAACTCAGATTTTATGTCCCAATTTCAACTCGCACCTGCGAATGTTTCGTCTCGAAGACATAGGCGGCGGAACCGTGAAATGATTGGGGGAGGGGGGGGGGGGGGGGGGGGGGGCAATCTCTTGAGGGCCCAAAGGACCCGATGTTGCTAGGGGGTCCGGGGGCAGGCATGCTCCCCCGAAATGTTTTGAATTTGAAGAGGAGTGAAACGCCATTTCCTGCATTCTCAGGGTCCAGTCTTGAGGGCCCAAAGGTCCCGATCTTGCTAGGGAGTTCCGGGGGCATGCTCCCCGTAAATTTTTGAAATCTAATAGGCGTGAAACGCAATTTCCTGCATTCTCAGGGCCAGTCTTGAAGGCCCAAAGGGCCCGTTCTTGCTAGGGGGTTGGGGGGGGGTTTCCGGGGGGGGGGGTGCATTCTCCCCGTAAATGTTTGAAATCTAATAGGCGTGAAACACAATTTCGTGCATTCTCAGGGCCAAAGACCCAAAGGGCCTGATGTTGCTAGGGGGGTCGGGGGGCATGCTCCCCCGGAAGGTTTTGAAATCTAAGAGGAGTGAAACGCCATTTCCTGCATTCTCAGCAAGTTTGAGGATGAGAAAATGTGCTTTATTACATAATTATTGAGGGGACCAGGCCCCCCCACAACACAATTATTGGGGGAGGGGGGGGGGAGGGGGCCAGGCCCCGACCCCCACTTCCGACAATTGTACACAACACGTCGCTATGGGCATATTTTAAGGAGGGCATTCGTGTTTATGTTTTCAATAACCCGTTCTGATGCAATGATAGATGCCGAGAAAATACTCGGAACCGGAATTAGTATTGCAATGCATTGTGGGACGTCTTGCACTGGTTTGGTTAATTTAACCAGTGGTTAAATCTTCCAGAAACTGGTTAGTTAACCATATGGTTAGCGGGTTTTATACAAAGGTTAACCAGTCTGGTTAACTAACCACGCTGGTTAAAATTTAACCAGTGGTTAGGCGCTAACCAGTGGTTAATTTAACCAAGGTTTATACAATTGGCTGCAGGTGTCTATTTTACTTCTAACATACGCCTTTCTGAGGGAAATAGCTACACTATATAGGGAAATTAGAGCTATAAAATCACTATAATCGAGGATTTTGAATGTAGAAATCAATATTTATTTCCGGAGAAGGTAGTTGTGGGCAGTAACTATCCTGTGCCGTTGCAGAGTTCCTGCCCACACCTATGTCCAGTATGGGGAAGGATGCCACTGGTAGGACTATACCTTTCTTATCTGAGGGAGCATCGTTTTATAGTTCTTCTTGCGGATGTCCTTGCACATCTTCATGACAGCCTTGTCAGGTTTGCCGTCGGGGGTGGACGTGAACGCTTGGACGTCAAACTTCAGCTTGTCCAGCTGGTCATCGGCCTGTTCCCGGCACCCCCTGTACACGGCCTGGTAATGGAACCAGTATTTTGCATTTAATTTACAGCTTTCACCAGTATTAGACCATTGTATGATTGGAGTATTTCATATCAATCACATTATGTCATGGCAGCATGCTAAGGGTAATTTATGGATGGGGCTCATCCTTACCGGGATCCCAATATCCCTGGTTTGGCCCTCAGGTACATTTTTAGTACTGAATACTTTTAGGGAGTGGGGTTAAGTGACTTGCATGGTGAGGAATATACTAATTGCATGACTTAATTGCATGGCTGAATGAATATATATATATTTGTATGTAAATATCCACTTTTGATTTTGGGATGGGATTTACCAGCCATTCGTACATGTCATGGCATGGTGTTATGGCATGGTGTTGTGGGTAGGTGATGGGTAGGCATATTTGTGCCGACTACTAGTATCTAGCTACGGGAAACAAGTAACACTTTTCATTATAAAATAAATGCACGGATTTGCATTTATGCAATAAAAATGTCCCATGGCCGCAAGTATAGGAGCGTACCTATACCTATACCATATACATAATGTACATGTATGTGGCTGTGACAAGAGAAATGTGGCTTATGTAACGTGACCAGTGTAGCCACAGATCAGTCAGCACTGTTCGACATTCAGTGAATGAAACATTCGTGATGCTTCTAACTTATGATGTTGATCCTGATCATCCTTCATGAGAGTGCTACAAGATCCGAAATGTGAATATACACAAATGCAATGAGCCCCATTTCTCCAGTCACAGACACAAATGTGGCTGTGACTGGACAAACGGGGGTTATGGGTTTTGCGACCAGTGTAGATCCAGATCAGTATGTGCATCCGCAGTCTGATCATGGCCTGCACTGTTCGCCATTCCATCACTGAAACACCTGTCGTGCTCTTAACAAGGTATATATCGCTATCGGACTACATGATTGTGCTATTTGATCAGGAGCTAATCTGATCACAAATACCATAAGCCCCGTTTCTCCAGTCACAGGCACTATTATAATTTCCCTCTAGCTACCCACTGCCCATGTCACTGGTGCTGCACTCCGCGTCGGCGTATGATGTTTCACGTCGATAAAAAATATCGGGTAGGCGCCGGATTCCTGACTAATTCCCATTCAGATATATGCAGAGGATACGGCGGCGCGGAGTGCAGCACCAGATCATGTGACGCCCTCTAGCTACCCACTGTCCTGTCAATACTGTAACTAGTCTGGCAGACACTCTGGCATCATTGGGCATTTTGAAATATTCAAGGTGGCCGCCAAAATGAGCTACTGCATACTATATTCACAAAATACGAATGAATCCTGTGGCATTGTATTATGTATTGGATCATGGAGTAAGGTCAAGTAGAAAATTGTATTCAAATTATATAACATGGATTCCCAGATGGCCGCCGTAATACGTAAATGATCACATGTTCAACTATGAAACTCATGAAGTCCACCTGTTTGACATGCAGTATTGTTTGTTATGATTCATTGAATATTACATATTATTAGATCCCAGGCATACGAAGTATGTCGAGGGGTATATAGTTTTTGTAATTCCGTCCGTCCATCCATTTGTCCGTCAATCCGCGCTAAAGTTTTTATTTGTCGGCCCAGGCGGCGGCGGCCTTGCTCACTTTCTCTAGTTGTGAATGATTATACTTAAACTATCTGATATGGCTGCCAATATTGCCACTGTTGTGCATGTCGCAACACAATAACCAACACACCGTATTACTTGTATTACTGTGACAATTTTGTTGCGCCTGTTTTAGCGACTATAGTCGCCGATTTTTCCGTCGTCGCCCGCATTGTCCACCCGCATTGTCGTTGTCTGCGTCAACAAATGTCAAAAAGTTTGTACAAGCTTCGTCATCATGGTATAACTTTAATATTACAAGTAGGATTGCTTCAATATTTCGACACTTGATATATTTGAGCGTTTGGAACACTCATGCCGCCATTAACATGACCTTGACCTTTTTTACATTCACATTTTGCATAACCACTTAGCCATTTGTTAGTCAAACAGTTTGTACAAGGTTCTTCATCATGATATAACTTTAATATTAATTAACGGATTGCTTAATATTTGGACACTTGATACATGTGATCATTCTGAACACCCTCATGCCCCCATTAACATGCCCTTGACCTGTTTTACCTTCACATGTTTGCGGAAACACTTAGTCATTTTTTTTGCATCAAACAGTTTGTACAAGTTTCTTCATCATCATGATATAACTAATATTATTTGACAGATTGCTTCAATATTTGGACACTTGATACATGTGAGCATTTGGAACACACTCATGCCCCCATTAACATGACATTGACCTTTTGTACCTTCACATAGTTGTGGAAACAGCTAGCCATTTGTTTATGACTAAAGGTTGCTTCAACCTTGACCTTTTTCGTATTTTAAGCATGCACTTCTCTGACGGCTTTTGTGATGCTTACTTTAGCACTTGCCCATGATCATGTTGCGGTCAAATGCCTTGGCAGGCGCGACACCGCTTCCGTGGTTATGCTGACAGTTACATCCATGTTTGCACCATGATTCATATGAATGCTCAAGAAGGGACTATTGATAGTCGATAGTGTGTGTAAATAAGTATCCACCTATTTTATTTTGAATATTCTAAAGTACATTCTACATATCCTCTGTGACTGCACAATTTAGATTTAGAAACAAATGCTTATCTTTTATTAATGCATGCTCAATAACATTACGTTTGTTATATGCGATCTGTTTATTTACTCCAAAAACGAAGAATACAAATACCTAAACTTTGATTATTATCGGATAATGTTGCTATTAGTAGTTATATTGTACCTTACTTTGCATGACTTTGCATGATATAATGCGTGGTATTTCAGGATGAACGAGAAATATCTGCCAAGGCTATATATTATATATTCCATAACTATATGCAGATATAACGGCAAGAACATATATATGGCAAGCCAAATGCACAATAATTCCTTAAACCATGGTTTGGAGCTTAAACCCTAGTTTAGGCTCCTCAAACCCTATGCCCAGCTAGTAAACAGAAATAACATATATTATAACACCGAATTGTGCCTACACCATGCTTCACCAAACTGGAATGTGAAGAATGACTTGAAAGGTATGTGGAACTAATGATATTTTGACCACTTTCTGAAAAAAAATCAGCTTTGGATTATTTGTTTTTCCGATCTCAACCCTAATGCACTTCGCCTACAGCTACTTGAACACATTCAGGGTTGGCAACATCATGTCTACAATTTACTAACGAGCTTTATATCTTGACACATATATTTGACAAAAACATTGACATTCACATACTATCCATAGTTGAAACGTTACGATTTACACAATGTGTGTGCCATGGTTTATGAACATGAAATACAGTGTAAGAGATTTTGAACATAGTAAACGATTTTGCGATTCAGCCTCTATACTATGTATTCCAATGTACTTTATTTGTGATACATTTTGTAACACAATCTCAGTTAGTAATAACGTGTGTATGCACATGTATAGCCAATGACTAACATTCCAGAAAGTTAGCCATGTGATCAGAATAGGGACTAGCGAATTACTAATTAAGACATAATATTGCAAGTTATTTATACGGAATTATGATACGTATTATTATGCACGTACATTGCAATTTAGTACTTCAGTGAATTTCGTGCAAATGTGAATGCATCATGAAAGAACCACTGTCAAAAACGACGACATATACATATATATATTATTTATACATTTTTTATATATATGGCACTTGACCAGTCTATTTAATTATGGCAGACTTGAAATTTACAGCTGCCATGTTGTCAGATATTTTGATTGAGTAATACAAAATAATTACATGTACATTGTAAATTGGGAATATGACATTATAAAGTGTCCGGAACAAATATTGCTACTAAGAAAATAGACATTCTTAAAGTGATTCGCGAGTTCAAACAGTACGATTTAGAAATGTGTGGCGGCCCCCTTGGTACGCATACTAGACATGTATTTAATAGGGTATGCTACATGTATGCTAAAGATACTGCGGAACGTTTCCAGATATGTACAGTGCCATTAAAGTCGGTGATAAACTTCATGATACGCAGATTTTCGTGTTGGTGATCAGGTGCTTTTTTGGCGACCACTTGATATTTCACAATTCTTACTTATAGGATACTTATGGTTACTTATAGTTACATTTATTTATTTATTAACATTGCCGCATAAATCCTCATGGTCAAACACTGTTTAAAGTAAACATACATGTGTTGACTGACTTACGGGTTGAAATATGACCATTTAGAAATTATGGCGACCATCTTGGTTATATATTTATGTCTATTTCATATGTGGGATGGTAGAAAAGTAGGCAGTTAAAGGTACATGCCCACTCATTAGGCACAAAATGTTATTTATATCTGAGGCATTTTCCGGCAAAATAAACATTCATTCCCCATTACTCCACGTATTGATTGACATTATTATGCAATTTATATCAGACGTAAATTTAAACACTGATATCAGGAGCGATAACCGTGTTTCCTTAACATGTTAATGGACATTACTATATATTCTTTGTATTTACTTTTTGATGTGCAATGATCATACTTTATAATCTGTCGAAAAAAAATAATTAAAGTGACACATTTAATTAGTATAAATAATTAAAAAGTATCAAGCCTCATTTGCTTATGAAAATAGCCTGATACCACCGCAAGTCACTTCAGTAAAATAAATATTACTAAATGATAAAACAAGAAACGAGGCAAAGCCACGAAGGCCAGGTTTTTTCCAAGCATAGACACTTGGATAACATAATTATACCCACTTTTTGTAGACTAGATGGCCGTGGCCTGCATGACGCGCCTTGGGGCGAGGCATGGACACTAAAAAATAGATATATTAGATGGAAAAACTTCAACAAAAAAACTTTAACCGGACACGGACGTACGGACGGACGTATGCCAAAATGCATAAAATGCGCTTTCCGCAAGCGGGTGCGACAATGATGATAAACACCCATGTGAAGTATCAAGGTAATGGGTGTGAAGCAGTTGCAGAGATATAGTACAGGAAAAAACATTAACAAAGAAAATCAAAGTAATTTGATCTTGACATTGGCCACAGGGGCCGCACGGTTGGGGGTTAGAATGAAAATATGGATGATGCTAAACACCCATGTGAAGTTTCAAGGTAATGTGCGAAGCAGTTGCAGAGATATAGTATAACGAAAAACTTTTAACCAAAAAACTTTAACCAGACGTATGTTAAAAAGTTAACGTTGAAAATGGCTAAGTCAATTACGTAGAAATAATAGATGAAGGTAAAATAAATTGTCACATGTTGGATAGTTGTATGTGGTAGGCACCCCTTGGTTATGAAGCTGTGAAAGTTTGGTGGTCCTAGGTGACACAGTACCAAAGAAATGGACTTAAACACGAAAACTTAACATTATAAACGCGAAAACTTAACATTGAAAATGGCTAAGTCGACTGCGCGGAAAAAATGGGTCAAGTTAAAAAAAAAAGTAACATATTGGATAGTGATATGTAGGTGGGCCACCCCTTGATATGAAGCTGTGAAAGGTTTGTGGTCCTAGGATGGTACATACAAAGAAATGGACTATTTAAACCAACGAAAACTTAACATTGTAAACGCGAAAACTTTAACATTGAAAATGGCTAAGTCGACTGCGCGGAAAAAAATGGTCCAGTTAAGTTTAAAAAAAAGTAACATGTTGGATAGTGATATGTGGTGGGCACCCCTTGATTATGAAGCTGTGAAAGTTTGGTGGTCCTAGGTGGTACAGTAACAAAGAAATGGACACAAACACGAAAACTTAACATTGATTGTGGACGCCGCCCGACGCCCGCGGCCTGCCGCCCACGCCCGCCGCCCGCCGCCCCCCGCCCGCCCAGCTTTCGCCAATCCAATAGCCTGGATTTTTTTTAAAAAAACCTGGCTAATTATACACTTACTTAATTCCTATAAAGAACAGTTTGCGCCTACTGAGTGGACATGTACCTTTAAAATCATTCATCTAACTTTATTTTATTTTGAGACATGGTAATTTTGGTGTACACTATCAAATTTTGGTGGCCATCTTGAATATTTCAAAATGCCCAAGGATGCCAGAGTGGTATGCGGAGTTTTAAATATCCATTCTTCGGATATGCAAAGTCCAAAATATCTAAGCGGTAAGAGTACTCCAGAACCCAAAATCATAGTTTGGCAACTGCACCTTACCACCAGAATACGGAGGAGTGTCCGTATAGCCTCCACCTCGGTATTCGCCGCCGTTTCTGTCAGCTCGGTGAACGCGTCCGTCCACAGGTTGTCGTAGGCTTCCGTGTAGCACTCGGCCAGTTTCGTCGGCCGATTGCTGTCACTGAGGTCGGCAATGTTCGGATTGTTGTCGGAAAGACTTGACGCTGCCACTGCACTCAATCTGACAGTTGAAGATACGTTCAATACTCTCGGTCGAGTGGTATCTCGTGATAAAGTATACTAGGCAATCAATGTCGAACCAATATGTCTGTACTTAAAGTACATACAATTATATTGATTAAACTCTGCAAATAGACATTTGATAATTTTTAAAATATTGATTCATCTCTGCAAATATCCATTTGGTACTTAACAATACTGGTTTGATAATATTACACATTTATGTTTGAGTTGGTAAATATATTTTTAATTACTTGTCGAGTTATTTCGATTTATCAAACATACGAGAATACATGTACAAGAAGCGTTATAACCAATATGTTTTAATCGAACATATAAACATATCATAAAGTCATCACATTATGTATGTTTCAAATTCTGTAAATGCATATAAAAATAGATAGAGATCGAATATACATTTACACGTATCGACATATGTAATGGTTATAGTTCACATATTTAATTTTTAATAAATTGTGTCTTAAACATTCACTATGTGAACAATAATAATAACTTACTATACGTATTGAGCATAGGAACATATTTACTGCCTTAACGGATGTTGTTATTTGTTCTCGCTGTCAGATGTTCATGAAACATTCACACTTATTTTGTGTAAACAATATATCTTCCAATTGAAAACCAATTGTTGAAAAACAGTATTTCTTCTTGTCCAGCTAATAAAATAATTTAATTTGGTACAAAAATGTGCATACTTTCAAATTGGAAACAAAATGTACGTTCAGAACTTTATTTGCTAAAACTTACATAACATAGTTTTAATTGACTTTTAAAGCGAAATATTAAAAAGAATAGGCCACGGACCTCATGTTGTAAAGATATTTGTTTGGGGGGGGATGCAAAAAAAAACATGTGACAGTTGGATTTGGTTATACCCCTTATGTGATTATTACGATTATTCGTAATCATATCTTAAGGGAAGGGGCCAAGTGACTGGTGTGGTATAGACCTGGCACCAGGTCAGGTTATTCTAATTTCAGGGCTGAATATATTTTTTCTCGATGTAAATATTCCGTTCTGATTTTGATTTTCCCCCCAATGCAGCAGGTTAACATAGGATCGAACCCGTTTGCCCGGCCTTACATGACCTTAGCTGTATAGGCCATTACACAAACAAACAAACAAACAAACAAACAAACAAAACCTTGTGTTTTTTTTAGTTGTTTTTATTTATGAAGGCTGTCAGTACAACCCACGTTCGACCGCCCACGGTCAAGGTCACTGAGGACATTTTGTTGTTGTTTTGTATTATCATTATTATTACATGTGTTATATTAAGGCTGCCAGCGAGGGGATAAGCTTGGTTTAGCGATGACATTTCTTATTTGAATAAGAAACATGTTTTTATACAAATTATAAAAGCATCATTTGTGAAAGGTTTTTTATTCCGATCAATTACAGTTTATCACAGTGACTGATTTTGTTGCTATTGACTTTGTTAGCTGTACATGTGTAAACATGTTTAATGTATTCTCTGTTGGGGACTGACCATATTCCGACTGTGGGCTGGATTGATCTATATAGTACATGTAACATGTGGCTGTCACTGGAGAAATGAGGCTTATGGTATTTAAATGTGTGACCAGTGTAGCTCCTGATCAAATAACACATTCCTGTAGCTTGACAACAATATATGTACAATGAATTATGAATATCCATAAATTGAATTATGGATATCCATAAATATTGAGCAAAACGGTGCCCCGGACATATGGGACTTCATGATAACTTCCCGTGTTATTTGCAGTTTCTCGAACATTGCTGGAGTTACCAACCTTATGAGCAGATCCTCGCTCTTCTGCCGTTCGGCGTGTAGCTGCTCCGTCAGTGACTTGATCTGGCCGTCCTTGACCATCACATCGCTCCTGTAGAATACCGACAACGTTATGCTGTATGTATGACTGGATACATGGGGTATACGACCAATATTACGACCAATATTAGTATTACGACCAATATCTGATCATGGTTCAGGAGTGCGCCAGGAAATCAGAAGTGTGAATATCAACAAATGACATAAGCTCCATCCCTCCAGTCACAGACGCATGTGTCATTCTTCTAACAGTCAATATAGATCGTTATCAGGCCACATTAGGGTGCTAGTTGATAAAGAGCTACACTGATGGCCAATTCAATAAGCCACATTCCTCCAGTCACAGCCCACAAGTGGAAGTCACGGACCTGTGTGACACAAAAAAATGCCCATTACAAAGAAAATCCATTACCTCACACATTTGGTCTTACAGTACTATCTTCTATAAGTTGGTGGGATAATGTTTATTTTTGTATTGGGCATTTTCTTTTGTGTTACAGGTCCGAGTCTTCCACCTGTGTCACAGCCACATAGTATTATAGAGGGGAATTACCAGTTCACTTATGAATATCCAGCATTGGCCTTTTCCAAGAGAAAATGCGGACTTCCCTTAGAATTGAACACTACTGACAAATGCTTTAGATTCAGGTGAGACGGCTCATTATGAGCCAGCTCATCCGGATCTACACTGTTTGCTCATATTGGCTTTGTGGTATATTTTGTTGAAAGGGTTAAGCTGGGATCAGGGGAACGTTTCGCTAAACTTTGTACCACTAAAATGTTGGTAAGTGCACATTTAGGATCGTCTGGAAATTTCAATTGATGGATTTACATTTATTGAGCATAGCCTATGCTAAATAAATGTAAATCCAATAATTATTAATGTGAAATTAACATGCTATCATTGTTTTGCACTGACGAACATTTTAGTCGTACGAAGCTTAGTGAAACACCCCCCAGGAGTATATAATTTCCCGAGTTGTACTCGGGTTTTCATGCTCGCAATCAGCTAGGCAATCTAGGTCAACTGAACTGTCTGAATTAGAGTATGAATGTAGAGTACGAGTTTAGACGATGTTATACGTCACGTGCCCAGCCTTAAGGGTCGATATGACCCTGATCATCATATGATTCGAACACAATTGCTTCCTACATGTGATGGGATATATGTATAACATTCTCTCGTAACTGTATCATATGCGGCGCATGGAGTGACCAGCTCGATCATCTTAGTGTGTTCAAGCCATCGGCTAGTTTCACATCTCGTGGCGTTAGACACAGAACGGAAACATGCGAAGTCGAACATATGATATAATGTAGGTAGCAATATGTAGAAAAGCCAGGAAAACGCCACAAGAGTGAAACTGTCGATGGCTTCAATACACTACTTAACATGGCCAGGCCGGCTATTTCATGCGCCGCATAGGAAGCAATGTTAGCATATATCCCATTGCATTTAAGTAAAAACCAATTATATTTAAATCATATGTCGATCAGGTGTCCCACGGGTCCTTAAATGTTCTCAGTTCTCCTGCTGGAAATCAGCAACATTGATTTGACTGTTATGATCAGCCTCCGCCAAGCGAACTGCGTTTTCAAATACTCAAAAAGTTCGACTCTGAGTTCAGGCGGGGTTACACGCACGGGACATGCTTATGATGACTACCGCAGTAACCATTTATGCTGGGAAACACATAAAACATATGGTTTTCAACAATACAAAGTGCCCCAATAATTAAGGTTAGTTTGGTTTTACTGGTTTATTTGAATGAAATTTGTTCTGGAAAACCCCTATTTTCCTAAACAAATGATGTCCAAATATATAAAGTTAGTACGGTATACAACGTACATGCATGTTCGAAATGTGGTCCATGTGACAGGATGCACTCACGGAAAATTAGATGGCAACACAGGCGGGACTTAGACTACAAGACAATACATCGGCCGGGGATATATGATGCCTACACATATGGCCACAATGTCGTGTGTTTCTCTGGTAAAACGCTGGTCCCACCGTCTGGAATTAGACAATAATGTACACACTAACTTCATGAATTAGACAGTCGATATTAAAAACTGCCAACTTACCTGAGGAATAACCGCAACCAGACCAAAAAGACAACAAACACAATCAATTTGTCTATTGAGTTGCGCGCCAGGTTTTCCCCTACGTGAATCCGCCCTTGTCCACCCGCCCCCGCTACAATATACTCACTCGAGAAGACTGATCCTCCGTGTGATCTGCGCTCTGTCATAATTATTTAAATCGTCCGAGCCGAGGGCCGCGCTGTAACATTAACCAGTTGTATAGAGGATATAAGTTGGGTGACTATTTAGTATGGTATTTATTAAACGAGTCTATGGATTTCATAAGAAACTTGATTATGTCGTGTTTATGAAATCATTCAGTGAGATTTCGGATTTGTATTAATCTAATATACATTATTTAATGAGGGAACACAGTTGGCCAATGCCAGCCTACCGTGTATCCCTCACTATTATATATTTACATTAAAGACATGTGCACATACAATATATAAATACATGTAAAATACTAGAATATGACGTAAATAATAACTACGAATTAACTAACATTAAGGACAAGTTATATACCTGATCATCATATGATATATACATATATAATTGCTTCCTAAATGTAATGGACATATGTATAACATATATGTGAACACTAACTCGTTACTGTATCCTATGGTCCAAGATGTGAAATTGGCTGATGGCTTCAACACAAAGCTGGCCGAGGTGGCGACTCCATGATGCGATGATCACATATATGTTACAGTTATAATGTTTAATAGCTTGAAAACCACTAAGTAGTTGGTAAAATAACTGAATACAGTGAGTCATGTTCAATCATCCGGCTCATTGTTTTGATGATTCAGTTAAAATTGCAGTCCTGTCCGTTATCCTGGAGCTCTTATTAATGTTGAGTGACGGGATCGAAAAGACTGCTGAAATTCGATCAGTGTTACGATCTTTAGAAGCGTCAGTGAAGATCTGCAGTGTATATATTGTTTTTGTCTATCATGTCGAGGGCTGCAGATTGAATAAAATGTGTTGGATCCTGTTTGGAGATATTTTTTGATACGGACACTAATCACGAAATCAGATGAATTAAGTGTATAATTATATGTAGATCAATAACATTAATCTAACCAACGTAGGTTAATACTTTTGGGCGTTTTATGCAGCTCAGAATTCAAAACGGCCACCAAGATATATGTAAAAATAACAACACGCTTTTGACAATTGATGAAAACATAATATTTTTTGTAAGGTTGAAAAAAAAGCCACAAATAGTTTCTCAATTGAATTTACTTCAATGGTGTGTTTAAATTTCAGGAAAACTATGTCTGCTAATGTATACTGGGAAAACTCCCTAAAGTAGGCGAAATCCAAGATGGCCCCCATTGCAATAAAAACAATATCTATGTAAAATACAGGTAAATCTAATCTATGATGTTATCCAGATGTTATGTTGCTGCATTTATTCAGCACGTGGGCAATGTAAGGGCATGTGTGTGCGGTAAGACAGTTAAATCAGGTTCGTCCGTGTGAACGAGGTGATGATTCTCGTGGAGTATCACCTCGTGCATGCGCACAAACGTGCACTCACTCTGGAATGATATAAACTATGTTAATGTTGGTGGTTTATATGATACTGTGTAGATATCAACTGACCTGGTGGTAGTATCCTGTGGTATCAACTAGTGAGTGTATTAATACCTGGTGGTAAGTGATGTTGTGTTTATTAAAGTTCCGGCGGTAGTATCAATGGCGGTTGATGTTGTGTTTATTAAGATACTTGGTGTGTAATCAACTACGTGATGTTTGTTGTTTTTTAATTAAGATACCTTGGTGGCTGGATTTGTATCAACTACGGTTTGATGTTGTGTTTATTAAGATACGGCGTAAGGTAGTATCAACTACGTTGATGTTGTGTTTATTAAGATACGGCGGTAGTATCAACTTACGGTGGATGTTGTGTTATATGATACTTGGTGGTAGTTATCAACTACGTGATGTTGTGTTTATTAGATTACCTGGCGGTTTGTGTATTCAATACGTGTAGTTGGTGTTAATTACGGACCTGGGCAGTTTAGTATCAACTAACTTAGGGGTTGATGTTGTGTATTAAGATTTAACGGCGGTTAAGTATCAACCTATGGTGTGTTGTGTTGATTAATGATAACTTGGTGGTAGTATCGAACTACGTGGGATGGTTGTTTTTTTAAGTTTATTTAAGAAGCCTGGCGTAGGTAGTATCAACTTACGTGATGTTGTTGTTTTAGTTAAGATATCTTTGGCTGGGGTGTAGTATCAAACTACGTGATGTTGTGTTTATTAAGATTATTGGCCGGTAGGTATCAACTACTTGGGATTGATGTGTTTATTAAGAATATTTGGCGGTAGTATCAATCGTGATGTTGTGTTTTTAATTTATTAAGTTTCTGGTGGCGGTCGTATCAACCTATGGTGGTATGGTGGGGATGTTTATTAAGATACTGGCGGTAGTATCAACTATAGTGATGTTTGTGTTTATTAAGATATCTGGCGGTAGGGTATCAACTATGTGATGTGTTTATTAAGATACCTGGCTGGTTTGTATCCAAACTACGTGATGTTTGTGTTTATTTAAGATACTTGGTTGGGTAGTAATCCAACTACGTGATGTTGTGTTTAATTAAGATACCTGTGGTGGGTTAGTATGAACTAACGTGTGTTGTGGTTATTAAGACACTGGTGGCGGTTAGGTATTCAACTATTGGTGATTGTTGTTTGTTTATTAAAGATAATGGTGCGGTTAGGTATCAACCTACGTGGATGGTTAAGTGTTTATTAGATTAACCGGCGGTAGTAATCAACTACGGTGGATGTTGTGTTTATAAGATACTTTGGTGGTAGGTTCCAATACGTGATGTTGTGTTTAATAATTAAGATACATTGGCGGGTAGGTATCAACTACGTGGTGTTGTGTTATTAAGATACAAATGGTGGCGGTATAGTAATCAACTACGTGATGTTGTGTTTAATTAAGATACTTGGCGGTAGTATCCAACTTACTTGGATGTTGTGTTTATTACGGAACCTGGCGGTAGTATCAACTTACGTGATGTTTGTGTTTTATTACGATACCTGGCGGTTAGTAATCAACTACGTGATGTTGTGTTTTAATTAAGATACTTGGAGGTAGTATCAACTACGTGATGTTGGTGTTTATTAACGATACTGGCTGTAGTATTAACCTACGTGATGTTGTGTTTATTACGGATACCTGGCGGTGTATCAATTTCTTACGTGATGTTGTGTTTATTAAGATACTGGGCACAAAGGGTCCGGTATCAACTACGTGATTGTTGTGTTTATTAAGGATACATGGCCGGTGGGTAGTATTTCAATACGTGAATGTTGTGTTTTATTAAGATACGGCGGTAGTATCAACTACGTGATGTTTGTGTTTTATTAAGATACTGGTCGGTAGTTATCAACAACGTGATTTTGTTGTGGTTTATTACAAGATCCAGCCGGGTGTATCAACTACCGTGTATTGTGTTTATTAAACGACCTGCCAGTAGTAGTTGTATTAACATGGAATGTTGTTTGTTTATTTAAGATACGGTCGTGGTAGTATCAACTAATGTGATGTTGTGTTTATAAGATACTTGGTTTGGTAGTATCGACTACGTGATGTTGTGTTTATTAAAGATGCCTTGGCGGGGTTGAGTATCACCTACGGGTGATTGTTGGTGTTTATTAAGATAAATCTTGGCCGGTAGTATAAACTACCGGTGAGTTGTGTTTATTAATATATCTGAGCAACTTGTAAGTTTAGTATCAACTACGTGATGTTGTGCTTATATTAAGATATTCCTGGCCGGGTAGTATCAATACGTGATGTTGTGTTTTATTAGATATTGGTGGCGGTAGTATTCCAACTATGCGGGTTGGATGTTGTTGTTTATTAAGATTTACTTGGTGGGTTAGTATCCAACTACGTGATGTTGTGTTTATTAAGTTACCTGGCGGTAGTATCCAAATAACGTGATATTGTTTTGTTTTATTAACGACCGGCAGTAGTATTCCAACTACAATGAATGATTGGTGTTTATTAAGAATAACCGGCGGGGTAGTATTCAATATGGGTGATTGTTGTGTTTATTAAGATACTTGGTGGTAGTATTCCCGGACTTCGTGATGTTGTGTTTATTAAGATTGGCCTGGCGGTTAGTTATCCAACTAAGTGATGTTGTTTTTGTTATTAGATAAATCTGGCGGGTAGTATTCAACTACGTGATGTTGGGTTTATTAAGATATATGGCCGGTAGTATCAACTACGGTTGGATGTTGTGTTATTAAGTATCTGGGCGGTTGGTAAGTATCAACTACGTGATTGTTTTGTGTTTATTAAGATAATCTGGTGGCTGTAGTATCAAATATGTGATGTTATGTTTAATTAAGATTCATGGCGGTAGTATCAACTACGTGATGTTGTGTTTATTAAGATACATGGCGGTAGTATCAACTACGTGATGTTGTGTTTATTAAGATACCGGCGGTAGTATCAACTACGTGATGTTGTGTTTATTAAGATACTTGGCGGTAGTATCAACTACGTGATGTTGTGTTTATTAAGATACCTGGTGGCGGTAGTATCAACTACGTGATGTTGTGTTTATTAAGATACCTGTGGTAGTATCAACTACGTGATGTTGTGTTTATTAAGATACCTGGTGGTAGTATCAACTACGTGATGTGTTTATTAAGATACCTGGTGGTAGTATCAACTACGTGATGTGTTTATTAAGATATCTGGGGGTAGTATCAACTACGATGTTTGTGTTTATTAAGATACCTGGCGTAGTATCAACTACGTGATGTTGTGTTTGTTAATAAGATACTTGGTGGTTAGTATCAACTACGTGATGTTGTGTTTAATAAGATACTTGGTGGTAGTATCAACTACGTGATGTTGTGTTTATTAAGATACCTGGTGGCGGTAGTATCAACTACGTGATGTTGTGTTTATTAGATACCTGGCGGTAGTATCAACTACGTGATGTTGTGTTTATTACGATACCTGGCAGTAGTATCAACTACGTGATGTTGTGTTTATTAAGATACCGGCGGTAGTATCAACTACGTGATGTTGTGTTTATTAAGATACTTGTGTGTTTATTTGAATACGAAGATGTTGTGTTTATTAAGATACCTGGCGGTAGTATCAACTACGTGATGTTGTGTTTATTAAGATACATGGCGGTAGTATCAACTACGTGATGTTGTGTTTATTAAGATACATGGCGGTAGTATCAACTACGTGATGTTGTGTTTATTAAGATACATGGCGGTAGTATCAACTACGTGATGTTGTGTTTATTAAGATACATGGCGGTAGTATCAACTACGTGATGTTGTGTTTATTAAGATACCTGGCGGTAGTATCAACTACGTGATGTTGTGTTTATTAAGATACATGGCGGTAGTATCAACTACGTGATGTTGTGTTTATTAAGATACCTGGTGGCGGTAGTATCAACTACGTGATGTTGTGTTTATTAAGATACCGGCGGTAGTACGGGGCGCCATGCAGGACAGGTTAATTATGTGTACAAAATTGAGTTTTGTAACACTAAAAATCACAAAATTAAATTCTGTGTCACAAAATTCAATTCTGTGTCACAAAATTCAATTCTGTCAATTCTGTGTCACGAAATTAAATTCTGTGTCACAAAATTCAATTCTGCATACGTTTCGTATACAAAATTCATTTTTGTTATAAAGGATTCAATTTTGTAAGACAGAATTGAGTTTTGTGAAGAAAATTCACTTTTGTGGGACAGAATTCATTTTTGTCCACAAAAATTAGTTTGCGTAGGATAGTCTATGTCATCTCTACGTTGATTGGTTGAGATCGGCCTTAGTCCATTTTACTAGATGGTGGAGTACACTTGCAGGTTTAAATATTTCAATGCGAAAATATAACCCAATATATCAATATTATACTTCTTTATGGACAGTTATTTTGGTTATATTATGATTACAAATGAGTGGTCACACCATATAAGCATATATACTTTGAAGGAGAAATAAGAAAAATATTCAGACTTTTCCCTCAATTATGTAAACAGGGTCAAACATAAAGTAGCCGGGACATAGCTAGACCTGAGAGCATGCCCATATATAGAGAATACCAGGCTAGTGTATTTTGATATCAAGTTTATCAGGCAAGGCTAGGAAACGCGTAGGAATTCCGAGGCTTGCCGAGGAATTCCTACCGTTTCCGAGCCGAGCCTGATAAACTTGATATTAAAATACACTAGCCTGGTATTCTATTTATCAGGTAACGTTTTATGCTCGAAAATGACATTAGATGACGTCGTATTCTAACAGTAGATCTAACCTTGTGAAACAAATGGTATTGGATCTGTGTCTACTAGTTGCGAAGTTACATGTTCGCAACTATGTGTCTACATGCATTATTTACAGCATACACCATCTTAGTATCCATGGTATCTACACAAATACTACAAATGGTTTCCTCAAATGGCCCAATACACACATTCTGTTTATAAACACAGACAGCA